>JARQOD010000001.1:959604773-959698578 GCA_033576555.1 Oophaga sylvatica
ATAAATAAATAAAAAAAAGAAAAGAAAAGAAAAAAGAAAAAAAAAAAGGGGAGGGGTGTGAGATGGTGATGATGAGGTGTAATTCTTCCCTCTCCTCATTTTTCCTTATTATTGTACGTGTGGCTAAATCATCAAACGATTTCTTTTTGTTGATAACTAGTTGCTAGTTGCATCTTGTCGCATCCGCTCATCCAACTGTTCATCTAGTTTCTTGTCTTGAAGGACCTTTTTTAGCAGATCTAGTCATAGGTGTTCTCTGTTCTTTAACTCCTGCTCCTTTTTCATTAGTTCCCTCCATCTGTGTCTCTGAACGTAGGTTATAGGAGCGTGTTGACTCTTTTCCCTCTTCTGAGTCTCTCTCTGTCACCTCTCTCTCCGGGCTGGCATTAACAGGTGATTGATGACTCGGTGCTGGTACTTGCTGGGTTATACTTTTCATGGCCTCTTTGGGGTCCGTGAACGCCCGAATCATGCCCTCCTTCATTCTAAACCGTAAAGTGGCTGGGTAATTCAGTTGGAATCTGATATTACGTTTAAACAGCAGTGTGCATACTTCACTGAATGCTCTCCTTCTCCGCGTCACCTCGGCTGAAAAGTCTCCAAATAAGAGGATTTTGTGCCCATTAATTAACAGCGGCTGACGTCTCCCTTTGTATGTCCTGAGTATTTCTTCCTTATCAAATGAAATTCAAATACTTTGCCACTGATTGGCGCGGTTTATGCTGTTCCTTAATGTTTTGCGCGTTTCTGTTACCTCTATTCTCTGAGTGTTCTCTGAGAGGACCTATCCTATGGGCACGCTCCACTCGACACTTGTATGGCAGCCCCAATTCCTTAGTCAAGTCCACCTCAAAAATGTCATTTAACTGTCTTGCATTTATTGATTCTGGGAGACCAATCAGTTTCAAGTTATTTCTGCGGGATCTGTTCTCTAAGTCTTCCAGCTTGTCAATAGTGTATGAGGACTGCGCCTTTAAATCTGTCACTTGCTTCTCTAACTGACAGACTTTATCCTCTGCCTCAGAAATCCTGTGTTCAGCTTCTTGTAGTTGCTTCTCTTGATGGTCTATTTTATTCTGCAGCTCTTTGGTGGTGGCTTGTATCATGTTAGCTACAGCCTTTTTAAAGTCTTCGGCTAGATAAACCGCTATTTCTTTAGCTAATTGCCTAAAATCCATTTGGGCATGTGTGCATAATTGCTTATCCAGCCTGCTGCTTAAAGCCCGGGTCTCACATAGCGATACACCAGCGATCCCGACAACGATCAGGATCGCTGGTGTGTTGCTACATGATCGCTGCCTGTTTGGCAGCTCAGGGCAGCGATCAGCACAGCGACACTGCGGGTAACATCGCTTAGTTACCCGCAGTGTACCTTGGATACCAGCGCCCTGATGCAGGGAGCTGGTAGCCAAGGTACACAGCGGGTTTCCAGGCACGGGGCTGTGCCTGGAAACCCGCTGTGTACCTTGGTTACCAGATCCCTGCATCAGGGCGCTGGTATCCAAGGTACACAGCGTGTTTCCAGGCACAGCCCCGCGCTTGGAAACCCGCTGTGTACCTTGGTTACCAGCTCCCTGCATCAGGGCGCTGGTATCCAAGGTACACAGCGGGTTTCCAGGCACAGCCCCGCGCCTGGAAACCCACTGTGTACCTTGGCTACCAGCAGATCGCTGGTCTCCCGCCTGTCACACGCAGCGATGCGTGCTGGCCAGCGGGAGACCAGCGATCAAAAAAATGTCCAGGACATTCAGCGACGATCAGCGATACCCAGCAGGGGGGCTGATCATCGCTGAATGTCACACACAGCGATATCGCTGGGAAGATCGCTGCTGCGTCACAAAACTAGGTAAGAGGTAAGAAACAGTTCTCAAGGCTTATTGTTAGCAGGTATGCTGGGAGGTAAGAGACAGTTCTCAGCACTTATTGATGGCAGGGATGCCGGGAGTTAAGAGACAGTTCTCAGGGCTCCCATCCAGCAAACACATATTAATGTCATGGCCAATGGACCAGGTCTGGTGAATCTATTCACACCTCCTCTATAATGGAGAGATATCTGTCAGGTGATCATCCGACAGCCATCTATGGTGCATTGGCATTTTACACCATATTATCCCTTTAAAATTCAGCCAACTGTCAGTAACAACGTCATATCTTCATTTCCAATAAATTAAAAAACAGCTATAAAATCCTGTTTACTCCACTCCGACCATTACACATGGGAAAACAAATGAGCTATTGATTTCTTATGAAAGTGTTGGTGTATCATGATTCACACAATTACAGACGAATTTGACATAACCGGAACGATCACATAAATCCAAGAAAACAAAAGATGATGTTTTCTACTTAGCTCTGGAGCCCTGAGATGTAGAGATGGAGGCTGAATCCAGAGTGGAATGAGAGGCCACATGTTGCAGATTAGGTGTAGTTAGTTTATCATAAACCTATAAATGCCCAACGTCAACTAAAAAATGAAAAGTAAACATTGATTGTTCATTTCTACATTTTTATTAAATTCATATTTAAATAAATGCCCATTAATAACTTCAATAGCAGGAGCATGCAGTGGATGACTGCCAATGGCGGCAGACCAGGCAACTGCTATAGGACACGTGAGTCGGGGGCTTCAGTGCCAGAACCAGCACTGCCCCCAATCAAAATTTCAACTGTATTGGCATCCTGGATGCTGATTCAATTGAAAGCAATGATGAGGGAGAGAGCGCCAGCTGACACTTCCATCATTCTCCCTCTGCATCTGACATGTCAGTGCAGCGGACGCAATGACATCATTAAAATGTGCCCGCTGTGCCGAATAGTGCAGAGCTGTAGAAGACACGCTGAGGAGACCTGAGCAGCAGGGGAGAGGTGAATATATTTTTTTTACATCAATGATAATGTTGTGGGGCCCATTATATTATCTGGAGGGCTATATGATGATATTATACTGTATGGAAGGCTATGTGAGGCCCATTATATTATATGGAGGGCTATATGAGGCCCATTATATTATATGGAGGGCTATGTGAGGCACATTATATTATATGGAGGGCTATGTGGGGCCCATTATTTTATCTGGAGGGCTATGTGGGGCCATTATATTATATGGGAGCTATGTGGGGGCCATTATATTATATTGAAGGCTATGTGGGGCCCATTATGTTATATTGAAGGCTATGTGGAGCCCATTATATTATCTGGAGGGGTATGTGGGGCAAATTATATTATATGGAGGGCTATGTTGGGCCATTATATTATATGGGAGCTATGTGGGGGCCATTATATTATATTGAAGGCTATGTGGGGCCCATTATGTTATATTGAAGGCTATGTGGGGCCCATTATATTATATGGAGGGCTATTTGAGGCCATTATATTGTATGGAGGGCTATGTGGGGCCCATTATATTATATTGAGGATTATATGGGGCCATTATACTATAAGGAAGGCTATATGGGAGCCATTATACTGTTTGGTGGGCTATGTGGGGCCTTTAAATTGTTCGGAGAGCTGTATGGGGCCAATATTCTGTTTGGAGGGCTATGTGGGGACCATTATACTGTTTTGAGGGCTATGTGGGGGCCATTATACTGTTCGGAAGGCTAGATGATGCTACTATATAGTGTGGAGGTTTGTGTGGGGTCCATTATACTGTGTGTGGGACATCGTATTGTATGAAGGGTTGCATTGGGATCAAAGCTGTGACATCACACTGTGTGGAGGTCACCATACTTTTCCGGTTGGGTTGAGTAGGGTTATCACTCTGCTATGAGGCCACACAATTTCTATGTATGCCCCTGGGTACATGGCTATAGTGAGTGCATAGGTAATAATAATAAAAATAATTTTTTATTTTTTTATTTCTATAGCGCTAAAATATTTCAAGCACTTTCCATTTTAGAAGGGACTTATACAGACAATAAAGACATTACAGAATAACACACAAATCGACAAATACCAAAAGGAGCGTGAGCCCTGCTCGCAAGCTTACAATCTATGGGGAAATAGGAGAGACACAAAAGGTAAATGGTACAAATGCTAGTCAAATGTGTGGTTTGGCCATCACTACAACAAATAGGGTAATCACATAATGCTGCATGTGTAAAGGTCGGCCAGGGTCGTAGTCATGGCCGAGGACACCGGGGCACCTGAGCCCTGGCCTCCCTTCACAGACACATTACACTTCCCCTGCAATCCTCTTGCCTCTCCATTCCTGGCGCTGATGAGGTCTACCCTCCTTTTCCTGGGGTCCCCCTTGGCCTTGGGTGAATGATCAGAGACACAGTTGAAGTATAATTCAAAATGCAAAACTTTAATTCCAGAACTTCGCAGTACATCCAGGTCCTTTACAGCATATACAGCAGTATTCACATCACAGAGCATTTCTTCCTTCCCTTACTTGCTTCGTTACATGGCTCAAGATCGGGTCGTACCGTCCTTTATGCTTCCTCGGTATCCTCCCTGTGCAGCCTGGCTTCCTTTGAGAGTACCTCGGCTGTTTCGCCCCGGCCCTAAGGGTGTCTGCCCATGCTAGTAACTGCCACATGATGAGTAACCGCCTGTCTGTCCTGCCGTGTACTCCTCTGTAGTTTTCCTCTCTAGGAAAACATATGTGTTATGATTTGGTAGCCGAGGAGGATAGCAGCCAAAATAGCCCAGGCAACCAGACACCCAGAGAGGTTGGTAACTAGCGGATTGCAGACCCCTAAACTGACAGCACAACTAGAAGCAGCCATGGGACGTGCCTACAGTGCCCTAGACGCCTCGACACAGTCGGAGAGATAACTAAGCCTAAAGAGAGAATGGGGAAAGATAACTGCCCCGGAGTAGAGCCCCCAAAGGAATAGGTAGCCCCCAAACATATAATGGCGGTGAGACAAGATGAAAAACAAACACAGGCAGAAAATAGAGCTAGCAAATGCTGGGGCCCAAACTGTCTAGATAGAACAGGGCAGGAAAGAATACTGTCTGCAATCCAGCAAAAACTCTAAGAAAAACTCCAACACGTCTGATATACAAAAATACTGAGACCACACGATCTCTCCCCCACTAGATCAGAACTCTGGTGTAACTGTTAGCAAATCAGCAGATACCGAAATAACAGGGAACTGAAAATACAAAAACTATCTCTGCTGTGAACTGGTAGCAAATCAGCAGATACTGAAATAACAAAATACATAAACAGTGGCAAATGAGAGTCCAGCGCAGGCTGTTATGTTAGGTAGCTGAGGAGGACAGGAACAACAGCCGGGCAGCCGAACACCTGAGATGTTGGTAACTAATGGGTTGCAGATTCCTAAACTAACCACACAACTAGAGGTAGCCGTGGAGCGTTCCTACGTTGATCCTAGACGCCTCGTCACAGCCTGAGAGATAACTACACCTAAAGGCAGAAAGATGAAAGCTATCTGCCCCGGAGCAGATCCCCAAAGAAAATAGGAAGCCCCCAAACATGTAATGGAGGTTAGACAAGAAGAAAGCATGAACACAGACAGAAAATAGAATGAGCAAACGCTGGGGCCACAAGCTGACTAAATAGGATAGGACATGAGAGATTACTTTCTGCAATTCAGAAAACCCTACAAAAATCCAACAATTCTGATTACAAAAATACTGAGCTCACACGATCTCGCCACCCACTAAATCAGATCTCAGTGTGAACAAAACCAAGCCGCAGCCACTGAAAAAACAGGAAAAAGAAAATGAACAAATAACAGTGGCTTCAGATAAACTGAGAGGAGCACAAACCCCCCGGAGGGGACCTGGCTGATCTCCACAGAAGTGCAGGGAACAATGCAAAAAGCAAGCACAAAAATAAAAGCAGAAAATATTTTATCTGATAGCAGAAGATGCAGGCAAGACTTCCAAATGAACCAGGAACCACAATTGAGACAAGAACAATTGATCACCGGCAACCATCATGGGAGGGAATCTCCCTTACATCAGACCAGTCAGTGAACCCAGATTGCCATTCCTCGCTGAAAGGTTCAGTACTGTCTGTAACCACCAGAGGGAGCCTCTGCTCAGAAACCATCTCTAGCACATTCATAACAGTACCCCCCCTCACTTGTGTAACCAGGCCGATCAGGATGAGTTCGGTGATAGGCACGGATCAGTCTCCTAGCATGGATGTCCGAAGCAAACACCCAAGAATTGTCCTCCTGACCATAACCTCTCCACTTAACCAAATACTGGAGTTTCCATCTAGAAAAACGAGAATCCAATATTTTCTCAACCACATACTGCAGATTGCCCTCAACCAAAACAGGGTCAGGAGTCGCAGCCATAAGAACCACTGGCACGACAAACCTCTTCAATAAGGACTTGTGGAACACGTTATGGATCTTAAATGTCCCTGAAAGAAGCAAACGGAAGGAAACAGGATTAAGAATCTCCATGATCTTATAAGGTCCAATGAACCTAGGCTTAAACTTTGGAGATGCAACCCTCATAGGGATATTTCTTGAGGACAACCAAACCAAGTCCCCCACTTTAAACCGAGGACCATCAGTCCTATGCCGGTTGGCAAACCGTTGGGCCTTCTCCTGAGAGACAACCTCTCCACTACCTGGTCCCAAATCTGCTGCATTCGCTCCACAACAGAGTCAACAGAGCCTGTCCCGAAGAAAATCGAGGGTGAAACCCAAAATTGCAGAAAAATGGAGACATCAAGGTGGCAGAGCTAGCCCTATTATTAAGAGCAAACTCAGCCAAAGGCAAAAAAGAGACCCAGTCATCGTGATCAGCAGACACAAAACATCTCAAATAAGTCTCCAAGGTCTGGTTTGTTCTCTTGGTTTGTCCATTGGTCTGAGGATGAAAAGCAGAGGAGAAAGATAATTGAACACCAAGTTTAGAACAAAATGTCCTCCAAAATCTGGAAACAAACTGGACTCCTCTGTCAGACACAATGTTCTCCGGAATGCCATATAACTGAACCACGTGCTGAAGGAACAAAGGCACCAATTCGGAGGAGGAAGGTAATTTAGGTAATGGCACAAGATGTATCATCTTGGAAAACCTATCACAAATTACCCAGATAACGGTCATTCTCTGAGAAACAGGGAGGTCGGAAATAAAATCCATAGAGATATGGGTCCATGGCCTCTTGGGCACAGGTAATGGCATTAACAAACCACTAGAGCGAGAGCAAGGCTTGGAGCGAGAGCAAGTCCCACAGGACTGCACAAATTCCCTGACGTCACGAGACAAAGTAGGCCACCAAAAGGACCGACTCACCAAGTCTCTGGTACCAAAAATCCCAGGATGACCAGCCAACGCGGAACAATGAATCTCAGACATCACACTCTTCTTCCACTGGTCTGGGACAAACAATTTCCCAATAGGGCAGCGCTCAGGTTTATCCTCCTGACACCCTTCCAGAGCCAGTCTCAAATTGGGCGAGATGGTGGAAAGAACCACACCCTCTTTCAAAATAACAGCAGGATCAGATAACTCAGGAGAATCCGCAAAGAAACTCCTCGAGAGGGCATCCGCCTTAACATTCTTAATGCCAGGAAGAAAAGAAACCACAAAATTAAAGCGTGTGAAAAACAAGGCCCACCTGGCCTGTCTAGGATTAAGTCACTTGGCTGATTCGAGATAAACCAGGTTCTTATGGTCCGTGAGGACCACCACCTGATGTTTGGCTCCTTCCAGCCAATGTCTCCACTCTTCAAAGGCCCACTTCATAGCCAATAACTCCCGATTACCCACGTCATAATTACGTTCAGTAGGAGAAAATTTTCGAGAGAAAAAGGCACAAGGGTTACTCTTAGAGGTCTCTGGATCTCTTTGGGACAAAACGGCACCTGCCCCAATTTCAGAGGCATCAACCTCCACATGAAACGGTAGAGAAACATCAGGCTGCCGTAGAACAGGAGCAGAAGTGAATCTCTGCTTAAGTTCCTGAAACACAGAGACTGCCTCAGGAGGCCAATTCACCACATCAGAACCCTTTTTGGTCAAATCAGTCAATGGTTTAACAATACCGGAGAAATTACCAATAAATTTACGATAAAAATTGGCAAAACCCAAAAATCTGTGAAGAGCCTTCAATGAAGTAGGTTGGACCCAATCACAGATGGCCTGAACATTGACCGGGTCCATTTCAATAACAGACGGAGACAAAATGAATCCCAGAAATGAGACCTTCTGTACGCCAAAAAGACACTTTGATCCCTTCACATACAGTGCATTCTCTCTCAAAATCTGGAACACAGTCCGAACATGTTTCACATGAGAGTCCCAGTCATTGGAAAAAATCAAGATATCATCCAAATAAACAATCATAAATTTTTCCACAAAATCCCTGAAAATATCATTCATGAAGGATTGGAAGACGGAAGGAGCATTAGTGAGCCCAAAGGGCATCAATAGGTACTCAAAATGCCCCTCTGGGGTATTAAACACCGTCTTCCATTCATCCCCGTGCTTAATGCGAATAAGGTTATACGCCCCCCTGAGGTCAAGCTTGGTAAACCAAGTAGCACTTTTCACCCTGGAAAACAGGTCAGAAATCAAGGGTAACAGATATTGATACTTCACAGTGATCTTATTCAAGAGACGATAATCAATACACGGCCTCAATGAACCATCCTTTTTGGCCACAAAGAAAAAACCGGCACCCAAGGGTGAAGAGGATGGTCTGATATGACCCTTCTCCAATGACTCCTTGATATAAGATCGCATAGCATTGTGTTCAGGTACAGACAAGTTAAAAAGGCGACCTTTAGGAAATTTACCACCAGGCACTAATTCAATAGCGCAATCATAGCTCCTGTGAGGGGCAAGCATGCAGATTTACTTTCACTAAATACATCCGAAAAATCAGTCAAAAAGTCAGGAACATCCTGAGACTGGGGAGAGGCAGAAAAAACAGGAGTGTCGGCATTAACACATTGGCAGCCCCAACTGGTCACAGACACAGATTTCCAATCCAAAACAGGATTATGAGACTGTAACCAAGGGAAACCTAGTACAATAATGTCATGCAGATTATACAGCACCAGAAATTTGCAACTCTCCTGATGATCTGGTTCAACCCTCATTATCACCTGAGTAGAAAACTGGGGTTTATTCTCCGCCAAAGGGGTAGAATCAATGCCCAGTAGGGGAATAGACTTCCTCAGGAGTATCATGGGAAACCCACAACGTTTGGGAAAGTCAAAATCCATCAGGTTAATAGCTGTTCCTGAATCAACAAAAGCCTGAGCAGAAAATGTGGACAGGGAGCAAATCAGGGTAACAGTCAACAGAAATTTAGTCTGAACACTACCCAAGACAACTGAGCGTGCAAAACGTCTTCCCCGCTTAGGGCAGACTGAAATAGCATGAGATGCGTCACAACAGTAGAAGCATAACCCATTGCGCTTTCGAAACTCATGACGCTGTGCCCCAGAAGTCACTCTATCACACTGCATGGGCTCAGGAGCTGACTCACAAGGCAACACTATCTCACGCATACCTCTGCGCTCACGCAAACGTCTGTCAATTTGAATAGCCAATGACATATAATCATTGAGACCAGAGGGAGCAGGGAATCCCACCATAACATCCTTTACATTCTCTGACAGCCCCTTCCGAAAAAGGGCTGCCAAAGCATCATCATTCCATTTGGTCAGGACTGCCCACTTTTGGAATTTCTGACAGTACAACTCAGCGTCTTCAAGACCCTGATTTAATGCCAACAAGATTTTTTTTTAGCTTGATCAGTGACATTAGGTTCATCATACAATAACCCCAGAGCCAGAAAAAATGCATCAATATCATTCAAAACAGGATCCCCAGGTGTCAGCGAAAAAGCCCAATCCTGAGGATCGCCGCGCAGGAGAGAGATGACAATTTGAACCTGCTGTGCTGCGTTCCCTGAGGACTTAGGCTTTAAGGCAAAAAACAACTTACAGTTATTTTTGAAATTCAGAGATTTAGCCCGATCCCCCAAAAACAAATCTGGCATGGGAATCCTAGGTTCCACAACCGGCAACCTAGCAAGATAGGTAGCAATACTCCGAACCTCAGTGGCAAGCTGATCCACACGGCCAGACAACTGTGCAAACTCCATTGAGAAAAAAAAAATCCTCCTCAGCACCCAGAGAAAAAGAGGGAAAAATGCAACGACTACAATTCCCAGAAATAATGGAGACAGCGGCGAACAACATGTTAAGGCAAGTACCCAAAACGCCGCCCATCTGACCTGACTGCCATCATTTAAATATCCGCCAATTTAGGGTGACAGATTCCCTTTAAAGGCAAAAAACAACTTACAATTATTCTTAAAGTTCAAAAATTTAGACCGATCCCCAGAAAATAAATCAAGAAGAGAGATCCTCGGTTCCACAGCAGAAAACAGGTTTTAATATAAGAGTAAGTACTGTCAGAGGGTTGCCTTGACGCGGCGGGATGGCTTGTACATTCTTTTGATCAAAATTATGTTTACTAAATACCCTTATTATTATTACTACCTTCATGCATTTTTTGCAATTTATTTTTTTATTTTATTTTAGAATATTTGTTTTTTGTTTCTGGTTTTCTCTGTGTAGTGGTCATTTGTTGATATACATTTGCATTTTGCATACACATTAACTTACTTTTTCAGCTCAGATCTAGTTTCTTATTTAGTTCAAAGTGCATCCTGTGCATATAAGGGTGTGACCGCCCTGTTTCTGAGCTGAGAAATCCATCTTGTCTGGCCTATGCTTTTACTGGTGGTTCAGTCCCTCGATCCTTGTTCACATTACGTCACTTGACAAGTGGAAAGGTTTTAATACAAGAGTTAGGACTGTCCCACAAGGGTTGCCTTGACGTGGTGGGATGGCTTGTACATTATTTTGATCAAAATTATATTTACTAAATACCCTTATTATTATTACTACCTTCATGCATTTTTTGCAATTTATATTTTTATTTTATCTTAGGATATTTGTTTTTTGTGTCTTGTTTTTGGTTTTCTCTGTGTAATGGTCATGTGTTGATATGGATTTGCATTTTGCATACACATTAACTTACTTTTTCAGCTCAGATCTAGTTTCTTATACTGTATACACTTTAGTGCCCCATCTAGTGGCCCATAAACATTACTACATTATATTACAATAATACATATATACTCGTACATACATTATCATAGGGAGCTTAAAGGGGTGAACTCTATAACCTCTTACACATGAACTGGTCACCAACAAGTATATGTACAGTACAGACACAGAGGGCTAATAAGTGATGGAGAGTGTTTGAAGAGATTTTACGAGGGTCCTGATTTTGAAGAAGGATTTGTATGGGCAAAACAGGTATATTTACATAAGTGAGATGAGGTGATAGGTCCATCTAAAGAAATACGTTTTTAGGCCATGCTTAGAACTTTGAGTATAGGGGATTAATTGAATTGTCCTGGTAGTGCATTCCAGAGAATTGGTGCAGCACGTGAGAAGTCTTGCAGACGGGAGTGAGAGGTTCTGATTATTGAGGATCTTAGTCTTGCATCATTAGCAGAATGGAGGGCATGGGGAGGGTGGCAGACTGAGATGAGGGAGGAGATGTAGGGTGGTGCTGACCTGCGGAGCACTTTGTGGGTTAGAGTGATAAGTTTATATTGAACTCTGTAGTGGATGGGCAATCAGTACAATGAATGGCACAGGGTAGCAGTTAATGTCCTGACACTATGGAACATGAGTATTAGAAATGACACATAGTCGATGGGGGGTACTGCTACACATTTTGCATGATCACCCAATCTCTAAACAAGGGTTAGTGGGCAACACAAAGTGGAGTGTATTGAGTCTAAAAACACTGCTATTGTATGGACAGTATACATGCACATGAGTTCAGTACATTGCAGTCAGGCAGATAACACTCATTATTCAGCCAGAACATGTTTCCATTGCTACAGGGTCCAGTGGTGGTGGCTTTACACCACTACATCCGCTGCTCAGTATTGTGCTTGGTGATGTAAGGCTGAATGCAGCTGCTCTGGTATGAAGCTCCAGGAGACGGCGCAATGTTTGTGCTGATGTTAATCAAGGCCGTATTTGCCACTAGGCACTTGAGGGCACGTGCCTAGGGCGGGACTCTGCGGGGGGGCGGCACCTGAGCAGGAATTTTTTTTTTTTTTTTTGGTCCGGGGGGTCAGCCCTTTCCTTGCTTCCCTCCCCCCATCATCATATTCACCTCCTCCTGCTGCAGCTCCAATGGTCCAGCGCCGACATCTTCTTCCCGTACTGAGTGAGCAGTCACTCGTGGTACCGCTCATTAAGCTCATGAATATGGATGCCACTCCACTCTCATAGGCGTGGCATCCATATTCATGAGCCTAATGAGGGGTACCACGTGACGTGTGAATGCGCGCTCATACAGGAAGATGTCGGCGCTGGACCATCGGAGCTGCAGCAGGAGGAGGTGAGAATGATGATGGGGGAATGAGCTCTGGGGCCGGGGGAGGAATGAGCACTGGCGAGGAATGAGCGCAGGGGGGAGAATGAGCACAGTGGGGAGAATGAGCGCTGGGGGGAGGATAAGCGCTGGGGGGAGGATAAGCGCTGGGGGGAATGAGCACAGAGGGGAGATTGAGCGCTGGGAGGAATGAGTGCTGGGGAGGAATGAGCGCTGGGGAGGAATGAGCAATGGTGGGGGAATGAGCGCATGGGGGAGAATGAGCGCTGGGGGGAATGAGCACTGGGGTGGGGAATGAGCGCTGGGGGAATGAGCTCAGGGGGAATGAGCACTGGGGGAGAATGAGCGCTGGGAGGGAATGAGCGCAGGTGGAGAATGAGCACTGGGGGGAATGAGCACAGTGGGGAATGAGCGCTGTGGTGGGGAATGAGCGCTGGGGGGAATGAGCGCAGGGGGGAGAATAAGTGTGGCGCCACTGATGGTTCAATCGCCACAGAGGTATTGCACCTTACCCAGAGGTGTGATACCCCACTCCCAAATAAGGAGGGAACACCACCCAGGACTCTAACACCTGCACCCAACACACACTAGAACAGCTGGGCACCCTGAATGGACCCTACGGGAGCATGGTCTCATCCCAGGCTGAGATAGGAAAGGGTGTATGGGTGGGTGGAGTAGTAGGTAGCAAGGAGGAGTGAAGCTTGAGGAAGCGAGAACAGAGTTTAGGGAGTCGTGAGGAGGAAGGAGTAGGACGTGTATTGAGCAGCTCCCAGTGAGGGGAGGCTGCAGTGAAGGAAAAGGAGTCTAGATAGAGACTCAGAAGGGACTAGAAGCTGGAAAAGCTTAGTCCAGGAGTGGAGAGAAAGAAGCAGAAAGAAAGAGAAGCTTCTGAGGGAGAGAAGAAGAGGTCCTAGGGATACGGAGAGAGCAGGAGCCATCCGTCGGTCCCGGTCTGTTGGCAGAGGGACCAGGTCGCAGAGGGAACTCGACCCCTTAGCCTAGTGGAGAACTTTATGACTCAGCTAGCAAGTTGACTGCTGTGATAACATAGGGATCTGTTGTGAACATTTTGGAGACGACTTCGGAGCTGAAGCTTCCTCTGGTGGTTGCTGAGGGTATTGAACCTATCTTGAATACCAAGAGTCCTACACCCACAGATAACGAGTGGGTGTCAGGTGGTACTGACTGGCCTTATATAAGTGAGCTGATCTCCCATGATCCTCGCCGGTGATCAATTGTGATTCCTGGTTTAGTTTGGAATTCAGCTTGCTTTCCTGCTGTCTCCTGCTTGCGTTCAGATAAGTCTCTTTCAGTTTTTTTTTTACTGTGGTTTGAATTCCTTGCTTTTTGCTGCATTGCTTTTTGTCATCAGCCGGGTCCCCTATGGGGGGCTTTGGCTGGTCTCCGTTCGTTTTTTGTATTTGTTCATTTGCTCAGTTCTTGTGATATTTTTCAGCTGGGTAGCTACGTGTCCACACCAGAGATCTGATATAGGTGGTCGAGACCGTGTGGTCTCAGTGTTTTTGGATTCAGAAGTGTTGGAGTTTTTCCTAGGGTTTTTCTGGGTTGCAGAAAGTATTCTCTCCTGTGCTGTCCTATCTAGACAGTTTTGGGCCCCAGCGTTTGCTCAATCTATTTTCTGTCTGTGTTCGTATTTTCATCTTGTCTAACCGCCATTATATGTTTGGGGGCTTCCTACTCTTTTGGGGTCTACTCCGGGGCAGTTAGCTTTCCTCTTTCCATCTTCAGGGATAGCTATCTCTCCGGCTGTCCCGAGGTGTCTAGGACCACCGTAGGTACGCTTCACGGCTGCCTCTAGTTGTGCGGTTAGTTTAGGGGTCTGCAACCTATTAGTTTCCAACCTCTCTGGTGTTAGGCTGCCTATGAGGTTTTTTGCTCCTGCCTCCTCAGCTACCATAACATAACAGAATCACTGGCCATACTGAAAATTCTATGGTATTCAATAGAAGGGAAAAATAGTAAAGGAAAAAAAAAAGAGTCAGAGTTGTCAGGGAATTTTTTTTTCCTGTTTGTTGCATTTTTTCCCTCTTTTTCTCTGGGGGCTGAGGAGGATTTTTTTCCCCAACGGGGGTCAAGCATTTGTCCGATCGTGTGGAGCAGCTTGCTGTTGAAGTTCGGAGTATTGTTATCTATCTTGCTGGGTTGCCTGCTGTGGAACCTAGGATCCTTCTGCCGGATTTATTTTTGGGGGATCGGTCTAAGTTTATGAATTTTAAAAATAACTGTAAGTTGTTTTTTGCTTTGAAGCCTAAATCCTCAGGGAACACAATGCAGCAGGTTCAGATTGTCATCTCCCTGTTGCGCGGTGACCCTCAGGATTGGGCCTTTTCCCTTACACCTGGGGATCCTGTTTTGAATGATGTTGATGTATTTTTTCAGGCTCTGGGGTTATTGTACGATGAACCTAATGTTACTGATCAAGCTGAAAAAACCTTGTTGGCATTGAATCAGGGTCATGAAGCCGTTGAGCTGTATTGTCAGAAATTCAGAAAGTGGGCAGTCCTTACTAAATGGAATGATGATGCTCTGGCAGCTCTTTTTCGGAAGGGTCTGTCCCCTCTGGTCTCAATGACTCTATGTCATTAGCTATTCAAGTTGACAAACGTCTGCGCAAGCGTAGAAATATGCGTGAGATTGTGATGCCTTGCGGGCCAGCCCCTGAGCCCATGCAGTGTGATGGAGTGACTTCTGGGGCACAGCGTCATGAATTTCGTAAGCGTAATAAGTTGTGCTACTATTGTGGTGACGCTTCTCATGCTATTTCCGTCTGCCCCAAGCGGGAAAGACGTTTTGCGTGCTCAGTTGTTTTGGGTAGTGTTCAGACTAAATTTCTGTTGACTGTTACCCTGATTTGCTCCATGTCCACATTTTCAGCTCAGCCTTTTGTTGATTCAGGGGCAGCTATTAACCTGATGGATTTTGATTTTGCCAAACGTTGTGGTTTTCCTATGATACCCCTGCGAAAGTCTATTCCTTTGCTGGGCATTGATTCTACCCCCTTGGCGGAGAATAAACCCCAGTTTTCTACCCAGGTGATAATGCGGGTTGACCCGGACCACCAAGAGAATTGCAAATTTTTGGTGTTACATAATTTACATGACATTGTTGTACTGGGTTTTCCTTGGTTACAGACTCACAATCATGTTTTGGATTGGAAATCTGTGTCTGTGACCAGTTGGGGTTGTCAATGTGTTCGTGCTGACACTCCTGTTTTTTCTGCACCCCCCAGTCTCAAGATGTTTTTTCTGCCTCCCCCAGTCTCAAGATGTTCCTGACTATTTGACTGATTTTTCTGATGTGTTTAGTGAGAGTAAGTCTGCATCCTTACCTCCTCATAGGAGTTATGATTGCGCTATTGACTTAGTACCCGGTTGTAAATTTCCCAAGGGTCGGCTCTTTAATTTATCTGTACCTGAGCATGAGGCTATACGATCTTATATCAAAGAGTCTTTAGAGAAGGGTCATATCAGACCATCCTCTTCACCCTTGGGCGCCGGCTTTTTCTTTGTGGCCAAGAATAATGGCTCATTGAGGCCGTGTATTATCATCTCCTGAATAAGATCACTGTTAAATATCAATATCTGTTACCCTTGATTTCTGACCTATCTTCCAGAGTGAAGAGTGCTTGTTGGTTTACCAAGCTTGACCTCAGGGGGGCGTATAATCTTATTCGCATCAAGCACGGTGATGAATGGAAGACGGCGTTTAATACCCCAGAGGGGCATTTTGAGTACCTAGTGATGCCTTTTAGGCTCACTAATGCCCCTTTAATCTTCCAATCCTTTATGAACGATATTTTCTGGGATTTCGTGGATAAATTTCTGATCGTTTATTTGGACGATATCTTGATTTTTTCCAATGACTGGGATTCTCATGTGGAACATGTTCGGACTGTATTCCGGATTTTGAGAGAAAACGCATTGTATGTGAAGGGATCAAAATGTCTTGTGGCGTACAGAAGGTTTCATTTCTGGGATTAATTTTGTCTCCGTCTGTTATTGAAATGGACCCGGTCAAAGTTCAGGCCATTTGTGATTGGGTTCAACCCACTACATTGAAGGCTCTTCAGAGATTTTTTTGGTTTTGCTAATTTTTATCGTAAATTTATAGCTAATTTCTCTGGTTTTGTGAAGCCACTGCCTCATTTGACCAAGAAGGGTTCTGATGTAGTAAATTGGTCTCCTGAGGCAGTTTCTGCGTTTCAGGAGCTTAAGCAGAGATTCACTTCTGCTCCTGTTCTGCGCCAACCTGATGTTTCTCTACCATTTCAGGTGGCGGTTGATGCTTCTGAGATTGGTGCAGGAGCCGTTTTGTCCCAAAGGGATCCGGAGACCTCTAAGAGTAACCCTTGTGCCTTTTTCTCTCAAAACTTTTCCACAGCTGAACGTAATTATGATGTGGGTAATCGGGAGTTATTGGCCATGAAGTGGGCTTTTGAGGAGTGGAGACATTGGCTGGAAGGATCCAAGCATCAGGTGGTGGTCCTCACGGATCATAAGAACTTGGTTTATCTCGAATCAGCCAAGTGACTTAATCCTAGACCGGCCAGGTGGGCCTTGTTTTTCACACGTTTTAATTTTGTGGTCTTTTTTCTCCCAGGCACTAAGAATGTTAAGGCGGATGCCCTCTCGAGGAGTTTCTTTCTGGATTCTCCTGAGGTAACTGAGCCTGTTGTTATTCTGAAGGAGGGTGTGGTTCTTTCCGCTATCTCGTCCAATTTGAGACTGGCTTTGGAGACATTTCAGGAGGATAAACCTGAACGTTGCCCTGCTGGGAGATTGTTTGTCCCAGACCAGTGGAGGAAGAATGTGATTTTCGAGATTCATTGCTCCAAGTTGGTCGGCCATCCTGGTATTTTTGGTACCAGAGATTTGGTGAGTCGGTCCTTTTGGTGGCCCACTTTGTCTCGTGACGTCAGGGACTTTGTGCAGTCCTGTGGAACTTGTTCTCGGTCCAAACCTTGCTCTCGCTCTAGTGGTTTGTTAATGCCATTGCCTGTGCCCAAGAGGCCATGGACCCATATCTCTATGGATTTTATTTCCGACATCCCTGTCTCTCAGAGAATGACCGTTATTTGGGTAATCTGTGATAGGTTTTCCAAGATGATACATCTTGTGCCACTACCTAAGTTGACATCCTCCTCCGAGTTGGTGCCCTTGTTTTTTCAACAGGTGTTTCGGTTGCACGGCGTTCCAGAGAACATTATGTCTGACAGAGGAGTCCAGTTTGTTTCCAGATTTTGGAGGACATTTTGTTCCAAACTGGGAGTTCAGCTGTCTTTTTCCTCTGCGTTGCACCCTCAGACCAATGGACAAACTGAGAGAACAAACCAGACCTTGGAGACTTATTTGAGATGTTTTGTGTCTGCTGATCAAGATGACTGGGTCTCTTTTTTGCCTTTGGCTGAGTTTGCTTTGAATAATAGTGCTAGTTCTGCCACCTTGATGTCTCCATTTTTCTGCAATTTCGGATTTCATCCTCGATTTTCTTCAGGGCAGGTGGAGGCTTCTGTCTGTCCTGGTGTTGACTCTATTGTGGAGAGAATGCAGCTGATTTAGGTCAAGTAGTGGGTAAGCTGTCTCTCTCTCAGGAGAAGGCCCTGCGGTTTGCCAACCGGCATAGGACTGATGGTCCTCGATTTAAAGTGGGTGACTTGGTTTGTTTGTCCTCAAAAAATATCCCTATGAGGGTCGCGTCTCCAAAATTTAAGCCAAGGTTCATTGGACCTTATAAGATCGTGGAGATTATTAATCCCGTTTCCTTCCATTTGCTTCTTCCAGGAACATTCAAGATTCACAACATATTTTACAAATCTTTATTGAAGAGATTTGTCGAGCCAGTGGTTCCTATGGCTGCGCCTCCTGATCCTGTTTTGGTTGAGGGTAATTTGGAGTATGTGGTTGAGAAGATATTGTATTCTCGTTTGGCCAGGCGGAGACTCCAGTACTTGGTGAAGTGGAAAGGCTATGGTCAGGAGGACAATTCTTGGGTGTTTGCTTGTGACATTCATGCTTAAAGACTGGTCCGTGCCTATCACCGAGCTCATCCTGATCGTCCTGGTGGCACAAGTGACGGTTCGGTGACCCCTCCTCAAGGGGGGGTACTGTTGTGAACGTATTGGAGATGACTTCGGAGCTGATGCTCCCTCTGGTGGTTGCTGAGGGTATTGAACCTATGTTGAACACCAAGAGTCCTACACCTGCAGTTGATGAGTGGTTGTCAGGTAGTACTGACTGGCCTGATATATGTGAGCTGACCTCCCATGATCCTCGCCGGTGATCAATTGTGATTCCTGGTCTAGGTTAGAATTCAGCTTGCTTCTCTGCTGTCTCCTGCTTGCATTCAGATAAGTCGCTTTCATTTTTTTTACTGTGGTTTGAATTCCTTGCTTTTTGCTGCATTGCTTTTTGTCTTCAGCCGGGTCCCCTTTGGAGGGCTTTGGCTAGTCTCTGTTCGTTTTTTGTATTTGTTCATTTGCTCAGTTCTTGTGATATTTTACTGCTGGGTCGCTAAGTGTCCACACCAGAGATCTGATATAGGTGTCGAGACCGTGTGGTCTCAGTATTTTTGGATTCAGAAGTGTTGGAGCTTTTTCTAGGGTTTTTTGGGTTGCAGACAGTATTCTCTCCTTTGCTGCCCTAGCTAGACAGTTTTGGGCCCCAGCGTTTGCTCAATCTATTTTCTGTCTGTGTTCGTATTTTCATGTTGTCTAACCGCCATTATATGTCTGGGGGCTTCCTATTCTTTTGGGGTCTACTTCGGGGCAGTTAGCTTTCCTCTTTCCATCTTCAGGGATAGCTATCTCTCCGGCTGTGACGAGGCATCTAGGGCACCGTAGGAACGTCCCACGGCTGCTTCTAGTTGTGCGGTTAGTTTAGGGGTCTGCAACCTATTAGTTTCCAACCTCTCTGGTGTTAGGCTGCCTATGCGGTTTTTTGCTCCTGCCTCCTCAGCTACCTAAACATAACAGGATACAGTGTGAGGCAACATCAAGGAAGGTACAGTATGCTGAGGAGGGGATGTGACATGACAGTCTGAAGAGGAGGCTCATTACGGAAATGAGAGGACAGTGTAGAGGGCATGTATCATAACGGGGTAGTGTGTGGGTCATATTTTGTACAGGGAATACAGTGAGGCAATAATTTATTTAGGAGCAGATATGTTTATTCGGAAGCATAATCACAATGATATTTTTAATGGCACCGTGTTGGGATGTGCTGTAGAAGACTGGAGAATATGGAAATCTGCAGAGAAGAGCTGTAGGTGTGAATAATCATCATGGGATTTGGATAAGATGGAGATGAATAGAGAATGACGCCAGAGACGGTGACACCTATAAGGTTCAATGTTTATTTGTGATACTGCCTGCATCTCGTCAGTGTTACAGTTTTTCTATAGTCCACAGTCTGATGATGACTGGTAACTAACAACAAAAGTAGGAGGCACAGCTGCACTATTCCAGGACTGCAAATAGATTCCGGCTCTGGGACCTCAGGTGCCACTCCACATAAAGTTCAACTGTTGAAACTCCAAATGCAAATGTGAAGAAGTGGTACAGGCACTCACCATCCCATTTATGTCCTTTATTTGAAAATCACATAAAAACAGCAAGGAAGTGTGAAGAGGAGATGCAACGGACGACGGCCGTTTCGCGCCGGTAAGCGCTTCTACGGGTCCTTTCTGGACTAATAACTCGCTTAAACTCGCTTAAATCATACAATGAATGTGGCAGAGTACCTTGAGGATTAAGAGTTTACAAGGAAATCTCGTATTTTAACCCCACTCTGACCTCAGACGTACTATTCTGTCCATGTACCTTTGGCCTGTCTGCCCATGGACGGAATAGTACGTCATAGAGATTGGCCGCGCACACGGGTGGTGATCGCAGCATTCCGGGAGCAGGCAGAGGGCTGACAGCCTCTCTACCTTTGGATCGGAGACCCTGCGGCTTGACGCGGGGTCCGGATCCTGCTATGGTAACCCGATGTTGTCATGAAGACATCCAGGTTACCAGAGCGAGAAACTTCCTGTCATGTGAGTCGCACATACGGTACCAGGACTTATGGGGTACTCGGCACCGAGCCCGTTGAAGTCTATGGGGAATGTCACAAGTAGCACAGCTCAGTCCGTTGCCTTGGGCGCTCATTCAATGGGGGATATTTACAGGGGATTGTAGTAATAATTCGTGACGCCACCTGTGGTTTCTGATCAGGATGACCAGCGCTGCAGGGTAAATCCTCAGAGGGGTTGTTACTGGGCAGCAAGATGTTAAGTCTTCCACAGGTAAGACTAGTCCCTCTAAGTATATGGCGGTGCAGGGTGCAGGCAATAAGTCAGACACACACAAGTCAGTCTCTTTCCATACCTTTACTGGTGGTATTTGCAGGTATGTCCCGGGAAGCTGCTCAGGGTGGAGGATGCACATCCAGGTAATCACTGTGTAGGTTTAAGGCCTCCTTACTTCTTTATGTGTGAGTTTCCAACCTGCATGAAGCTAAGTTTAACTCCTTCTCCTTTCTATGCCCGGCTGATCTTGTGATGAGGTCTTTTTGTGGACAGAACAGTGTCTCTATGGCGGTACCTGCCAGACCCCCGTCTTCCTAACCCCGGTTACGTATCAGCACTGAAGGGCCCCTCTGCGACCTGAAGTCCAGCAGGGATTCCGGTTTTCTCCCACTAGCCGTGAAGGTTCTAGCAATCTTCGGACCCGGTGTCCGGTTGTATAGAGTGGAGGCAGCTATAGTTGCTATATCACCTCGGTCACTCTTTCCCTTTGGTCACCACTCACCTGTCGTCCTACGCACACCTTAATATGAGCACAGGCAGTAGTAGACGTCAGCTTCCCCTGAAATCACTCCGTGCTCTCAGATGTCGTGTCTGCTCCTCCTGAGGTAACACCAACAACTACTCACTCTCAGCTAGATTGTCTTTTTCTCACTGCTGTCTCAAGGGCTCCCTCTGGTGGAACCAGGAAAAATGTCAAGTGGTGTGTGCTTATCAGGTATTTGTGAATTACCTTTCCGTGCATCCTCCAGGGAACATGTGGCACCTAGCGCAGCTGGGCTACACACATGCGCAGTGCATGTCACAAAGTCTCTCAGGTAAGTGTGCATGGATTGCAACGATGACAGGTTCTGTAGTATGCAGATGCTGCTTCATCTGCATGCTATAGAAGCGATCAGGCTGCAAAAACTGATTGTCCCATAGTGGGACAAAGTGTAAAAGATAGAATAAAGTAAAAAAAAAATTTAATAATTGTAAAAATATAAAAAAAAATAATAATAAAAAAATCAATATATATTCTATCACTAAATATTTGAATTAAAAAACATATCTAAACAATAAAAGTGCACATATTTGGTATCACCGCATCCATAATGACCCGACCTATAAAACTGTCTCACTAGTTAACCCCTTTAGTGAACCCCATAAAAAAAGGCAAAAAACACGTGATCAAAAATACGGATATAAATAAACATGGTACTGCTAAAAATGTAATCTTGCTGCCATACAGCTCCATCACCAGAAAAATAAAAAAGTTATAGCTCTCAGAATAAAGTGATACAAAAATAATGATTTTTTTTTTATAAAATAGTTTTTATTGTATAAAAGCGCCAAAACATAAAAAAATATAAATGATGTATCACAGTAATCATACTAACCCAAAGAATAAAACTGTTTTATCAATTTTACCACACGCGGAACGGTATAAACGCCCCCCAAAAGAAATTCATGAATTGCTGGTTTTTGCCTCCCAAAAATCGGAATAAAAAGCGATCAAAAAATGTCATGTGCCCGAAAATGGTACCAATAAAAAAGTCAACTCGTCCCGCAAAAAACAAGACCTCACATGACTCTGTGGGCCAAAATATGGAAAAACTATAGCTCTCAAAATGTGGTGATGCAAAAACTATTTTTTGCAATAAAAAGCGTCTTTTAGTGTGTGACAGCTGCCAAACATAAAAACACTCGAAAATGTCTCTTTCACACGTCCTGATATTTCCGCTTTAGGAGATGTCAGTGTCCGTGTATGTGTGTGTAATACTTGCGGCACATGTGTGGCATGCGTGTGCCGCATCAGTACCTAACGGACGGGCGCCAGGGAAGAAGCATTACAGTAAGCTCTGTTCCCCGGCGCCGGGTGCTGAACACGGCTCTCATCATTCTCCCCTGCTCTTCCGGCGATCGGCACAAGCAGGGGAGAATGATGAGAGCCCTGTTTCGCAACCGGCGCCGGGAAACAGAGCTTACTGTAATGCTTTTTCTCAAGCGCCAATGCGTGTCACATGGATGACATCCATGTGTGTTATGCGTATGCACGTGTGCTGGATGTTTTGTGGCTTGTGCTGACATTAAAAAATGGACATGTCAGTGTGTTTTGCCCATGGATACATGGTCCGTGGAAACACTGACATGTGCACAGACCCATTCACTTGAATAGGCAAATAGCGCTCTGTTTCTCCCGAGTCTCTCCGCATAGCTGCCCAATGGTATAATATTCTGTGACACACCCATGGTGTCAATATGATCACTGCACCCCTAGATGAATTCATTGAGAGGTGTAGTTCGTAAAATGGCATCACTTATGGGGGTTCTGCTGTTTTGGCAGCTCATGGGCTCTCCCAGTGGATCATGGCACCTGCAAACCATAACAGTAAAATCTGGCGCTCCTTCCCTTTTGAGCTCTGCCATGTGCCCAAACAGTGGTTTACCCCCACATGTGGGGTATCAGCATACTCAGGACAAGTTGCACAACAACTTTTGGGGTCCAATTTCTCCTGTTACGCTTGGTAAAATTTTTGTGAAAAAAAGTTAAATGTTCATTTATTTTTAAAAATTCCAAAAATTCCTGTGAAGCACCTGAAGGGTTAATAAACTTCTTGAATATGGTTTTGAGCACCTTGAGGGGTGCAGTTTTTAGAATGGTGTCACTTTTGAGTATTTTCTATCATATAGACCCCTCAAAGTGACTTCAAATTTGATGTGGTCCCTAAAAAAAAAATGGTGTTGTAAAAATGAGAAATCACTGGTAAACTTTTAACCCTTACAGTCATGGCCAAAAGTTTTGAGAATGACACAAATATTATATTTTCACATGATCTGCTGCCCTCTGGTTTTTATGTGTGTTTGACAGAAATATAATTGCAAACATATGAGTAACAAAAGCTTATATTGACAGTTAGAATGAGTTAATGCAGCAAGTCAATATTTGCAGTGTGTTGACCCTTCTTTTTCAGGACCTCTGCAATTCTCCCTGGTGTGCTCTCAATCAACTTCTGGACCAAATCCTGACTGATAGCAGTCCATTCTTGCACAATCAATGCTTTCATTTTGTCAGAATTTTTAGGTTTTTGTTTGTCCACCCGTCTCTTGATGATTGACCACAAGTTCTCAATGGGATTAAGATCTGGGGAGTTTCCAGGCCATGGACCCAAAATCTCTATGTTTTGTTCCCCGAGACATTTAGTTATCACCTTTGCTTTATGGCAAGGTGCTCCATCATGCTGGAAAAGGCATTGTTGATCGCCAAACTGCTCTTAGAGGGTTGCGAGAAGTTGCTCTTGCAGGACATTCTGGTACCATTCTTTATTCATGGCTGTGTTTTTAGGCAAGACTGTGAGAGAGCTGATTCCCTTGGCTGAGAAGCAACCCCACACATGAATGGTTTCAGGATGCTTAACAGTTGGCATGAGACAAGACTGGTGGTAGCACTCACCTTGTCTTCTCCGAATGAGGCGTTTTCCTGATGTCCCAAACAATCGAAAAGGGGATTCGTCAGAGAAAATAACTTTACCCCAGTCCTCAGCAGTCCACTGCCTGTACCTTTTGCAGAATATCAGTCTGTCCATGATGTTTTTTCTGGAGAGAATGGACTTCTTTGCTGCCCTCCTTGAGACCAGGCCTTGCTCCAAGAGTCTCCGCCTCACAGTGCGTGCAGATGCACTCACACCTGCCTGCTGCCATTCCTGAGCAAGCTCTGCACTGCTGGTAGCCCGATCCCGCAGCTGAAACACTTTTAAGAGACGGTCCTGGCGCTTGCTGCTCTTTCTTGGGCGCCCTGGAGCCTTTTTGGCAACAATGGAACCTCTCTCCTTGAAGTTCTTGATGATGCGATAGATTGTTGACTGAGGTGCAATTTTTCTAGCTGCGATACTCTTCCCTGTTAGTCCATTTTTGAGCATTGCAATGATGACTGCACGTGTTTCTTTAGAGATAACCATGGTTAACAGAAGAGAAACAATGATGCCAAGCACCAGCCTCCTTTTAAAGTGTCCAGTGGTGTCATTCTTACTTAATCATGACAGATTGATCTCCAGCCATGTCCTCATCAACACCCACACCTGTGTTAATGGAGCAATCACTGAAAAGAGGTTACAGTAGCTGGTCCTTTTAAGGCAGGGCTGCAATGATGTTGAAATGTGTTTTGGGGGATAAAGTTCATTTTCTAGCCAAATATTGACTTTGCAAGTAATTGCTGTTAAGCTGATCACTCTTTATAACATTCTGGAGTATATGCAAATTGCCATTAGAAAAAGTGAAGCAGTAGACTTTGTAAAAATTAATATTTGTGTCATTCTCAAAATTTTTGTCCATGACTGTATAACCTCCTAACAAAAAAAAATTTGGTTTCAAAATTGTGCTGATGTAAAGTAGACATGTGGGATATGTTACTTATTAAGTATTTTCTGTGACATATCTCTGTCAATCAAGGGCATGAAAATTCAAAATTACAAAATTGCGAAATTTTCAAAATTTTCGCCAAATTTCCGTCATGTCAAAGAAATTTTACCACTACCATGAAGTACAATATGTTATGAGAAAACAAAGTCAGAATCACTGGGATCCATGGAAGCGTTCTAGAGTTATTACCTCATAAAGGGACAGTGGTCAGAATTGTAAAAATTGGCCCGGTCATTATCGTGCAAACCACCCTTTGGGGTAAAGGGTTTAAAGACGATAAGGAATTAATGACTGAGTGGGACAATATATTTTTGCAGTGTTCAAAGGATTTGTTACAATTGGTTTTAAAATATAATAACCAAAATTACATTGAGGTGAATACGGAATTGGATAAAACTAAAAAGGAAAAAGGAATCATTTTTATCTATGTGAATTAAAAGTTAAATTTTAACACCTTCACTGCTCGCTGGACACATCTTACTTCAATTGGCTGTACTGATGATGGTTCAGGTGTGTATGTCTATGTATCTGTATTAGGGAATTTCATTTGTTTTTCCACTTTTAGTAACAGACAAGTGAAAGGAATCCCTTTGTGCACCTTTACAACTATGTCACCATAGGGATGTGCTTGTATGGAGCAGGTTGAGGAACAGATGCTGGCTGTGATACATAGCCAGCATCTGCCTGTAACAGCAGTGATTAGGAATGAGCAATAGAATGTACACTGCTCAAAAAAATAAAGGGAACACTCAAATAACACATCCTAGATGTGAATGAATTAAATATTCTCATTGAATACTTTGTTCTGTACAAAGTTGAATATGCTGACAACAAAATCACACAAAAATCATCAATGGAAAATCAAATTTATTAACAAATGGAGGCCTGGATTTTGAGTCACACACAAAATTAAAGTGGAATGTAATGTCGTAAAACAAGCCAAAATGATGCTCAGTAGTGTGTGTGGACTCCACGTGCCTGTATGACCTCCCTACAATGCCTGGGCATGCTCCTGATGAGGCGGCAGATGGTCTCCTGAGAGATCTCCTCCCAAACCTGGACTAAAGCATCCGCCAACTCCTGGACAGTCTGTGGTGCAACGTGACGTTGGAGGATGGAGCGAGACATAATGTCCCTGATGTGCTCAATCGAATTCAGGTCTGGGGAACGGGCGGGCCAGTCCATAGCTTCAATGCCTTCATTTTTTAGGAACTGCTGACACACTCCAGCCACATGAGGTCTGGCATTGTCCTGCATTAGGAGGAACCCAGGGCCAACCGCACCAGCATATGGTCTCACAAGGGGTCTGAGGATCTCATCTCGGTACCTAATGGCAGTCAGGCTACCTCTGGCGAGCACATGGAGGGCTGTGCGGCCCTCCAAAGAAATGCCAACCCACACCATTACTGACCCACTGCCAAACTGGTCATGCTGAAGGATGTTGCAGGCAGCAGATCACTCTCCACGGCATCTCCAGACTCTGTCACATGTGCTCAGAGTGAACATGCTTTCATCTGTGAAGAGCACAGGGTGCCAGTGGCGAATTTGCCCATCCTGGTGTTCTGTGGCAAATGCCAAGTGTCCTGCACGATGTTGGGCTGTCAGCACAACCCCCATCTGTGCACGTCAGGCACTCAGACCATCCTCATGGAGTCGGTTTCTAACCGTTTGTGCAGACACATGCACATTTGTGGCCTGCTGGAGGTCATTTTGCAGGGCTCTGGCAGTGCTCCTCCTGTTCCTCCTTGCACAAATTCGGAGGTAGCGGTCCTGCTGCTGGGTTGTTGCCCTCCTACGGCCCCCTCCACGTCTCCTGGTGTACTGGCCTTGTTTGACTCACGCACCACAATTGTGGATACCAGGGCTATGGGGTACTCGGAGCCGAGCCCATCGATTTCCATGGGAGATGTCACTGGTAGCGGTGGCTCGGTCCGTGGCCCTGGCAGTCAATGCGATGGGGGGAATATTTACAGGGGATTATTAGGATAGTTCGTGACGCCACCTGTGGTTTCTGGTAATTTGTACCAGCGCTGCTGTAAGGGTCTTCACAGGGGATGTTATGGGGCAGCTTGGTGGTAAGTCTCCCACAGGTGAGACGTGTCCCTGGAAGTCTATGGGGGTTATGATGCAGGGTGTAGTAATAATTCAGCCAAACACAATGCAGCTTCTTTTCATACCTTTTACTGATGATGGTTCAAGCAGATCCCGGGAAGCTGGTCGGGGTGGAGAGTGCACTTTCAGGTAGCAGCCGAGCAGGTTAGAGGCCTCCTTAACTTCCATATAATGTGAGTCCAACTTGCCTGAAGCGAAGTTAACTCTAAAAACTCCAGCTTTCTCTGTAGCTGTACTGCCCGGCCAACGTTGTGGTGAAGCCTTCTAAGTGATGGAACTAAGTCCTTACTTTTGCTTGGCCTAGTTCAAAGTCCCTGTTCCACCTGACTCCGGTTACGTATTGACACTTTGGGCTGCTCTCTGCGACCTGTAGTCCAGATGCCTCTGGTTTTCTTGTTACTATGCCTGAAACAATAGTAACGCTTCGGTCCCCAGTGACCGGTGATTTAGTGCAGGTAATCCAATACCTAAGGCACTGCTCTGTCTTCTCCACTGTGCCCTTCGCCCTGCTTTCCGCTCTTAACATAAGCACCGCTGCATAGAAGTCGAATCACAGATTCCCTGTTTGGGCTAGCTGAGCAGCTCTCAGTATTCTCCTAGTCCAGGACCTCTGTCGACTGAACTTCACTGTCCTGGGACAGGCGGCTGAAGTCTCTGCTCTGAACTCAGCAGGAAACCAATCTGACTGACTAACTCAGACAGGCAACTATCCAAGGGATGACTCACTCCTGAGCCTCCTGGAGCTAACTGACTGAATCTCTGTCCTAAGACAGGAAGGTGACTCCTCTGTCCGAAGACAGGAAACAAAAACTCTCTCTATGCTGACACCCACCAAACTTATATACCCCTATGGGTGTGTCTAAATGTGAGTGACATGAGTGAATGCATATCAAGCTTTGGCTGTTACCTTCCAGTGCACCCTCCTGGATTTTCATGTGTGCCTGCGAAGCTGGGCTACACATCCCCCCTTGGTAAAACACAGCACTCCCGGGCTGTAAAAGACAAAAAGAATATTTTGTTTTGCATTAACAATAAACATTATAACTCTTCCCATCCGGGAGGTACGAATTTCTTGAACGTTACAATATGTACAGTAAGAATACAAAAGTATCAAAATATCAAACGTGTTCATATATATACAAGATACTTGTGGAGGACCCGCACCAAAAACCTCCCACGTAGGTCCTGGGTGGGCTGCAGGACTTTATTGCAGACCTCATTTTGGGCCCCACCATACGGGTTTTTCTTCTGAGGTAGATATGTAATAGTGGCTTTGTGTAAAACCAACATAATGCACCGAAGCGCAACTATTTACAGGATAAGTTCTGGGCTGGCACAGTCCTCAGCCTCTCAGTCCATGACATGGTTAAGGACACATATATATATTTCACTTCAATATTCACATTCTTTTAACTTTCTTTACCCAACCAGGGTATTTTATGCAAAACTATGCAAAATAGGTAAACATCATTTTTCTTATCTTTCTTTCTGGTACCCAGCCGGGTATTCTACTCCATATATCAAACATCAGTAGACAATAATAAAGTGCAATTTGCAAGTTATATAAACATTACATACATTTCAAGTGCAATTATGCGAACTTTCTTTCTCAACTTTATACATGCTTCAATACGGTAAACCCCTGTCTGGGTCCTACCGATCTTCACATTTTCTTGCAGACTTCAATTACACTTTCCACCCCGGGGGCTGGAACAATGCGATGCTCCTTAGAGTGCATGACAAACAGGTCGTGACCTGCTATCAGGGTTTGGGTCGCAACAGTCCTTGTGCGAACCGCTAGGGGCACTCCGGGTGCTTCCTCCTTGTGAGACGCCAATTGCGTCGCTACTGGTGCCACAACATTTTGCGGTACTTTTTGGTCGCAGTTTGCGGTTTAGGCGGCAGCGCTGGCTGGGACTTGGGCTGCTGTACAGATTGCGACTTGGTTGATTGCGATTTAGAGCAGGTCGCTGTCTGCGATGTAGGTGGCGATGCTGGGGTACGGCCTGGTGCTGTGGACGCTCTGAACTGGGACGCTTCGGTAGTGTTGACGTTACCGGCGTCGGGGACGGGGTCACTAACGATGGACACATTCAGGGCATACCACCCCTTCATGCCCCAGTGACGAGTGTAACTAACAATGTCCCCATTCATCAGGTCCCTCCCCGGGTGTCCGATGGGCAGGTGGGATTCGACGTCCCTACGGCTGACAAAGACCCCTGCATAGAGGCCCGGTTCTCTGATGAAGCCCCAGCCCTTGCGGAGCTGGAACTCTGTAACACACCCCTGCCACCGCGGTTCCCGCAAGGTACCTTTGTCATTGCGGACCATCTCCTTATCAGCGACCAACTGCTCATACTGCCGTTGTCGGTTCCGCTGCACCTCCCGCTCTTCCTCCTGCCGGCGTCGCTGCTCCTCTTCACGACACTGCATCTCTCTTTCCCACTGGACGGCATATGTGATGTCATCAATACGCTCCATCTCGTCCCAGTCGACTTCTGGCAACGATGGGCAGGAACCCTCCGGTGTCCCCGCCGGGGAACGGCAATCCGCTGCGGCCTCCTGACCTGGCTGACATTCCGGAACGGGCAGGACCTCCTCAGCCTCCTTCGCCTCCACGCTCCATCGGTGGGATCAGGTACAGCATATCTGGTGTCCGCCTCCAGTCGCTCCGCAGCCTTTTTCATCAGGGCCTTTGGATAATCCAGTGATAGAGGGGTATCAAGAGACGGTATTTCACTTGTGGGAGAGAACATGGCGTCCCACAGCAGCCGCTGTGTTTGGGTGCGCCAGTGTCTCTCCGTCTCTTGTCGAACTGCACGATTCTGCAGCTTCTTCTTCAGCTCTGCGTTCTCCCTCCGCAGCTCCATCATGGCGGAGTCGGTGTCCCGATCTGGGGACAGCTCCGGCACAGGCAGACAGTCCTCCAGTACTGGGCACTGACTCTCCTGTCCTTCCGCCATCTCGGTCCAGGTACCACTGTGGTATCCAACAGGAACATTCTGGTCTTTTCCGTGGAGGCGGGATTTGCGTCTCCTCCTCTTCGCATAGAGGATGAAGAGGAGGCGTATCTCTTTTGCAGTGGGGCTGGATCGCACATTGTAGTAGGCCTTGGAGAGGGCGGCCATAACTTTTCGCGCTTCAGGGGGGTACACGGCCACGAATGTACGCCCACCTTCTTCACCAGCGCCTCAGGGCGCCAACTTGGCGGCAAAATGGCGGTATTTTGGCGCCAAAAGTAACATACAGTAAACAGTTCAATCCAGGCACACAGGGCTTACAATCTTGTAAGTTTCGGATCCTGTTCGTGACGCCAAGTTGTTTGACTCACGCACCACAATTGTGGATACCAGGGCTATGGGGTACTCGGAGCCGAGCCCATCGATTTCCATGGGAGATGTCACTGGTAGCGGTGGCTCGGTCCGTGGCCCTGGCAGTCAATGCGATGGGGGGAATATTTACAGGGGATTATTAGGATAGTTCGTGACGCCACCTGTGGTTTCTGGTAATTTGTACCAGCGCTGCTGTAAGGGTCTTCACAGGGGATGTTATGGGGCAGCTTGGTGGTAAGTCTCCCACAGGTGAGACGTGTCCCTGGAAGTCTATGGGGGTTATGATGCAGGGTGTAGTAATAATTCAGCCAAACACAATGCAGCTTCTTTTCATACCTTTTACTGATGATGGTTCAAGCAGATCCCGGGAAGCTGGTCGGGGTGGAGAGTGCACTTTCAGGTAGCAGCCGAGCAGGTTAGAGGCCTCCTTAACTTCCATATAATGTGAGTCCAACTTGCCTGAAGCGAAGTTAACTCTAAAAACTCCAGCTTTCTCTGTAGCTGTACTGCCCGGCCAACGTTGTGGTGAAGCCTTCTAAGTGATGGAACTAAGTCCTTACTTTTGCTTGGCCTAGTTCAAAGTCCCTGTTCCACCTGACTCCGGTTACGTATTGACACTTTGGGCTGCTCTCTGCGACCTGTAGTCCAGATGCCTCTGGTTTTCTTGTTACTATGCCTGAAACAATAGTAACGCTTCGGTCCCCAGTGACCGGTGATTTAGTGCAGGTAATCCAATACCTAAGGCACTGCTCTGTCTTCTCCACTGTGCCCTTCGCCCTGCTTTCCGCTCTTAACATAAGCACCGCTGCATAGAAGTCGAATCACAGATTCCCTGTTTGGGCTAGCTGAGCAGCTCTCAGTATTCTCCTAGTCCAGGACCTCTGTCGACTGAACTTCACTGTCCTGGGACAGGCGGCTGAAGTCTCTGCTCTGAACTCAGCAGGAAACCAATCTGACTGACTAACTCAGACAGGCAACTATCCAAGGGATGACTCACTCCTGAGCCTCCCGGAGCTAACTGACTGAATCTCTGTCCTAAGACAGGAAGGTGACTCCTCTGTCCGAAGACAGGAAACAAAAACTCTCTCTATGCTGACACCCACCAAACTTATATACCCCTATGGGTGTGTCTAAATGTGAGTGACATGAGTGAATGCACATCAAGCTTTGGCTGTTACCTTCCAGTGCACCCTCCTGGATTTTCATGTGTGCCTGCGAAGCTGGGCTACACAGCCTGTCTCTTGGTAGCGCCTCCAGCCTCTGGACACTACGCTGACAGACACAGCAAACCTTCTTGCCACAGCTCGCATTGATGTGCCATCCTGGATGAGCTGCACTACCTGAGCCACTTGTGTGGGTTGTAGAGTCCGTCTCATGCTACCACAAGTGTGAAAGCACAACCAACATTCAAAAGTGACCAAAACATCAGCCAGAAAGCATTGGTACTGAGATATGGTCTGTGGTCCCCACCTGCATAACCACTCCTTTATTGAGTGTGTCTTGATAATTGCCAATAATTTCCATCTGTTGTCTATTCTATTTGCACAACAGCATGTGAAATTGATTGTCAATCAGTGTTGCTTTCTAAGTGGACAGTTTGATTTCACTGAAGTTTGATTTACTTGGAGTTATATTCTGTTTAAGTGTTCCCTTTATTTTTTTGAGCAGTGTATATGCAGCAACAGGATTATTCCGTCCTTGGTGCCCTACTCTACATTTATCTACATTAAACCTCATCTCCCAAGTGTTAGCCCATTCAGACATCATATCCAGATCATTTTGCAATATTGTAATGTCAAGGTCAGATTTTAGTATCCTACATTATTTTGGTGTCATCAGCAAAGACTGACACTTTACTCTCAATCCCATCCACAAAGCCATGATCTGAGGACTGGATCCTCCACAGAAGTAGATTTGTATAGTAAGCCCGTTTATAAGACGCATGATACCACTGATCACACGTGGTCGGCCAGGACCAGTAACTCTATATTTATACTTGTGCTGGATGCAGGAGGGAGTGATCGGATTCTGTCACCATGTTGTGTCATTAGAAATGTTTCCAGGTTGTGGAAAGCCTTGTATCTCTGTGACTAGAAGGAGCATTGAACCTTGGAGCTATCAGGAGCGGAGGGTGGAGCGTTTCCGCCTGATCAGCAGATTGATTGCACTAATAATTTTCCTTCCAGTAACTTTTTAAGCAGCCCTGGGTCCTCTCTGCCTCACAAGTCCTAGTGTTTAACCAACACTGCAAGTAGGTATCAGAGTATAACATCACTTCTTCAGCCGCCGCAGCGCCTGGCGTCACCATGAAGACTGGGAGCTTCATAGCCAACAAGATCCGCTCCGCTATATCTATCCGCAACCACTGGGTACGAGAGGCCATGGCAGAGCTGCTGTCCACATTCATCATGATGGTAAGAAAAAACACATCATCATCTCAGGGTACCACATGGTACTACAAGGCACAAAATGCTGCTGAGATGGCGTATCTAAGCCTGTCATGTCTGATACTGTCTGAGGAGATAGTGTAGCAAAGCCTAATTTTATGTGATCCTGTCTTCTAAGCCGGTGTATCTAAGAATATCATGTGTGATACGGACTCCTTAGCCTGTGTATCTAAGAATATCATGTGTGATATTGTCTCCTAAGCCAGTGCATCTAAGAATATCGTGCATGATACTGTCTTCTAAGCCGGTGTATGTAAGAATATCATGGTTGATACTGTCTCCTAAGCCGGTGTATGTAAGAATATCATACATGATACTGTCTTCTAAGCCGGTGTATGTAAGAATATCATGCGTGATACTGTCTTCTAAGCCGGTGTATGTAAGAATATCATGCGTGATACTGTCTCCTAAGCCGGTGTATGTAAGAATATCATGCGTGATACTGTCTTCTAAGCCGGTGTATGTAAGAATATCATGCGTGATACTGTCTTCTAAGCCGGTGTATGTAAGAATATCATGGTTGATACTGTCTCCTAAGCCGGTGTATGTAAGAATATCATACATGATACTGTCTTCTAAGCCAGTGTATGTAAGAATATCATGCGTGATACTGTCTTCTAAGCCGGCGTATGTAAGAATATCATGGTTGATACTGTCTCCTAAGCCGGTGTATGTAAGAATATCATGCGTGATACTGTCTTCTAAGCCGGTGTATGTAAGAATATCATGCGTGATACTGTCTTCTAAGCCGGTGCATCTAAGAATATCATGCGTGATACTGTCTCCTAAGCCGGTGCATCTAAGAATATCATGCGTGATACTGTCTCCTAAGCCGGTGCATCTAAGAATATCATGCTTGATACGGTCTCTTGAGCCGTTGTGTATCTAAGAATATCATGGGTGATATTGTCTCCTAAGCCAGTGCATCTAAGAATATCGTGCATGATACTGTCTTCTAAGCCGGTGTATGTAAGAATATCATGGTTGATACTGTCTCCTAAGCCGGTGTATGTAAGAATATCATACATGATACTGTCTTCTAAGCCGGTGTATGTAAGAATATCATGCGTGATACTGTCTCTAAGCCGGTGTATGTAAGAATATCATGACTGATACTGTCTTCTAAGCCGGTGTATGTAAGAATATCATGCGTGATACTGTCTTCTAAGCCGGTGTATGTAAGAATATCATGCGTGATACTGTCTTCTAAGCCGGTGTATGTAAGAATATCATGCGTGATACTGTCTTCTAAGCCGGTGTATGTAAGAATATCATGCGTGATACTGTCTTCTAAGCCGGTGTATGTAAGAATATCATGGTGATACTGTCTTCTAAGCCGGTGTATGTAAGAATATCATGCGTGATACTGTCTTCTAAGCCGGTGTATGTAAGAATATCATGCGTGATACTGTCTTCTAAGCCGGTGTATGTAAGAATATCATGCGTGATACTGTCTTCTAAGCCGGTGTATGTAAGAATATCATGCGTGATACTGTCTTCTAAGCCGGTGCATCTAAGAATATCATGCGTGATACTGTCTTCTAAGCCGGTGTATGTAAGAATATCATGCGTGATACTGTCTTCTAAGCCAGTGTATCTAAGAATATCATGCGTGATCCTGTCTTCTAAGCCGGTGTATGTAAGAATATCATACGTGATACTGTCTTCTAAGCCGGTGTATGTAAGAATATCATGCGTGATACTGTCTTCTAAGCCGGTGTATCTAAGAATATCATGTGTGATACTGTCTTCTAATCTGGTGTATGAAAGAATATCATACGTGATACTGTCTTCTAAGCCGGTGTATCTAAGAATATCATACGTGATACTGTCTTCTAAGCCAGTGTATCTAAGAATATCATGGTTGATACTGTCTCCTAAGCTGGTGTATGTAAGAATATCATGCGTGATACTGTCTTCTAAGCCGGTGTATCTAAGAATATCATACGTGATACTGTCTTCTAAGCCAGTGTATCTAAGAATATCATGGTTGATACTGTCTCCTAAGCCGGTGTATGTAAGAATATCATGCGTGATACTGTCTTCTAAGCCGGTGTATGTAAGAATATCATGCGTGATACTGTCTTCTAAGCCGGTGTATGTAAGAATATCATGCGTGATACTGTCTTCTAAGCCGGTGTATCTAAGAATATCATGTGTGATACTGTCTAAGCCGGTGTATGAAAGAATATCATACGTGATACTGTCTTCTAAGCCGGTGTATCTAAGAATATCATGCGTGATACTGTCTCCTAAGCCGGTGCATCTAAGAATATAATGCTTGATACGGTCTCTTGAGCCGGTGTATCTAAGAATATCATGGTTGATACTGTCTCCTAAGCCGGTGTATGTAAGAATATCATGCGTGATACTGTCTTCTAAGCCGGTGTATGTAAGAATATCATGCATGATACTGTCTTCTAAGCCGGTGTATGTAAGAATATCATGCGTGATACTGTCTTCTAAGCCGGTGTATCTAAGAATATCATGTGTGATACTGTCTTCTAAGCCGGTGTATGAAAGAATATCATACGTGATACTGTCTTCTAAGCCGGTGTATGTAAGATATCATGCGTGATACTGTCATCTAAGCCGGTGTATGTAAGAATATCATGCGTGATACTGTCTTCTAAGCCGGTGTATCTAAGAATATCATGCGTGATACTGTCTTCTAAGCCGGTGTATGAAAGAATATCATACGTGATACTGTCTTCTAAGCCGGTGTATGAAGAATATCATACGTGATACTGTCTTCTAAGCCGTGTATGTAAGAATATCATGCGTGATACTGTCTTCTAACCCGGGTGTATCTAAGAATATCATGTGTGATACTGTCTACTAAGCCGGTGTTGAAAGAATATCATACGTGATACTGTCTTCTAAGCCGGTGTATCTAAGAATATCATGCGTGATACTGTCTCCTAAGCAGGTGCATCTAAGAATATCATGCTTGATACGGTCTCTTGAGCCGGTGTATCTAAGAATATCATGGTTGATACTGTCTCCTAAGCCGGTGTATGTAAGAATATCATGCGTGATACTGTCTTCTAAGCCGGTGTATGTAAGAATATCATGCGTGATACTGTCTTCTAAGCCGGTGTATCTAAGAATATCATGTGTGATACTGTCTTCTAAGCCGGTGTATGAAAGAATATCATACGTGATACTGTCTTCTAAGCCGGTGTATGTAAGAATATCATGCGTGATCCTGTCTTCTAAGCCGGTGTATGTAAGAATATCATGCGTGATACTGTCTTCTAAGCCGGTGTATCTAAGAATATTGTAGTGATACTGTCTTCTAAGCCGGTGTATCTAAGAATATCTGCGTGATACTGTCTTCTAAGCCGGTGTATCTAAGAATATCATGCGTGATCCTATCTTCTAAGCCGGTGTATTAAGAATATCATGCGTGATACTGTCTTCTAAGCCGGTGTATCTAAGAATATCGTGCGTGATACTGTCTTCTAAGCCGGTGTATCTATGAATATCATGCGTGATACTGTCTTCTAAGCCTGTGTATGTAAGAATATCATGCGTGATACTGTCTTCTAAGCCGGTGTATTAAGAATATCATGTGTGATACTGTCTTCTAAGCAGGTGTATCTAAGAATATCATGCGTGATACTGTCTTCTAAGCCTGTGTATGTAAGAATATCATGTGTGATACTGTCTTCTAAGCAGGTGTATCTAAGAATATCGTGCGTGATACTGTCTTCTAAGCCGGTGTATCTAAGAATATCATGTGTGATACTGTCTTCTAAGCCGGTGTATGAAAGAATATCATACGTGATACTGTCTTCTAAGCCGGTGTATCTAAGAATATCATGCGTGATACTGTCTCCTAAGCAGGGTGCATCTAAGAATATCATGCTTGATACGGTCTCTGAGCCGGTGTATCTAAGAATATCATGGTTGATACTGTCTCCTAAGCCGGTGTATGTAAGAATATCATGCGTGATACTGTCTTCTAAGCCGGTGTATGTAAGAATATCATGCGTGATACTGTCTTCTAAGCCGTGTATCTAAGAATATCATGTGTGATACTGTCTTTTAAGCCGGTGTATGAAAGAATATCATACGTGATACTGTCTTCTAAGCCGGTGTATGTAAGAATATCATGCGTGATACTGTCTTCTAAGCCGTGTATGTAAGAATATCATGCGTGATCCTGTCTTCTAAGCCGGTGTATGTAAGAATATCATGCGTGATACTGTCTTCTAAGCCGGTGTATCTAAGAATATTGAGTGATACTGTCTTCTAAGCCGGTGTATCTAAGAATATCATGCGTGATCCTATCTTCTAAGCCGGTGTATTAAGAATATCATGCGTGATACTGTCTTCTAAGCCGGTGTATCTAAGAATATCGTGCGTGATACTGTCTTCTAAGCCGGTGTATCTATGAATATCATGCGTGATACTGTCTTCTAAGCCTGTGTATGTAAGAATATCATGCGTGATACTGTCTTCTAAGCCGGTGTATGTAAGAATATCATGTGTGATACTGTCTTCTAAGCAGGTGTATCTAAGAATATCATGCGTGATACTGTCTTCTAAGCCTGTGTATGTAAGAATATCATGTGTGATACTGTCTTCTAAGCAGGTGTATCTAAGAATATCGTGCGTGATACTGTCTTCTAAGCCGGTGTATCTAAGAATATCATGTGTGATACTGTCTACTAAGCCGGTGTATGAAAGAATATCATACGTGATACTGTCTTCTAAGCCGGTGTATCTAAGAATATCATGCGTGATACTGTCTCCTAAGCAGGGTGCATCTAAGAATATCATGCTTGATACGGTCTCTTGAGCCGGTGTATCTAAGAATATCATGGTTGATACTGTCTCCTAAGCCGGTGTATGTAAGAATATCATGCGTGATACTGTCTTCTAAGCCGGTGTATGTAAGAATATCATGCGTGATACTGTCTTCTAAGCCGGTGTATCTAAGAATATCATGTGTGATACTGTCTTTTAAGCGGTGTATGAAAGAATATCATACGTGATACTGTCTTCTAAGCCGGTGTATGTAAGAATATCATGCGTGATACTGTCTTCTAAGCCGGTGTATGTAAGAATATCATGCGTGATCCTGTCTTCTAAGCCGGTGTATGTAAGAATATCATGCGTGATACTGTCTTCTAAGCCGGTGTATCTAAGAATATTGTGAGTGATACTGTCTTCTAAGCCGGTGTATCTAAGAATATCATGCGTGATCCTATCTTCTAAGCCGGTGTATCTAAGAATATCATGCGTGATACTGTCTTCTAAGCCGGTGTATCTAAGAATATCGTGCGTGATACTGTCTTCTAAGCCGGTGTATCTAAGAATATCATGCGTGATACTGTCTTCTAAGCCTGTGTATGTAAGAATATCATGCGTGATACTGTCTTCTAAGCCGGTGTATGTAAGAATATCATGTGTGATACTGTCTTCTAAGCAGGTGTATCTAAGAATATCATGCGTGATACTGTCTTCTAAGCCTGTGTATGTAAGAATATCATGCGTGATACTGTCTTCTAAGCCGGTGTATGTAAGAATATCATGTGTGATACTGTCTTCTAAGCAGGTGTATCTAAGAATATCATGCGTGATACTGTCTTCTAAGCCTGTGTATGTAAGAATATCATGTGTGATACTGTCTTCTAAGCAGGTGTATCTAAGAATATCGTGCGTGATACTGTCTTCTAAGCCGGTGTATCTAAGAATATCATGCGTGATACTGTCTTCTAAGCCTGTGTATGTAAGAATATCATGCGTGATACTGTCTTCTAAGCCTGTGTATTTAAGAATATCATGCGTGATCCTGTCTTCTAAGCAGGTGTATGTAAGAATATCGTGCGTGATACTGTCTTCTAAGCCGGTGTATCTAAGAATATCGTGCGTGATACTGTCTTCTAAGCCGTTGTATCTAAGAATATCATGGTTGATACTGTCTCCTAAGCCGGTGTATGTAAGAATATCATACGTGATACTGTCTTCTAAGCCGGTGTATGTAAGAATATCATGCGTGATACTGTCTTCTAAGCCAGTGTATCTAAGAATATCATGCGTGATATTGTCTCCTAAGCCGGTGTATGTAAGAATATCATGCGTGATACTGTCTTCTAAGCCGGTGTATGTAAGAATATCATACGTGATACTGTCTTCTAAGCCGGTGTATCTAAGAATATCATGTGTGATACTGTCTTCTAAGCCGGTGTATGAAAGAATATCATACGTGATACTGTCTTGTAAGCCGGTGTATCTAAGAATATCATACGTGATACTGTCTTCTAAGCCGGTGTATCTAAGAATATCATGGTTGATACTGTCTCCTAAGCCGGTGTATGTAAGAATATCATGAGTGATACTGTCTTCTAAGCCGGTGTATCTAAGAATATCATGGTTGATACTGTCTCGTAAGCCGGTGTATTAAGAATATCATGCGTGATACTGTCTTCTAAGCCGGTGTATGTAAGAATATCATGCGTGATACTGTCTTCTAAGCCGGTGTATGTAAGAATATCATGCGTGATACTGTCTTCTAAGCCGGTGTATCTAAGAATATCTGTGTTGATACTGTCTTCTAAGCCGGTGTATGAAAGAATATATACATGATACTGTCTTCTAAGCCGGTGTATCTAAGAATTCATGCATGATACTGTCTCCTAAGCCGGTGCATCTAAGAATATCATGCTTGATACGGTCTCTTGAGCCGGTGTATCTAAGAATATCATGGTTGATACTGTCTCCTAAGCCGGTGTATGTAAGAATATCATACGTGATACTGTCTTCTAAGCCGGTGTATGTAAGAATATCATGCGTGATACTGTCTTCTAAGCCAGTGTATCTAAGAATATCATGCGTGATATTGTCTCCTAAGCCGGTGTATGTAAGAATATCATGCGTGATACTGTCTTCTAAGCCGGTGTATGTAAGAATATCATACGTGATACTGTCTTCTAAGCCGGTGTATCTAAGAATATCATGTGTGATACTGTCTTCTAAGCCGGTGTATGAAAGAATATCATACGTGATACTGTCTTGTAAGCCGGTGTATCTAAGAATATCATACGTGATACTGTCTTCTAAGCCGGTGTATCTAAGAATATCATGGTTGATACTGTCTCCTAAGCCGGTGTATGTAAGAATATCATGCGTGATACTGTCTTCTAAGCCGGTGTATCTAAGAATATCATGGTTGATACTGTCTCGTAAGCCGGTGTATGTAAGAATATCATGCGTGATACTGTCTTCTAAGCCGGTGTATGTAAGAATATCATGCGTGATCCTGTCTTCTAAGCCGGTGTATGTAAGAATATCATGCGTGATACTGTCTTCTAAGCCGGTGTATCTAAGAATATCATGTGTGATACTGTCTTCTAACGCGGTGTATGAAAGAATATCATACGTGATACTGTCTTCTAAGCCGGTGTATCTAAGAATATCATGCGTGATCCTGTCTTCTAAGCCGGTGTATTTAAGAATATCATACGTGATACTGTCTTCTAAGCCGGTGTACAGTATGTAAGAATATCATACGTGATACTGTCTTCTAAGCCGGTGTATCTAAGAATATCATGCGTGATCCTGTCTTCTAAGCCGGTGTATGTAAGAATATCATACGTGATACTGTCTTCTAAGCCGGTGTATCTAAGAATATCATGCGTGATCCTGTCTTCTAAGCCGGTGTATGTAAGAATATCATACGTGATACTGTCTTCTAAGCCGGTGTATCTAAGAATATCATGCGTGATACTGTCTTCTAAGCCAGTGTATCTAAGAATATCATGTGTGATACTGTCTCCTAAGCTGGTGTATCCAAATATATCATGTGTGATACAGTCTGAAGAACCAGTGTATCTAAGCTTATTATGTGATACTGTATTGCTGAGCCTGGGTATCAAAGCCTATCACTTGTGATACTGTATGATGAGCCAGCGTATCTAAGCTTACTGTGTGAGATACTGTCTATTAAATCTAAGCCTATTATATTTGATATTGTTTGATAAGCCAAGTTTCTCCTCTCTAATGATATAATGCATATAACACATGGTACTACTCTTCCTAAGCTGCTGTATCTAAGCCTTTTATGTGTGATGAGCGATTGTATCCAAGTTAAAGATTTATGATACCAAACTACCAGTGTCAGACTAATACTTCTAATCCCATGATTGGAGATACTGCCTGATGAGAGGGTGTGTGTATCTAATCCTTTATTCATTATACTATCAGCTGAACTTGTGGATCTAAACCTACCATGTGTGATATTGTTTGCTGAATCCCTGTATCTAAGCCTATAATGTATGAAAGTATCTTGTGCTCTCTATCCTGCTAATGACCTTAAACTGACTTATTCATAATCTAAACCTCCCACTCCAGTCTCCAGGAGTTCTCTCGTGCTGCACAAGGTTTGTGGTATGCTTTACCTCAGACAGTCCAATTACTTCTCAGTGTTCCCAATTTTAAGAGTGCTCTGAAAACATGTTTCTTTATAATGGTCTGTCACCTCATCTCAACCTAACTATTCCATATTCTCCCTTCCTAACTTTCTTCAGATTCTGGTTCTTCCATCATCTCTTCCCAGACCCTGGAGGCACACAATAACACTTTGTATCTGGATACTGGCTGGTATCAGGCTCATAGATACTGGCTGATGACTGGCTCATATATGTACAGTACACACAAATACAGGCTAGTAACCAGCTCATACAGTATATATACAGTACATACACAGATACAGGCTGGTGACCGGCTCATATATGTACAGTACACACAGACACAGGCTGGATACTGGCTGATATGTATAGTATATACGCAGATACAGGTTAGTGCTTAGATCATATATATACTGTACACACAGATACAGGCTGGTGACTAGATCATATGTACAGTACATACACAGATACAGGCTGGTGACTGGATCATACACAGGTGATCAGCTCATATATGTACATTACATACATAGATACAGGCTGTGTAACGGCTGATATATGTGCAGTATTTACACAGATACAGGCTATTGAGTGGATATATGTTGTGACAGAGTCACTGGTATAGTATGTGAAGGGAGATATGTGTCACTGCGCATACTGCGGTCAGTGATGTAAAACCAGAGTGTTTTTGCCTCCAGCACACAAAGTGCTCAGAGGATTAATAGTAACCTATGTTATGGGCTGGTTTTAGTGGACCTTCATAGAGCGGGTGGGGGAAGGTCCATCATATCTCCTCATGCAGAGTCCTGCCAGGACCTGTGTGAGGTCAAGGTCATGTGACCATCACAAGGGTGTTAAATACCTGGCCATGAGAGTCAGTGTATGTGGTGTATTGGGAGAGCAGGAACTCCCACATAGCTCCCAGAGGAGCTAAAGGACTGTGCGGGAAAACTGCAGGTGAACCATGCAGGGAATGGACTCATAAGGACTGTTGTTGTGAAGGTCTTGGATACGACTTCAGGGCTGAAGCTCCCTCTGGTGGTTGCTGAGGGTATTGAACCTATGTTGGACGGCAGGGGTCCACCATCTGCTGTTGGGGAGTGGCTATCAGGTGGGACGGACTGGCCTAATATAAGTGAACTGACCTCCCATGATCCTGGCCGGTGATTCTGTTATGTTCAGTTGTTCTTCCTGGTCTTGGTTGGAATTCTGCTTGCCTTTCTGCTGTCTCCTGCTAGCATTCAGATAAGTTACTTTCAGGTTTTTTTTACTGTTGTTTGATTTTTCTGGTTTTTGCTGCTTTGCTTTTTGAGTTCAGCCGGGTCCCCTTTGGGGGGCTTGCGCTGGTCTCTGTTCTCTTTCTGTATTTGTTCTTTTGCTCAGTCTTTGTGATTTTTTTCTGCTGGGTAGCTGTGTGTTCACACCAGAGATCTGATATAGATGGTCGAGACCGTGTGGTCTCAGCGTTTTTCGATTCAGAGGCGTTGGAATTTTTCCTAGGGTTTTTCTGGGTTGCAGACATTATTTTCTCCTGTTCTGTCCTATTGAGACTGTTTTGGCCCCAGCATTTGCTCATTCTATTTTCTGTCTGTGTTCGTGTTTTCATCTTGTCTAACCGCCATTATATGTTTTGGTGCTTCCTATTCATTTGGGGCTCTACTCCGGGGCAGTTAGCTTTCCTGTTTCCATCTTCAGGGATAGCTAATCTCTCCGGCTGTGACGAGGCGTCTAGGGCACCGTAGGAACGTCCCACGTCTGCTTCTAGTTGTGCGGTTAGTTTAGGGGTCTGCAACCTATGAGTTTCCAACCTCTCTGGTGTTCTGCTGCCTATGCATTTTTTTGGCTCCTGGCCTCTTCAGCTAACATAACAGACTGTGTTTTTGTTTGTTTTACCATTATGCCAGCAAGGCTTTGTTTATTTTGCTGAACCCTGCCAAGGTTTATGCCTTCCCCAATAAACCAGCAGGTGATTCTTTACCAGAACGGTTCCTGTGTCTACCTGAGGAAGCAGCCAAGTGTGTCAAGTCAACCCCTTTACACGTGGTGTTTTGAGTGTGGGCATCATATATGGAGCATAGGCTCCACATAGAGCATAGGCCAGGGAAGTTGCATGGCAAAGCCTATGCTCTCTCCCAAATTCCCTGTCTGATATCTGAAGGTGCCAAAACCCACGGCTTTGGGCAGAGGGGGGAATATGTGACAAAGTCACTGGCATAGTATGTGAGTGGCAATATGTGTCACTGCGAATACTGTGGTCAGTGATGTAAAACCAGAGTATTTTTTCCTCCAGCATGCTGAGAGGGTTAACAGGAATGTTATGGGCTGGTTTTAGTGAACCTTCATAGAGCAGGTGGGCGGAGGTCCACCGTTTCCCCACATGCAGAGACCTGCCAGGACCTGTCAAGGGTCAAGGTCATGTGGCCATCACATGGGTATTAAATACCTGACCATGAGAGTCAGTGGGGTGTTGTGTATTGGGAGAGCAGGGACTCCCACATAGCTCCCAGAGGAGCTAAAGGACTGTTCGGGATAACCGCAGGTGAACCATGCAGGGAATGGACTCATAAGGACTGTGTTTTTGTTTCTTTTGCCGTTATGCCAGCAAGGATCTGTTTATTTTGCTGAACCCTGCCAAGGTATATGCCATCCCCAATAAACCAGCAGGTGATTCTCTACCAGAATGGTTCCTGTGTCTACCTGCTACCAGCTAAGTGTGTCAACCTATTTACAATGTACAGTACACAGATATATGATGTAGTCATTAGTCTGTATGTACAGTACTGGATAATCTATGTACAGTACACACAGATTGTTATGTTTCGGTAACTGAGGAGTGCAGGTAAAAAGGCAATACACCAGAGCAGTTGGAATCTATGAGATTGCAGTACCCTGACTAACCACCACAACTAGAGGCAGCCGTGGAGCGTTCCTACGTTGGTCCTAGACGCCTCGTCACAGCCTGAGAAACTAACTACACCTAAAGATAGAAATAGGAAAGCTATCTGCCCCGGAGCAGAACCCCAAAGATAATAGAAAGCCCCCAAACATGTAATGGCGGTTAGACAAGAAGAAATACTGACACAGACAGAAAATAGTATGAGCAAACGCTGGGGCCCAAACTAACTAAATAGAAAAGGATAGGAAGGGTACTTACTGCAATCCCAGAAAAACCCTGAAAAGCACCAACTCTACTAATTTCAAAAACACCTGAGATCACACGACCTCTACCACCTAAATTAGCTCTCTGGTGTAACAAAATCAAAACACCAGCCACTGAAAAAACTGTAAAAAGCAAAAGTACAAACATCAGTGGCTGAACTAAACTGAGAGGGCAAAAGCCCCCAGAGGGGACCCTGAAGGCCCCCACAGAAGTGCAGGACAAAATGCAAAAACCAAGCACAAAAACAAAAAGAAGAAAATGTCTTATCTGATAGCAGGAGATGCAGACACGACACAGCAGGCTACAAGGGAAACAGGATTCAAGGATTGAGACCAGAACAATTGATCACCGGCAACCCTGATGGGAAGGTGACTCCCTTATATAAGACCAGTCAGTAACACCTGACTCCCAATCCTCACAATCTCCACTGGACAGACCAGCACCGCTTGTAACCACTAGAGGGAGCCTCTGCTCAGAACTCATCTCAAGCTCATTCACAACAGTACCCCCCCCTTGAGGAGGGGTCACCGAACCCTCACTTGAGCAACCAGGTCGGTCAGGATGAGTTCTATGATACGCACGGATAAGCCTCCTAGCATGGATGTCCGAAGCAAACACCCAAGAATTGTCTTCCTGACCATAACCTCTCCACTTAACCAAATACTGGAGTTTCCGTCTAGAAAAACGAGAATCTAATATTTTCTCAACCACATACTCCAGATTGCCCTCAACCAAAACAGGGTCAGGAGGCACAGCAGCAGGAACCACTGGCTCAACAAACCTCTTCAACAAGGACTTGTGGAACACGTTATGGATCTTAAATGTCCCTGGAAGAAGCAAACGAAAAGAAACAGGATTAATAATCTCCATGATCTTATAAGGTCCAATGAACCTAGGCTTAAATTTAGGAGATGCTACTCTCATAGGAATATTTTTTGAGGACAACCAGACCAAGTCCCCTACTTTAAACCGAGGACCATCAGTCCTATGCCGGTTAGCAAACCGTTGGGCCTTCTCCTGAGAGAGGGACAACCTCTCCACTACCTGGTCCCAAATCTGTTGCATACGCTCCACAACAGAGTCAACACCTGGACAGACAGAAGCCTCCGTCTGTCCTGAAGAGAATCGAGGGTGAAACGCAGAATTACAGAAAAACGGAGACATCAAAGTGGCAGAGCTAGCCCTATTATTAAGAGCAAACTCAGCTAAAGGCAAAAAAAGAGACCCAGTCATCCTGATCAGCAGACACAAAGCATCTTAGATAAGTCTCCAATGTCTGGTTTGTTCTCTCAGTTTGACCATTGGTCTGAGGATGAAATGCCGAGGAGAAAGACAATTGAACACCCAGTTTAGAACAAAAAGTCCTCCAAAATCTGGAAACAAACTGGACTCCTCTGTCAGACACAATGTTCTCAGGAATGCCGTGTAAACGAACCACGTGCTGAAGGAACAACGGCACCAATTCAGAGGAGGAAGGCAACTTAGGTAATGGCACAAGATGTATCATTTTGGAAAACCTATCACAAATTACCCAGATGGCGGTCATTCTCTGAGAAACAGGAAGGTCGGAAATGAAATCCATAGAGATATGGGTCCATGGTCTCTTGGGCACAGGCAATGGCATCAACAAACCACTAGAGCGAGAGCAAGGCTTGGAGCGAGAGCAAGTCCCGCAGGACTGCACAAATTCCCTGACATCACGAGACAAGGTAGGCCACCAAAAGGACCGACTAACCAAGTCTCTGGTACCAAAAATTCCGGGATGCCCAGCCAATGCGGAACAATGAATCTCAGACATCACACTCTTTTTCCACCGGTCCGGGACAAACAATTTTCCAACAGGGCAGCGCTCGGGCCTATCCTCCTGACACCCCTCCAGAGCAAGTCTCAAATTGGGCGAGATGGCGGAAAGAACTACACCCTCTTTCAAAATAACAGAAGGATCAGATAACTCAGGAGAGTCCGCAAGGAAACTCCTCGAGAGGGCATCCGCCTTAACATTCTTAGTGCCAGGAAGAAAGGAAACCACAAAATTAAAACGTGTGAAAAACAAGGCCCACCTGGCCTGTCTAGGATTGAGTCGCTTGGCAGATTCCAGATAGACCAGATTCTTATGGTCCGTAAGGACCACCACCTGATGTTTGGCTCCCTCCAGCCAATGTCTCCACTCTTCAAAAGCCCACTTCATGGCCAATAACTCCCGATTACCCACGTCATAATTACGTTCAGTAGGATAAAATTTTCGAGAGAAAAAGGCACAAGGGTTACTTTTAGAGGTCTCTGGATCTTTTTGGGACAAAACGGCACCTGCCCCAATTTCAAAGGCATCAACCTCCACCTGAAATGGCAGAGAAACATCAGGCTGCCGTAGAACAGGAGCAGAAGTGAATCTTTGCTTAAGTTCCTGAAATGCAGAGACTGCCTCAGGAGGCCAATTCACCACATCAGAACCCTTTTTGGTCAAATCAGTTAATGGTTTAACAATAACCGAGAAATTACCAATAAATTTACGATAAAAATTGGCAAAACCCAAAAATCTTTGAAGAGCCTTTAATGAAGTAGGTTGGACCCAATCACAGATGGCCTGAACCTTGACCGGGTCCATTTCAATAACAGATGGGACAAAATGAATCCCAGAAATGAGATCCTCTGTACGCCAAAAAGACACTTTGATCCCTTCACATACAGAGCATTCTCTCTCAAAATCTGGAATACAGTTCGAACATGTTTCACATGAGAGTCCCAGTCATTAGAAAAAATCAAGATATCATCCAAATAAACAATCAGAAATTTGTCCACAAAATCCCTGAAAATGTCATTCATGAAGGACTGGAAGACAGAAGGAGCATTAGTGAGCCCAAAGGGCATCACTAGGTACTCAAAATGCCCTTCAGGGGTATTGAATGCCGTCTTCCATTCATCCCCGTGCTTAATGCGAATAAGGTTATACGCCCCCCTGAGGTCAAGCTTGGTAAACCAAGTAGCGTTTTTCACCCTGGAAAACAGGTCAGAAATCAAGGGTAACGGGTATTGATATTTCACAGTAATATTGTTCAAAAGACGATAATCAATACACGGCCTTAATGAACCATCCTTTTTGGCCACAAAGAAAAAACCAGCACCCAAGGGTGAAGAGGATGGTCTGATATGACCCTTCTCCAATGATTCCTTGATATAAGACCGCATAGCGTCATGTTCAGGCACAGACAAGTTAAAAAGGCGACCTTTAGGGAATTTACTACCCGACACTAATTCAATAGCGCAGTCATAGCTCCTATGGGGAGGCAAGGTTGCAGATTTACTTTCGCTAAACACATCAGAAAAATTAATCAAAAAGTCAGGAACATCCTGAGCCTGGGGGAGGCAGAACAAACAGGAGTGTTGGTATTAACACATTGGCAGCCCCAACTGGTTACAGACACAGATTTCCAATCCAAAACAGGATTATGAGACTGTAACCAAGGGAAACCCAGTACGACAATATCATGCAGATTATACAGAACAAAAATTTGCAGCACTCCTGGTGATCAGGTTCAACCCTCATTATCACCTGAGTAGAGAACTGAGGTTTATTCTCAGCCAAAGGGGTAGAATCGATCCCCAGTAGGGGAATAGACTTTTGTAGGGCTATCAAGGGAAACCCACAACGTTTAGCAAAATCATAATCCATCAGGTTAATAGCTGCTCCAGAATCAACGAAAGCCTGAGCAGAAAACGACGACAGTGAGCATATCAGAGTAACAGTCAATAAAAACTTAGTCTGAACACTACCCAAGACAACTGAGCGTGCAAAACGTCTTCCCCGCTTAGGGCAGACTGAAATAGCATGAGAGGCATCACCACAGTAGAAACATAACCCATTGCGCTTTCGAAACTCATGACGCTGTGCCCCAGACACCACTCTATCACACTGCATGGATTCAGAAGCAGGTTCACAAGGCAACACTATTCCACGCATACTTCTCCGCTCACGCAAACGTCTGTCAATTTGAATCGCTAATGACATAAAATTATTGAGACCAGAGGGGACAGGGAATCCCACCATAACATCCTTTACATTATCTGACAGACCCTTCCGGAAAAGGGCCGCCAAAGCGTCGTCATTCCACTTCGTCAGGACTGCCCACCTACGGAATCTCTGACAGTATAACTCAGCGTCATCAAGCCCCTGATTTAATGCCAACAAGGCTTTTTCAGCTTGATCAGTGACATTAGGCTCATCGTACAATAACCCCAAAGCCTGAAAAAATGCATCAACATCACTCAAAACAGGATCCCCAGGTGTCAGGGAAAAAGCCCAATCCTGAGGATCGCCGCGCAGGAGAGAGATGACAATTTGAACCTGCTGCGCTGCGTTCCCTGAGGACTTAGATTTTAAGGCAAAAAACAATTTACAATTATTTTTGAAATTCTGAAACTTAGCTCGATCCCCTAAAAACAAATCTGGCATGGGAATCCTAGGTTCCACAACAGGCAACCTAGCAAGATATGCAGCAATACTCTGAACCTCAGTGGCAAGCTGATCCACACGGCCAGACAACTGTGCAAACTCCATTGAGAGAAAAGATCCTCCCCAGCACCCAGAGATACAGAGGGAAAAAAAAAAAAATGCAACAAACAGAAAAATATCTCTGACAACTCTGACAACCGTTTTTTCTTTCACAATATTTTTCCCTTCTGTGAGTACCATACAATATTAAATTTTGGGCCGGTGATACTGTTATGTTTCGGTAACTGAGGAGTGCAGGTAAAAAGGCAATACACCAGAGCAGTTGGAATCTATGAGATTGCAGTACCCTGACTAACCACCACAACTAGAGGCAGCCGTGGAGCGTTCCTACGTTGGTCCTAGACGCCTCGTCACAGCCTGAGAAACTAACTACACCTAAAGATAGAAATAGGAAAGCTATCTGCCCCGGAGCAGAACCCCAAAGATAATAGAAAGCCCCCAAACATGTAATGGCGGTTAGACAAGAAGAAATACTGACACAGACAAAAAATAGTATGAGCAAACGCTGGGGCCCAAACTAACTAAATAGAAAAGGATAGGAAGGGTACTTACTGCAATCCCAGAAAAACCCTGAAAAGCACCAACTCTACTAATTTCAAAAACACCTGAGATCACACGACCTCTACCACCTAAATTAGCTCTCTGGTGTAACAAAATCAAAACAGCAGCCACTGAAAAAACTGTAAAAAGCAAAAGTACAAACATCAGTGGCTGAACTAAACTGAGAGGGCAAAAGCCCCCAGAGGGGACCCTGAAGGCCCCCACAGAAGTGCAGGACAAAATGCAAAAACCAAGCACAAAAACAAAAAGAAGAAAATGTCTTATCTGATAGCAGGAGATGCAGACACGACACAGCAGGCTACAAGGGAAACAGGATTCAAGGACTGAGTCCAGAACAACTGATCACCGGCAACCCTGATGGGAAGGTGACTCCCTTATATAAGACCAGTCAGTAACACCTGACTCCCAATCCTCACAATCTCCACTGGACAGACCAGCACCGCTTGTAACCACCAGAGGGAGCCTCTGCTCAGAACTCATCTCAAGCCCATTCACAACACAGATACAGGCTGGTGACTGGCTCATATATGTACAGTACATACACAGATACAAGCTGGTTACTGGATCATGTATGTACAGTACACCCAGATACAGTACACAGATATGATCCAGTCATTAGTCTGTATGTACAGTACATACACAAGACACTGACCAGATGATCTATGTACAGTACATAACCAGATACAGGCTAGTGATCGGATGATCTATGTACAGTACAAACACAGATACAGGTTAGTGACTGGATCATGTATGCACGGTACACACAGATACAGGCTAGTGATCGGATGATCTATGTACAGTACATACACAGATACAGGCGATGATCTATGTACAGTACATACACAGATACAGGCTAGTGACTGGATGATCTATGTACAGTACATACACAAGACACTGACAAGATGATCTATGTACAGTACATACACAGATACAGGCTAGTGATCGGATGATCTATGTACAGTACATACACAAGATACTGACCAGATGATCTATGCACAGTACAGATACAGGCTAGTGATCGGATGATCTACAGTATGTACAGAACAAACACAGATACAGGTTAGTGACTGGATCATATATGCACGGTACACACAGATACAGGCTGGTCACCGAGTGATCTACAGTCATGGCCAAAAGTTTTGAGAATGACACAAATATTAATTTTTACAAAGTCTACTGCTTCACTTTTTCTAATGGCAATTTGCATATACTCCAGAATGTTATAAAGAGTGATCAGCTTAACAGTAATTACTTGCAAAGTCAATATTTGACTAGAAAATGAACTTTATCCCCCAAAACACATCATTGCAGCCCTGCCTTAAAAGGACCAGCTAACCTCTTTTCAGTGATTGCTCCATTAACACAGGTGTGGGTGTTGATGAGGACATGGCTGGAGATCAATCTGTCATGATTAAGTAAGAATGACACCACTGGACACTTTAAAAGGAGGCTGGTGCTTGGCATCATTGTTTCTCTTCTGTTAACCATGGTTATCTCTAAAGAAACACGTCCAATCATCATTGCAATGCTCAAAAATGGCCTAACAGGGAAGAGTATCGCAGCTAGAAAGATTGCACCTCAGTCAACAATCTATCTCATCATCAAGAACTTCAAGGAGAGAGGTTCCATTGTTGCCAAAAAGGCTTCAGGGCGCCCAAGAAAGAGCAGCAAGTGCCAGGACCGTCTCTTAAAAGTGTTTCAGCTGCGGGATGGGGCTACCAGCAGTGCAGAGCTTGCTCAGGAATGGCAGCAGGCAGGTGTGAGTGAATCTGCACGCACTGTGAGGCGGAGACTCTTGGAGCAAGGCCTGGTCTCAAGGAGGGCAGCAAAGAAGCCACTTCTCTCCAGAAAAAACATACATCATGGACAGACTGATATTCTGCAAAAGGTACAGGCAGTGGACTGTTGAGGACTGGGGTAAAGTTATTTTCTCTGATGAATCCCCTTTTCGATTGTTTGGGACATCAGGAAAATGCCTCATTCGGAGAAGACAAGGTGAGCGCTACCACCAGTCTTGTCTCATGCCAACTGTTAAGCATCCTGAAACCATTCATGTGTGGGGTTCCTTCTCAGCCAAGGGAATCGGCTCTCTCACAGTCTTGCCTAAAAACACAGCCATGAATAAAGAATGGTACCAGAATGTCCTCCAAGAGCAACTTCTCCCAACCCTCCAAGAGCAGGTTGGCGATCAACAATGCCTTTTCCAGCATGATGGAGCACCTTGCCATAAAGCAAAGGTGATAACTAAATGGCTCAGGGAACAAAACATAGAGATTTTGGGTCCATGGCCTGAAAACTCCCCAGATCTTAATCCCATTGAGAACTTGTTGTCAATCATCAAGAAACGGGTGGACAAACAAGAACCTAAAAATTCTGACAAAATGAAAGCATTGATTGTGCAATAATGGACTGCTATCAGTCAGGATTTGGTCCAGAAGTTGATTGAGAGCATGCCAGGGAGAATTGCAGAGGTCCTGAAGAAGAAGGGTCAACACACTGCAAATATTGACTTGCTGCATTAACTCATTCTGTCAATATAAGCTTTTGTTACTCATATGTTTGCAATTATTATATTTCTGTCTGTGATAAAAACATCTGTCAAACACACATAAAAACCAGAGGGCAGCAGATCATGTGAAAATATAATATTTGTGTCATTCTCAAAACTTTTGGCCATGACTGTATATACATTACATACACAGATACAAACTGGTCACCGGATCATCGAGCTTTACAGGAATATCCCTATTAATTATAAAATGTATTATGTTTAAATTATGGTGTGTCCCCTTCAGTTTCTTATAGACTGTAAGCTTTCGGGAGCAGGGCCATCACTCCTCTTCTTTAACTTGAATTATTTGTTACTCTGTAACATCTGATATTGTCTGTACATGTTGGAATTATATAAAACTATGATCATCGTCACCGTCTGTGAGCTTCTCCTCTGTGTTTTCCATGTTGGTGGGCCGTGTCTGCACGTACATCTTCCTTACATTGCTCTGTTATCTATTAACCTTTGCTTTCATTCTTTATATTGTTGCTTGTCCTAAATTGTTACACAGAGATAAATGTTTTTCCTGCAGAGTGTGTGTGTATAAACAGCGGCTGTGACACGTGTGCCGCCGAACTGCCAGGCAAATGTCATGGAAATCAGTGTCTCCTTATGGAGGTGACATCCAGGCACAGAGATGGTTTTGGGGGGGTTCAGAAGTTAGATGTTCTATATGATCACTGGGGGTCCGAAAAATCAACAATAAAGCCCCCAATCATTACATGCCATGTATAGTACCGGGAGACCCATATGCTACAATGGAACATTCAGGGGTAACGACCCCCTCTGTGGCCCCCATAATTGAACTGCTAGTAATTGGGGAAGAATGAGATGAATGTAGCACATTTATCAATTTATAACCAGTAACTAAAACTTTAACGATGGAGTCTATGGTATGAAAATGATCGCTTTCAACCTATTAAAGGGGATGATATTTACGGCACATACACAGGTTTTCCCTTCAATGACCGATAGATGGGGAGGTCCCTGTTGGGCCTGCATCTATCTCAGGAACAGGTCCCTGTCACGTGAGATCAGCATTCAGACATTTGTGGCTTAGGCCTCTTTCACACATCCGTTTTTCGCCATCAGGCACAATCCGTCTAAAATGTGAAAAGACGGATCCGGCTTCTTTTGTGAAAAACTGATGCAACGGATCAGTTTTTTAGCCGGATCCGTTGAGAACTTTTCAACCCATAAAAGCATTGTACGCATGTCTGGAACAAGGAGAGAGAGAGAGAGAGAGAGAGAGAGAGAGAGACCTTGATTTCCACAGTCCGGATCAGTTTTTTGCCTGATCATGCAAAACACTGATCCGGCACCATTGACTTGTATTGTATCAGGTGGCCGGATGCGCCGGTTCAGGCGCTGTCCGGTTTTGTCGCCGGAAACGAAAAACGTTGCAGTGACCGTTTGGTCCGGCTGCCGGAAAGGAAATTTATGCCGGATCCAGAAAAAAATGGACGCAACGGAAGGACATGCGGCGCGATCCGGCGCTAATGAAAGTCAATGACCAAAAAATGCTTGCGGCGGTTTAAAAAACCGGATCCGTTTTTTTTAAAAAGCGCCGGATCGCTCCTGACGGCAAAAAACTGATGTGTGAAAGAGGCCTTATCCTGTGGTTTTGCCATCGATGTCGTAAATAGGAAATAACCCTTTAAATTTGTTCTTTTAATACATCAGAATTTTTTTATTTCAACATTATTCACAGTTCAAATTTTTTGTATTATAAATAATTTAATGTTTTTCAAAGTACTGAATGCATGTATGAGCTAAAAAAATCATCTTTGCAATAGGGTTCTATAAAAATTTATACCGTTTGTTTTTTACTCTATGTATCTCTGTAAATAGCAGGCTGCACAACGGGTTACCTGTGAATCTGTCAGTGGCTGCTTTAAGTGGCAGAGTTTGTAAGGCCGGGTTCACATTGCGTTGCGGGCAATGCGCTGACGGCATCCGTCACATATTGGCACTAACGCTATGTATCGGATGCGTTAACGTCGCCATTGCCCGCAATAACAGTAGCGCATCCTAAAGCATGCTGAAATCGGCATGCGATAGCGATGTGCCGTCATTCTGTGACGGACCCTCGGACGCGGTCTGCAGCGTTCGGGGGTCCATCACTGCTAGCTCAGATGGAGCAGCTGCGCTAGCGTGATCGGTAAATGCGATCACAATATGACAGTAGCGTTAATGCAGTCCGTCAACGCTGTGCGTTAAACGGACTGCATTAACGCTATGTGAACCTAGCCTTACTCTTTTCTTTCACCTCCTGAACTCTACATAGGTGATATATGACCACATCAGAGCGGAGTTGCACTTTGATTTGGTTTTACGACACCTCAGAGGAATTCAGAAGTTGAAAGATAAGGGTTATGGACCCTTTCCAAGAGCGAGCTCACAGATACCTTATTCTGCACTCTGCTTTGTATTGTGATACATACAGTTGTGCTCAAAAGTTTACATACCCCGGCAGAATCATAATGATAACTCAAAACATCCAATGGGTTTGACTGGTTACTAAAGGTAACATTCTCACCTGTGACCTGTTTGCTTGTAATCAGTGTGTGTGCATAAAAGCTGAGTGAGTTCTGTGATCCAGACAGACTCTCGCATATTTCATCCAGCCACTGACGTTTCTGGATTGTGAGTCATGGGGAAAGCAAAATATTTGTCAATGGATCTACGGGAAAAGGTAGTTGAACTGTATAAGACATGAAAGGGATACAAAAAGATATCCATGGAATTGATAATGCCAGTCAGCAGCGTTCAAACTGTGATTAACAAATGGAAAATTAGGGGCTCTGTAAAAGCAAAACCACGATCAGGTAGAGCAACAAAAATTTCGTACACAACTGCCAGGCAAATTGTTCAGGATGCAAAGAAAAACCCACAAATAACATCAGCTGAAATACTGGACTCTCTGAAAACTAGCGGTGTGGCTGTTTGAAAATGCACAATAAGGAGGCACTTGAAGGAAAATTGGCAGGATGGTCGCATCGCCAGAAGAAAGTCATTACTGGGCAAATGCCACACAGTATCTCACCTACATTACGTAAAACAGCACAGAGACAAGCCTCAAAACTTCTGCAACAAGGTAATTTGGAGTGATGAGACCAAAATTGAACTTTTTGGCCACAACCATAAACGTTACATTTGGAGAGAGGGAACACCATTCCTACTGTAAAGTACGGAGGTGGATCACTGATGTTTTGGGGGTGTGTGAGCTACAAAGGCACAGGAAACTTGGTCAAAGTAGAAAGAAAGATGAATGCAGCACGTTATCCGCAAATACAGGAGGCAAATTTGCAATCATCAGCACGGAAGCTGCGCATGGACGTAATTGGATGTTCCAACATGACAATGATCCAAAACACAAGGCTAAGTCGACCTGTCATTGGCTACAGCATTACAAAGTGAAGGCTCTGGAGTGGCCATCTCAGTCTCATGACCTCAATATCATTGAGCCACTCTGGGTCGATCTCAAGCGTGTAGTTCATGCTAGACAGCCCACAAATTTACAGGAACTGGAGGATTTTTGCCAAGAAGAGTGGGCAGCTTTACCATCTGAGAAAATAAAGAACCTCATCCACAACTACCACAAAGGACTTCAAGCTGTCATTAATGTTAGAGGGGGCAATACACGGTATTTAGAAATGGGGTATGTAAACTTTTGATCAGGGTCATTTGGATGTTTTGGGTTGTCATTATGATTTAAAAAGAGAAAACACAGTAGTTTGACAATAGTAGTTTGGCTTCACCCAACCAATAACCATGAGTGGAGAAAAAGTTTTGGTGCTATCATTCATATTCTCTGGAAAAAGGCAAAGAAAGCAAAAATTCTGCCGGGGTATGTAAACTTTTGAGCACAACTGTAGAGGCTGTAGAAGACAAATTTTATTGAAACCAAATGCAAAAATTATTGTTAGCCAAAACCCATGTATTTATGTAAAAGAAATATCCCCGAAGTGTTCTGAGTCGCCCACCAGGGCCGTGGGGTACTCGGTACCGAGCCTATTGACTTCTATGGGGGATGTCACGGCAGCTACGACCCGGTCCGTGGCCCTAGGCGCTCACCAAAAAGGGGATATTTACAGGGGATAAAGTTTATGTAGTGATTCGTAACGCCACCTGTAGTGTCTGGTCAGGGTGACCAGCACTGCTGTGCAGGTCCTCTGGAAGGGATGGTGTTGTGCAGCTAGTTGGTAAACCTCCTACAGGTGAGACTGTGTCCTTCCAGGGCAGGTAGATGTTATATATTGGAGGGATGGTGCTGAGGAATGTAGCAGAGAGAGATGTGCGTCGTTGAAATAATTCTAGGAAACAGTCCAAGTGCAAGTTCAGGATTTTTACTCACAGTCTGTTGCCAGCAAGACAGATGCCCGCCTTGTACTGTGTCCTCCGGGTGAGAGGTCCAGCAACCCCCAGGTATGTCAGTCACACTTGCCCAAGACTCTCTTTCAGTGTGTTCCTTTCCTGGCTGTCTCTTTCTGTGCTGTTCCACTCCTCTCTTCCTAGCACCTCACCACGCAGTCTCTCAGTCCAGAAGCTGCGGACCCTGTAGGGTAACAGATTAATTCTGTGCGTCCTTGGTCCTATATACTTTCCTTCCTGGAGGTAGTGCTGGTGGTTGGTAACAATGACCCGTAAAGTGATCAATGCCACCGGCTTACTAGGGGGCCTGTAGGTTTCCCACTAGTCTAGGGGCCGGTCCCTGTTGGCCTGGTCCCGATGGGGCCACGGATGGAAATATGCGCTCTCCGTGCCCTTGGACCCTTTCTCATGTGCTCCAGAAGTTCCTCAGTCTACTTCTTTCTCTTAGAGGACGAGCTCCTATCGGATAGCTCTCCTCTCCACCTCTCACTTCCTCCGAAGTGCTGCTTCCTTAACTTCTCTTCTCCTCTTACTGCTGCCTAAACTCTACCCACCCATACACCCCTTGCTAACCAGCCTGGTATGAGAGCATCCTCCCTTAGGGTACGTCCATATGACCAGCTGATATGGTGTGTGTTGGATGCAGGCGTTGGAGTCTAATGGGGTGCTCCCTCCTTACCTGGGAGTGGGGTGTCACACCTCTGGATGAGGTGCAACACCTCTGTGGCGACTGAACCCTCAGGGGCGCCACATTCCCCCCTGTTAAACACAGCACGTCCGCAGGCTGAAACAGAGTAAACAGGTATTAAGGGAAACATACAAATTTTTATGACATGCATGTCAGTAGAAAAACAATTTCAAACTCAACTTCCCTTTATGGGAAGCACTTTCGGTTAAACATTGCATAAATAACATTAATAAAACTCTCTTTTAATTTAGACTAGGTAAAGTGCAATAAAACAGTTGCATTAAAATTCACTTAAAACTTCTTCTTGTAAGGCAAACCCCATCCGGGTTGGTTTCAAGTGTCCTTACGCTTGTGGAGGACTCTCTCCTAACCTCCAACGTTGGTCTTGGGTGGGCTGCAAGACATAACTGGTCTCTTTCAGCAGACCTCATCTTCGGCCACACCTAACGGGTTTTTCATTCTGAGGTAGGTATATATACAGATAGTACACTGTAAAAGCTTTATGTAAAACCAAGATAGAGCATCTAAAGAGGTGCGAAACTATTTACAAAAAAGTTTTTGGACAAGCAGAGTCTATGGCCTCAAAGTTCATCAATCGTAATAAACATCAATTTAACTAGAAAAAATAATTTAACTCTAACTGTCCCAACCGGGTACTTTCAAGACAACAACAAATTATTTACATTACATTAGACCCTGTCCCGGGTTTTTCATTTAGTTGGGGCGGCACCGGGTGTCACCTGAGCCTCTGCAGGGAGCTCAAACACATCTATTACTCCGGGGTCCACCATTAACTGGTGCCGATGGGTGGTTTTGACCACCAGGTCGTGTCCTGCTATTTGAGTCTGCGTTGCTGCATCACTTGTCTTCCGGCGCAGCTGTATCCCTACATGCCATACTAGCTTGATTCACGGGGCCTGACTGGTGAGGCAGTGGGGTTGGAAACCTGTATTAGGGAAGGAGTAGGGGCTAGGGCCGGAGCTGGAGAGGGAGCGGGGCCTAGGGCCCGTACTGAACATGAAGTAGGGGCTGGAGTGGAGGTTCTACCGGCAGCTCCCTGCTCGGTGGGGGCGGGACGGCACTTGTGGACGTTCAGGGCATACCACCCCTTCAATCCCCAATGCCGGGTATAAGTCACCAGATCCCCCGGGAACAGGTCCCTGCCGGGGTGTGCTTCCGGGAGGAACGACTCCACGTCCCGCCTGGTTACAAATACTTCTGCATAGAGGCCGGGTTCCTTGATGAACCCCCATCCCCCTTTTTGCTGGAATTCCCGTATGGCACCCTGCCGCCGCGGCTCCTGCAAAGTACCTTTCGACTGCCGCATCTGCTGCTTGTCTGCCAGGTCCTTTTCTAGGTACTCCTGCCGTTGCAGCTGGGCCTCCCAGTCCTGGCACCTCCATTCCTCCTCTAGATGCTGGTTGTACGCCTCGTCCGTCAGGACTTCTATGTCCTTATCTCTACCCGGCTGGTCTGGAAACCCCATCATCTCCGTGCCTTTCCGGGACCATTGAAAGAACACGCGCTCTGTGCAGAACGGTGCGGCTGCTGGGGCTGGCTGGAGAACAAGCCCAAACCGGTTCTCTAGGCCTCAGGGCCTGTCCCAGTCCAGGGACGCGGGCGGCCTGCCGGGATCACGTACAGGCGGCGTGGGGAGGGCCCCACCAGCGATTCCTCTGCGGGGCCTGGTTCAGCATCTTCATTACCGGTGCTGGGTTACTCATCAGCTCCGGGTATGGTTGCAGGGGGACGCTGGGGCGAGCGCGGCGGCTCAGCCTCCTCCCTCTGCCGGGTCAGCTCCGCAGGCTCAGCTTCCACTCCCGGGTCAGACAGGGTGCAGGAATCCTCTGGCAACGCTGGCTCTGCAGTGGCTGGGGAATCTTCTTCCACCTGGGGGAAGGAACGTTCTTCCGCTCCTCCACACTCCAGTTCGCCACTGGTCGCCATCTTTGTCAGGAAACTTGTGCCTTCTTCATCAGGAGGTTCCCGCTGTTTTGTAGGGAGGCGGGGTTTCCTTGTCCTTTTTCTCCCGCCAAAGAGGATCAGGAGGCGGATCTCCTTCGCCATGGGGCATGTCCTTACATTGCAATAGTATTTAGACTGGGCGGTCATGATTCTCGCGCCACAGGGTGAGCTCACGCCCACGAAGGTACGCCCTTCTTCTTCAGCGCCTCATGGCACAAATATGGCGGTGATGTTGCACAAATTGCAATAAAGTCTCTTGCACACAAACAGTTTGGCATAGGCACACAGGACTCGGTTATACCAAGCTTTTGGGATCCTGTTCGTGACGCCAAAAATTGTCGCGCCCGAGGGGCCCTGGGGTATTCTGTACCGAACCTATTGAGGTAGATGTTGTATATTTGAGGGATGATGCTGAGGAATGTAGCAGAGAGAGATGTGCATCGCTGAAATAATTCTAGTAAACAGTCCAAGTGCAGTTTCAGGGTTTTTACTCACAGTCTGTTGCCAGCAAGACAGATGCCCGCCTGGTACTGTGTTCTCCGGGTGAGGGGTCCAGCAACCCCCAGGTATGTCGGTCACACTTGCCCAAGACTCCCTTTCAGTGTGTTCCTTTCCTGGCCGTCTCTCTCTGTGCTATTCCACTCCTCTCTTCCTAGCACCTCACCACGCAGTCTCAGTCCTGCGGACCCTGTCGGGTAACAGATTAATTCTGTGCGTCCTTGGTCCTATATAGGTTCCTTCCTGGAGGTAGTGCTGGTGGTTGGTAGCAATGACCCGTAAAGTGATCACTGCCGCCGGCTTACTAGGGGGCCTGTAGGTTTCCCACTAGTCTAGGGGCCGGTCACTGTTGGCCTGGTCCCGATGGGGCCACGGATGGAAATATGTGCTCTCCGTGCAGGGCCGGCTCCAGGTTTTTATGGGCCCCGGGCGAAAGAGCCTCAGTGGGCCCCTTTAACACAGACCACGATTCATGATGCACAGATACAGCAGAGAAATATGGGTACAGTACAATGCCAAATACTTCACTTCTTCCATTACATGAGTGATATCTATTGTAAATTGTACAATAGCTCAAAAACCGCCAAATCCTCACAGCGCACAGAACAGACTGGACAGTACAGTCCTCTATACAATATTATGGGCACCACAGTCTCCCCCTCATCACCCATATAATACCCCATGCAGGATGTCACCCCCCATATAATGCTCCATACAGAATACTGGACCCAAAATAATGCTCCATACAGAATACTGGACCCAATATAATGCTCCATACAGGATACTGGTCCCCATATAATGCTCCATACAGGATACTGGTCCCCATATAATGCTCCATACAAAATATGGAGCTCTCCTCTGCGCTGTACTGCGTTCTGCACTGTTACGGCTCAGGAAAGGGCGATGTGGAAAGACTCCCCATTATCATCATGATTGCCTCCCCATCATCATCATTGCCTCCTTATCATCATCATTGCCTCCCCATCATCATCATTTTCTCCCCATCATCGTCATTGCCTCCCCATCATCATCATGGCCTCCCCATTATCATCAATGCCTGCCCATCATCATCATCATCTCCTCCCCATCATCATCAATGCCTGCCCATCATCATCTTCTCCCCATCATCAATGCCTGCCCATTATCATCAATGCCTGCCCATTATCATCATCTTCTCCCCATCATCATCAATGCCTCCCCATTATCAGCAATGCCTGCCCATCATCATCTCCTCCCCATCATCATCAATGCCTGCCCATTATCATCAATGCCTGCCCATTATCATCATCTTCTCCCCATCATCATCAATGCCTCCCCATTATCAGCAATGCCTGCCCATCATCATCTCCTCCCCATCATCATCAATGCCTGCCCATTATCATCAATGCCTGCCCATTATCATCATCTTCCCCCATCATCATCAATGCCTCCCCATTATCAGCAATGCCTGCCCATCATCATCTCCTCCCCATCATCATCAATGCCTGCCCATCATCATCTTCTCCCCATCATCAATGCCTACCCATTATCATCAATGCCTGCCCATTATCATAATTTTCTCCCCATCATCATCAATGCCTCCCCATTATCAGCAATGCCTGCCCATCATCTTCTCCCCATCATCAATGCCTGCCCATTATCATCAATGCCTGCCCATTATCATCATCTTCTCCCCATCATCATCATCAATGCCTCCCCATTATCAGCAATGCCTGCCCTGTTATGATTTGGTAGCTGAGGAGAGCAGGCAAAAAAGGAAATACACCAGAGAGGTTGGAATCTATGGGATTGCAGTACCCTGACTAACCACCACAACTAAAGGCAGCCGTGGAGCGTACCTACGTTGGTCCTAGACGCCTCGTCACAGCCTGAGAAGCTAACTACACCTAAAGATAGAAAGAGGAAAACTATCTGCCCCGGAGCAGATCCCCAAAGAACATAGAAAGCCCCCAAACATGTAATGGCGGTTAGACAAGAGGAAAATATAGACACAGACAGAAAATACCCGGCAGACCCCCACAGAAGCGCAGGACAAAATGCAAAAAGCAAGCACAAAAAACTAAAAAAAGAAAATGTCTTATCTGTTAGCAGAAGATGCAGGCACGAAACAGCAAGCTACAAAGTGAACAGGAATCAAAGATGAGACCAGAACAATTGATCACCGGCAACCCTGATGGGAGGGAACCTCCCTTATATAAGACCAGTCAGTAACACCTGATCACCAATCTTCACAATCTTCATTGGATAGTTCAGTACTGTTTGTAACCACCAGAGGGAGCTTCTGCTCAGAATCCATTTCTAGCACATTCACAACAGTACCCCCCCTTGAGGAGGGGTCACCGAACCCTCATTTGAGCAACCAGGTCGGTCAGGATGAGCTCTGTGATACGCACGGATGAGTCTCCTAGCATGGATGTCCGAAGCAAACACCCAAGAATTGTCCTCCTGACCATAACCTCTCCACTTAACCAAATACTGGAGTTTCCGTCTAGAAAAACGAGAATTCAATATTTTCTCAACCACATACTCCAGATTGCCCTCAACCAAAACAGGGTCAGGAGGCACAGCCATAGGAACCACTGGCTCGACAAACCTCTTCAATAAGGACTTGTGGAACACGTTATGGATCTTAAATGTCCCTGGAAGAAGTAAACGAAAGGAAACAGGATTAAGAATCTCCATGATCTTATAAGGTCCAATGAACCTAGGCTTAATCTTAGGAGATGCAACTCTCATAGGGATATTTCTTGAGGACAACCAGACCAAGTCCCCCACTTCAAACCGAGGACCATCAGTCCTATGCCGGTTGGCAAATTGCTGGGCCCTCTCCTGAGAGAGGGACAACCTCTCCACTTCCTGGCCCCAAATCTGCTGCATACGCTTCACAACAGAGTCAACACCTGGACAGACAGAAGCCTCCGTCTGTCCTGAAGAAAATCGAGGGTGAAACCCAAAATTGCAGAAAAATGGAGACATCAAAGTGGCAGAGCTAGCCCTATTATTAAGAGCAAACTCAGCCAAAGGCAAAAAAGAGACCCAGTCATCCTGATCAGCAGACACAAAGCATCTCAGATAAGTCTCCAATGTCTGGTTTGTTCTCTCAGTTTGTCCATTGGTCTGAGGATGAAAAGCCGAGGAGAAAGACAATTGAACACCAAGTTTAGAACAAAAAGTCCTCCAAAATCTGGAAACAAACTGGACTCCTCTGTCAGACACAATGTTCTCAGGGATGCCGTGTAACCGAATCACGTGCTGAAGGAACAAAGGCACCAATTCAGAGGAGGAAGGCAACTTAGGTAATGGCACAAGATGTATCATTTTGGAAAACCTATCACAAATCACCCAGATAACGGTCATTCTCTGAGAAACAGGGAGGTCGGAAATGAAATCCATAGAGATATGGGTCCATGGTCTCTTGGGCACAGGCAATGGCATCAACAAACCACTAGAGCGAGAGCAAGGCTTGGAGCGAGAGCAAGTCCCGCAGGACTGCACAAATTCCCTGACGTCACGAGACAAAGTAGGCCACCAAAAGGACCGACTAACCAAGTCTCTGGTACCAAAAATTCCGGGATGACCGGCCAACACGGAACAATGAATCTCAGACATCACACTCTTTTTCCACCGGTCTGGGACAAACAATTTCCCAATAGGGCAGCGCTCGGGTTTATCCTCCTGACACCCTTCCAGAGCCAGTCTCAAATTGGGCGAGATGGCGGAAAGAACTACACCCTCTTTCAAAATAACAGCAGGATCAGATAACTCAGGAGAGTCCGCAAGGAAACTCCTCAAGAGGGCATCCACCTTAACATTCTTAGTGCCAGGAAGAAAGGAAACCACAAATTAAAACGTGTGAAAAACAAGGCCCACCTGGCCTGTCTAGGATTAAGTCGCTTGGCTGATTCCAGATAAACCAGATTCTTATGGTCCGTGAGGACCACCACCTGATGTTTGGCTCCCTCCAGCCAATGTCTCCACTCTTCAAAAGCCCACTTCATGGCCAATAACTCCCGATTACCCACGTCATAATTACGTTCAGTTGGAGAAAATTTTCGAGAGAAAAAGGCACAAAGGTTACTTTTAGAGGTCTCTGGATCTCTTTGGGACAAAACAGCACCTGCCCCAATTTCAGAGGCATCAACCTCCACCTGAAATGGCAGAGAAACATCAGGCTGCCGTAGAACAGGAGCAGAAGTGAATCTCTGCTTAAGTTCCTGAAACGCAGAGACTGCCTCAGGAGGCCAATTCACCACATCAGAACCCTTTTTGGTCAAATCAGTCAATGGTTTAACAATAACAGAGAAATTACCAATAAATTTACGATAAAAATTGGCAAAACCCAAGAATCTTTGAAGAGCCTTTAATGAAGTAGGTTGGACCCAATCACAGATGGCCTGAACCTTGACCGGGTCCATTTCAATAACAGATGGGGACAAAATGAATCCCAGAAATTAGATCCTCTGTACGCCAAAAAGACACTTTGATCCCTTCACATACAGAGCATTCTCTCTCAAAATCTGGAACACAGTCCGAACATGTTTCACATGAGAGTCCCAGTCATTGGAAAAAATCAAGATATCATCCAAATAAACAATCAGAAACTTATCCACAAAATCCCTGAAAATGTCATTCATGAAGGACTGGAAGACAGAAGGAGCATTAGTGAGCCCAAAGGGCATCACTAGGTACTCAAAATGCCCCTCTGGGGTATTAAATGCCGTCTTCCATTCATCCCCGTGCTTAATGCGAATAAGGTTATATGCCCCCCTGAGGTCAAGCTTGGTAAACCAAGTAGCACTTTTCACCCTGGAAAACAGGTCAGAAATCAAGGGTAACGGATATTGATATTTCACAGTGATATTGTTCAAGAGACGATAATCAATACACGGCCTTAATGAACCATCCTTTTTGGCCACAAAGAAAAAACCGGCACCCAAGGGTGAAGAGGATGGTCTGATATGACCCTTCTCCAATGACTCCTTGATATAAGACCGCATAGCGTCATGTTCAGGTACAGACAAGTTAAAAAGGCGACCTTTAGGGAATTTACTACCAGGCACTATTTCAATAGCGCAGTCATAGCTCCTATGGGGGGGCAAGGATGCAGATTTACTTTCGCTAAACACATCAGAAAAATCAGTCAAAAAGTCAGGAACATCTTGAGCCTGGGGGAGGCAGAAAAAACAGGAGTGTTGGTATTAACACATTGGCAGCCCCAACTGGTTACAGACACAGATTTCCAATCCAAAACAGGATTATGAGACTGTAACCAAGGGAAACCCAGTACGATAATGTCATGCAGATTATACAGCACCAAAAATTTGCAACTCTCCTGATGATCAGGTTCAATCCTCATTATCACCTGAGTAGAAAACTGGGGTTTATTCTCTGCCAAAGGGGTAGAATCAATGCCCAGTAGGGGAATAGACTTCCTCAGGAGTATCATGGGAAACCCACAACGTTTGGGAAAGTCAAAATCCATCAGGTTAATAGCTGTTCCTGAATCAACAAAAGCCTGAGCAGAAAATGTGGACAGGGAGCAAATCAGGGTAACAGTCAACAAAAATTTAGTCTGAACACTACCCAAGACAACTGAACGTGCAAAACGTCTTCCCCGCTTAGGGCAGACTGAAATAGCATGAGAGGCATCACCACAGTAGAAACATAACCCATTGCGTTTACGAAACTCATGACGCTGTGCCCCAGAAGCCACTCTATCACACTGCATGGGTTCAGAAGCTGGTTCACAAGGCAACACTGTTCCACGCATACCTCTACGCTCACGCAAACGTCTGTCAATTTGAATCGCTAATGACATAGAATCATTGAGACCAGAGGGGACAGGGAATCCCACCATAACATCCTTTACATTCTCTGACAGACCCTTCCGAAAAAGGGCTGCCAAAGCATCGTCATTCCATTTGGTCAGGACTGCCCACCTTCGGAATCTCTGACAGTATAACTCAGCGTCCTCAAGCCCCTGATTTAATGCCAACAAGGCTTTTTCAGCTTGATCAGTGACATTAGGTTCATTGTAAAATAACCCCAGAGCCTGAAAAAATGCATCAACATTACTCAAAACAGGATCCCCAGGTGTCAGGGAAAAAGCCCAATCCTGAGGATCGCCGCGCAGGAGAGAGATGACAATTTGAACCTGCTGTGCTGCGTTCCCTGAGGACTTAGATTTCAAGGTAAAAAACAACTTACAGTTATTTTTGAAATTCAGAAATTGAGCTCGATCCCCTAAAAACAAATCTGGCATGGGAATCCTAGGTTCCACAACAGGCAACCCTGCAAGATAGGTAGCAATACTCCGAACTTCAGTGGCAAGCTGATCCACACGGCCAGACAACTGTGCAAACTCCATTGAGAGAAAAAAAAATCCTCCTCAGCATTCAGAGAAACAGAGGGAAAAAAAAAAAAAAAAATCTCTGACAACTCTGACAATCTTCTTTCTTTAACACTATTTTTCCCTTCTGTGAGTACCATACAAATATCAGTTTTTCGGCCGGTGATACTGTTATGATTTGGTAGCTGAGGAGAGCAGGCAAAAAAGGAAATACACCAGAGAGGTTGGAATCTATGGGATTGCAGTACCCTGACTAACCACAACTAAAGGCAGCCGTGGAGCGTACCTACGTTGGTCCTAGACGCCTCGTCACAGCCTGAGAAGCTAACTACACCTAAAGACAGAAAGAGGAAAACTATCTGCCCCGGAGCAGATCCCCAAAGAACATAGAAAGCCCCAAACATGTAATGGCGGTTAGACAAGAGGAAAATACAGACACAGACAGAAAATAGTATGAGCAAACGTTGGGGCCCAAACTTCCTAAATAGAAAAGGATAGGAAGGACACTTACTGCAATCCCAAAAAACCCTGAAAAGTACCAACTCTACTAATTACAAAAACACCTGAGATCACACGACCTCTACCACCTAAATTAGTTCTCTGGTGTAACAAAACTAAACAGCAGCCACTGAAAAAACTGGAAAAGGCAAATGAACAAACAACAGTGGCTGAACTAAACTGAGAGGAGCACAAGCCCCCGGAGGGGACCCGGCAGACCCCCACAGAAGTGCAGGACAAAATGCAAAAAGCAAGCACAAAAAACTAAAAGAAGAAAATGTCTTATCTGTTAGCAGAAGATGCAGGCACGAAACAGCAAGCTACAAAGTGAACAGGAATCAAAGATGAGACCAGAACAATTGATCACCGGCAACCCTGATGGGAGGGAACCTCCCTTATATAAGACCAGTCAGTAACACCTGATCGCCAATCTTCACAATCTTCATTGGATAGTTCAGTACTGTTTGTAACCACCAGAGGGAGCTTCTGCTCAGAATTCATTTCTAGCACATTCACAACACTGCCCATCATCACACACAGACAGCACCACAGCACACAAGCACTCTCTCACATACATACACACACAAAGCACCGCACTACATACACACAGACACACACAGAGACACACACACACACACGTCTTACCTGTCCAGCGTCCGCGCTCTCTGCCACAGCCGGCCGCTGAGTGATGACGTCATCCAGCGGCGCTGCTGTGAGAGGAAGCGCTGGCGCCCCCTGGAGCCCAGAGCTGCGGCAGCGGAGGCACGGGAGAGGTAAGTGACGCGCACCACATTGGTGGTACCAGGGCTATGGGGTACTCGGCACCGAGCCCATGGAAGTCTATGGGAGTTGTCACTGGCAACAGAGCTCGGTCCGTGGCCCTGGCGGTCATGCAATGGGGGAATATTTACAGGGGATTGTAGTTATAATAGTTCGTGACGCCACCTGTGGTTTCTGATCTGATTGACCAGCGCTGCAGGGTAGATCTCTGAGGGGATGTTATGGCAGCTAGGTGTTAGGTCCCCCACAGGTGGGACTGGTCCCTCAAAGTCTATGGTGGTGATGCAGGGTGCAAATAAGAATTCAGTCACACACAATGCAATCTCTTTCCATACCTTTACTTGTAGATGTTGCAGGTATGTCCCGGGAAGCTGGTTAGGTTGGAGAATGCACATTCAGGAAAACTGTTGAGCAGGTTAGAGGCCTCCTTTATCCTTTTTCTGTGTGTGAGTACAACTTGCATAAACTCAAGTGCAACTCCTTTAATAGCAACTACGCCCGGCCAACATTGTGGTGGAGCCTTCTATGTCTCTGATTATCAGATGTGGATAGAACTAAGTCCTTACTTTTGTCGTGCACTGACTCAAAGTCCCCGTTCTCCCTGACTCCGGTTACGTATCAGCGCTTAGGGCTACCTTCTGCGACTTGTAGTCCAGAAAGCCTCCGGTTTTCTTATTACTAGGAGTGAAGCACTAGCAACGCTTCGGACCCCGGTGTCCGGTTAACTGAGTGAGGGTGATTTGTCCCTTTGTCACTCTTACTTCTCCACTCGCCCTTCGCCCTGCTCTCGCTCTTAACATAAGCACGTGTAGCAATCGTACAAAGGTCAGCTTTCCTTCAGTGCTCACTGACCTGTTCTCAGTTGACTCGTTGGTATAACTGCTGTAATTCCTTTCCTTCCTTCTTTCTTAGGAACACAGGCAGATTGTTCTGAGTAGCAGGTTAAGGGGTAGCTCTGACTAGGCTAGGATGATCCACTTCACCCGTACTAGCCTCCACTTTCTTGTCAGATGAGCTACACAAGCTCTGTCAGGATTCAGACTTCTCTCCTCTCCCTTCGTCTGTCTGACTGGAATGAAACTGATCTTCTCTGTCCAAAGACAGGAACTTGAATGACTCACTATTGCCACGTCACACTACTAAATAGTCTGATTTGCCTCTAGTGGCAATGCTGAGAAGTGTGCGTGAATGAATATCAAGCTTTACAGTTACCTTCCTGTGCATTTTCTAGAAGATATGTGTGCCTTGCGAAGCTGGGCCACACATCCCCCCCTAGTTAAACTCAGCACTCCCGGGCTGAAATAGAAAAGAAAAACATTTTTGTTTTGCATATAACATCAACATAATAACTCATCCCTTGCGGGAGGTACGGACTCTTGAACGTTACATTTTGTACATAGATCAGTAGAAAATTATCAAAATACTTTTCAATAAATATACACAGTATAAGACAAGATTCTTGTGGAGGACCCGCACCAAAAACCTCCCACGTGGGTCCTGGGTGGGCTGCAGGACTTCTGACTGCAGACCTCACTCTAGGCCACACCATACGGGTTTTTCTTCAGAGGTAGTAAGGCTTTATGTAAAACCAAAATGGAGCACCAAAGTGCGAACTATTTACAATGAGAGTTTTTGGGCTGGCAAAGTCCACAGCCACGCAGTCCTTTGCATGGTAAAACACATTTCAAGTAAAATCACATTTCAATCAACTTTTACGTTAACTCTTTACCCAGCCGGGTATTCTACTTTAAATATGCATAGTAGTAAACATTATTCAACATTTATCAATAGTAAAGTGCAAATTTTTATAAAACTTCTTCAAACTTTATACATGTTCAGTTGCAGTAAACCCCTGTCTGGGTCCTACTGTGTTTCATCTTTCTTGCTTGTGACCATTACTTTTTCCATTCCTGGGGCCAGAAGTATACAATGACCTCGGGAACCCATTACAAGAAGATCATGTCCTGCAATGTACGTTTGTGTAGCGACATCTTTTGGTTGAACTGGGGACCCAACGGGTGTCTCCCTGGCGTAGAACGCAGGTTGCGTTGTAAAAGGTGCCGCAGTGTACAATTCGAATTGCGCTTCAGAACTGGTCGCAGGTTGCGATGCTGGAATGGTCGCAGATTGCGATGCCGAAATAGCCGCAGGTTGCGTTGCAAAGCAAGACCTGGGTGTAGAGGAGTACGCAGGGGGTGATGCTGGTGCACGGCCTGGTGCGGACGCCAAAGATGACGCTGTTGGGGTTTGCGGTGCTGTGGCACGGGAGACCTCACTGGTTTCAGGGACGGAGTCGCTGACACGGGTGACGTTTAAGGCGTACCACCCTTTTAACCCCCAGTGCCGCGTGTAATTGACAATGTCCCTGTTTACAAGATCCCTCCCTGGGTGCCCGATAGGTAAGTGGGACTCCACATCTCTCCGACTCACAAAGATCTCTTGGTATAGGCCCGGCTCATGTATGAAGCCCCAGCCTTTGCGGAGTTGGAACCCAGTTATGCACCCCTGGCGCCGCGGTTCCCGTCGAATACCTTTATTCTTCCGGACGGCCTCCTTATCAGCAAGGAACTTTTCATGGTACCGCTGCTGCGCCTCTCTCTGCTCCTGTTGACGTTGTTTATCCAGATCACGGCGTCGCTGCTCATTTTCCACTTTTACAGCATAAGTGACGTCATCCAGATACTGCATTGCGTCCCAATCGATTTCTGGCAATGATGGCTGGGACCCCTCCGGTGTTCCTACCGGGGAACTGTAATCTGCTGCGGCCTCTTGGCCTAGCTGGTACTCCGGAACAGGCAGGGCCTCCTCAGCCTCCTTCGCTTCCACCTCTCCATCGCTGGGATCAGGTACAGCTCTTTTGGGGGCGGCCTCCGGTTTTCCTTCAGCTTTCTTCAGCAGGGACTTAGGGAAGTCAGGTGATGGCGTTATGTCTGTGGGAGAGAGCACTGCGTCCCACAGCAGCCGCTGTGTCTGGGCACGCCAGCGTCTCTCTGTCTCCTCCATGTTTGCCTGGCGCTGGATTAACTTTTTAAGCACCGCATTCTCCTCCTTGCACTCCAGCAAGGTTTGCTGAAGTTTCTGTATTAGGGATGGCTCCGGTTCAAACAACAGCTTCTCTGGGGAGCAGGGCCTGCGCTCCACCGCTCCACTGCATAGCTGCTCTTGTCCTTCTGCCATCTCTCCCCAGGCCAGACTGTGTTCTCCATCAGGAACAATCTGGTCTCTTCCATGGAGGCGGGATTTGCGCTTCCTCTTTTTTGCATAGAAGATTAAGAGGAGGCGGATCTCCCTTGCAGTGGGGTAGGATCTCACATTATAATAGCATTTTGAGAGGGCGGCCATAACTTTCGCGCCACAGGGGGGGTACACGCCCACGAATGCACGCCCACCTTCTTCACCAGCGCCTCAGGGCGCGAATATGGCGGTAAAATGGCGGAAAAATGGCGCCAAAAATGATAAAACAGCAAACAGTCTTTTCTGCACAAAACAGTCAATATAGGCAACACAGGACTCACAATTTTGCAAGCTTCGTATCCTGTTCGTGACGCCAGAAGATGACGCGCACCACATTGGTGGTACCAGGGCTATGGGGTACTCGGCACCGAGCCCATGGAAGTCTATGGGAGTTGTCACTGGCAGCAGAGCTCGGTCCGTGGCCCTGGCGGTCATGCAATGGGGGAATATTTACAGGGGATTGTAGTTATAATAGTTAGTGACGCCACCTGTGGTTTCTGATCTGATTGACCAGCGCTGCAGGGTAGATCTCTGAGGGGATGTTATGGCAGCTAGGTGTTAGGTCCCCCACAGGTGGGACTGGTCCCTCAAAGTCTATGGTGGTGATGCAGGGTGCAAATAAGAATTCAGTCACACACAATGCAATCTCTTTCCATACCTTTACTTGTAGATGTTGCAGGTATGTTCCGGGAAGCTGGTTAGGTTGGAGAATGCACATTCAGGAAAACTGTTGAGCAGGTTAGAGGCCTCCTTTATCCTTTTTCTGTGTGTGAGTACAACTTGCATAAAGTCAAGTGCAACTCCTTTAATAGCAACTACGCCCGGCCAACATTGTGGTGGAGCCTTCTATGTCTCTGATTATCAGATGTTGAGAGAACTAAGTCCTTACTTTTGTTGTGCACTGACTCAAAGTCCCCATTCTCCCTGACTCCGGTTACGTATCAGCGCTTAGGGCTACCTTCTGCGACTTGTAGTCCAGAAAGCCTCCGGTTTTCTTATTACTAGGCATGAAGCACTAGCAACGCTTCGGACCCCGGTGTCCGGTTAACTGAGTGAGGGTGATTTGTCCCTTTGTCACTCTTACTTCTCCACTCGCCCTTCGCACTGCTCTCGCTCTTAACATAAGCACGTGTAGCAATCGTACAAAGGTCAGCTTTCCTTCAGTGCTCACTGACCTGTTCTCAGTTGACTCGTTGGTATAACTGCTGTAATTCCTTTCCTTCCTTCTTTCTTAGGAACACAGGCAGATTGTTCTGAGTAGCAGGTTAAGGGGTAGCTCTGACTAGGCTAGGATGATCCACTTCACCCGTACTAGCCTCCACTTTCTTGTCAGATGAGCTACACAAGCTCTGTCAGGAGTCAGACTTCTCTCCTCTCCCTTCGTCTGTCTGACTGGAATGAAACTGATCTTCTCTGTCCAAAGACAGGAACTTGAATGACTCACTATTGCCACGTCACACTACTAAATAGTCTGATTTGCCTCTAGTGGCAATGCTGAGAAGTGTGCGTGAATGAATATCAAGCTTTACAGTTACCTTCCTGTGCATTTTCCAGAAGATATGTGTGCCTTGCGAAGCTGGGCCACACATAAGTATTGTGCCAGCTGATGCCGGGGCCCTGAGCAAGCGGGGGGGGGGCCCAGTGGCGGTGCTGACACCGCTTTCCTCCGCTAACGGGCGCGGGGGTGCCAGACTGCGAGTGGGCCCCCCCGCCTGCTCAGGGCCCCGGCACTTGCCCGGGTGTGCCGGGTGCTGACGCCGGCCCTGTCTCCGTGCCCTCGGATAGCTCTCCGCTCCACCTCTCACTTCCTCCGAAGTGCTCTGCTTCCTTAACTTCACTTCTCCTCTTACTGCTGCCTAAACTCCACCCACCCTTACACCCCTTGCTAACCAGCCTGGTATGAGACCATCCTCCCTTAGGGCATGTCCATATGACCAGCTGATATGGTGTGTGTTGGATGCAGGTGTTGGAGTCTAAGGGGGTGCTCCCTCCATACCTGGGAGTGGGGTGTCACACCTCTGGATGAGGTGCAACACCTCCGTGGCGACTGAACCCTCAGTGGGCCACAGTTCCTTTAAAGAAGAAGCATAAATAAGATTTCCAACATTTCATTTCAGTCACTATTCCTGGATAACACTTATAAATTGCACTTTCTCAGTTTTGACTGTTATCTGTTTTCTCTTTCTCATCAGAAGTTGATATTTAGATTCTCTCCTTCCTTCATGCTTTACACTGCAGCTCTGCTTGCTTAGAACATTGAAAATGATAACCATATAAATGGGGAGAAAAAGCATTTAATAAGGGGTGTAACATTTCCAGGGGATATAGCTCTAGAATCGCTGTCTGGGTAGACAGAGTGACACGGAAACAGTTCATTCAGACAGCAGTTCTGGTGAAAACTGGCCGCAACCAGCTTTATTAAAGTCCACAGCAAACAGATAAAAATAAATCATAAACAGAAAACCTGGGCTTGTCTAGCCACTAATTACACTTAGATAGATTGCCCTGTCTATCCGGGTCCCGGCTCTACCAGCCTGGCCCAAAACAACACATATGATATATGTTACCAGTATGGAGTTTCACAGATACTCCTCCTTGTGTCTGAAGGCACATCCAACGTCCAGACTTGAGAGAGATCCACTCCTATTCAGCCGCTATTCGCACGGATTCTCACTGAGACTACTCCTGTGTCCGGGGTACTTCCTGCACCCAGACTGAGATAGCTCACACTCCTGGAGACGCTTCTTGTGCCGGGACACCTTCCTGTGTCCAGACTGAGCGTGCTCCCACTCCTGGAGACTGCTTCTTGTGCCGGGACACCTTCCTGTGTCCAGACTAAGCCAGCTCCCACTCCTGGAGACTGCTTCTTGTGCCGGGACACCTTCCTGTGTCCAGACTAAGCCAGCTCCCAGATTGTGTTTGCAGACACCTACTTCTGGTCTCCTAATCAACAGCTGAATGGTTTCAGGCCTGAGCTGCAAGTGTGTGCTGAATGTGAGGTGTAGTGACCTTTCTCTACCACTAGGTTTACAAAGCCACACATTTCCCTTATACCATACAACACAGTACCTAGGTGAAATGTACACCCCATTCAACACATATTCCTTCACTGTCTCACATATCCCCTCCCTCTTCTCCAGACCGGAGGGCTGGTCATCCAGACCGGAGGGCTGGTCAACAATCCAACAGAGACAGCGAACTCCGGACCAGTCATGGCCCTCATCAGCTTCATCTTCACCACCGTCACCCGTATCCTCACCCGAGTCATAGCCAACATCAGCTTTCTCTTCATCTGAAGCATCCGCACTACCCTGTACCCTCCCAGGCCTATACTCTCTGCGGGCCTCGGGTATCCTGCACGGTTTCATCTTGACCTTAGGGCCGGGCTCAGTTTCGATATAGTGCCTGGCCAGAGAAGTACGACCCGGCACATCAGAACACTTCTGCTGACTCTTACTCAGAAACTCACGTACCTCCTGTCCTTGGTGCACTGACCATGTGTCACCAACTATCACAGAAGGTATAAGGGGTTTTTCACTTTTCTCCAGTTCCCCACCTTCAGGCTCTACTGGCAGTACATGCCCAGAAGCCCTACCGTCCGTCCTACACTCTACTTCTTCAGTCACATCTGGCTCACTGTCAGGGCTATACCCTTCATTTTCATTCACATCCTGCTCACTGTCAGGGTTATACAATTCATTTTCATTCATATCCTGCTCACTGTCAGGGTTATACAATTCATTTTCATTCACATCTTGATCTGGAACCTTAGTTAACATGTCATCCACAACATTAACTTCACCATCTGGTCCCTCAAGTATGTGACTATGTGACAACCCCAGCACTATACTTCTATATAGCTCAGGTACTAGGAGCTGACTCATGACCTCTCCCTGGACTTCAGTGTCCCCATACAATAGGCTATTGTCCATGGCAGCCTGAGGAAACCTCTCCTCAGAGCCAGGCTCCTGGGAAACCTCATTTAGAACAATCATATTTTCCTGTGCCGTTTTAAGAGTGGGGTCTCGCCACTGCTCACTCTCAAAATTGTCACAGGACACAGGCAAGTCAGGGACACTCGGTTCCCGAGAACCACCATCCTCGTCTCCCAACATCACCTGCAAAGGAATTTCATCACTATCACAGTCATCATTATTATCAATATCATTATCATGACTATGGTCAGTATCATCATCACTATCATGATCATCATCACTATCATTATCAGCATCAGCATCATTATCATGGTCATCATCATTATCATGATCATCATCATCATCATCATTATCATTATCATCATCACATAAATTTAACGGCCCACTAGCATTGTGTTCCGCCCCTCGGGACTGCGCACCCTCAATAGGAGCTTCATCACACTGTCCATCAGAAACATTTCTCCCCCAGAGATCCCCAGATCGGGGAAAGTCACCACCCAATATGACGGGGTGCACCAGGCTCTTCACTACCCCCACTTCATATGAAACCTCCCCGAGTTTAGGGACCAAGTCCACGGCAGTCTCTGGGTAGACTTTGGTGTCTCCATGGATGCACACCACACTCAGGTGCTTATCAGGGATGAAGTCCCTATCAATCAGGCTGTCACATACGGAAGTCACTGGACTCTCTGAGTCTAAGAGGGCCTGTGCTGGGCAGTCATTTACAACCACCGGGGACACCTGTGGTCCAGTCTCTTCGGCTGCAGTGGTCACACACACAGGTTCTGCGCAGAGAGAGAGGGACCTGCCAACATCACGGCACATAGGCTCCCCCTCTAGTGAACAGCCGGCTGCAATTTCACGACATCTCCAACACTGTCCCACCACAATCACCCTCCCATATGTCCCCTCGGGCCTGAACCCGCTTATCAGCATACCCCATGTCCCCAACAGCTGGAACGCTCTTACCGCGAGAGTTCAGCGTCCGGGAACTCCGAAGTGACGACCTCTCAGACGGCTGTACCTCAGGAGGACGTGCTCGGGTGTAGCGGTTCACTATCACCTTTTCAACTCCATAATCAGGTTTGCTGACTGCAGACTCCCAACTGTATCTCCAGTCACGAACTCCCCTGGCACGGGCTGTCACCGTAACACCCAGCCGGGTACGAATCTCCGCTTTCAGCTTGGCATAGTCTTGGCTGTCCTGCTCGCTCAGGTCAGCATAGGCCACCTGGGGCACTCCAATCAGATAGGGTGCGACCATCATGGCCCACTCAGATAGGGGCAGATTCTCCTTCTCTGCCAGTTCCTCAAACCTAGTGAGATATACCTCCACATCATCACGAGGTGTCATCTTTTTCAGGGACCGTCTTACCGCCTTCTTTACAGCGGACAAGGCAGGTGCCTTCACAACATTACTCTGAGACGAGGTGCTGAGAGCTGAAATCTGCTCCAACACCCAGTTATTCTCCTGCTGCTGCTGCAGGATTTGCTGCTGGTGCTGCTGCATGCACTGCTGGTGCTGCAGGCGCTGCTGCTCCATGCTCCGCTGGGCCTGCTGCATGCACTGCTGGTGCTGCAGGCGCTGCTGCTCCATGGTCCGCTGGGCCTGGACCAGGTACTCAACGAGCCCCTCCATACTGCCGGACTTATCTGTCTCAACCACGGCAGTCTTATGTTGCACATTAACTTGCGCCATTTGTTCAAACAGCGCCTCCATGCTGTCATCCATGCTGTCAGACTTCTCTGTCTCAACAACGGCAGTCTTCACTCAAGACATACACACTCTACAGTCTTTTCCATAGAAAAATTCAGCTCTGCTGTGCAGACACTTTTTTTTTTTTTTCTTTGCAAAGTCTATTAGGGCTCCTGTCTCTTTAAGACTGCTCCAAACAGACGTTTCTGCTGACACATTTTTTTTTCTCTGCTGCTATTTCAACAGACTTCACCTTTATTGCTGTCTCCAAGCCACTGTGCTGCATGCACACTCCAGCACTAACTGTATCAGCCACTGCGCTGCCCCAGCATTCTCCGCCAATTGTAACATTTCCAGGGGATATAGCTCTAGAATCGCTGTCTGGGTAGACAGAGTGACACGGAAACAGTTCATTCAGACAGCAGTTCTGGTGAAAACTGGCCGCAACTAGCTTTATTAAAGTCCACAGCAAACAGATAAAAATAAATCATAAACAGAAAACCTGGGCTTGTCTAGCCACTAATTACACTTAGATAGATTGCCCTGTCTATCCGGGTCCCGGCTCTACCAGCCTGGCCCAAAACAACACATGATATATGTTACCAGTATGGAGTTTCACAGATACTCCTCCTTGTGTCTGAAGGCACATCCAACGTCCAGACTTGAGAGAGATCCACTCCTATTCAGCCGCTATTCGCACGGATTCTCACTGAGACTACTCCTGTGTCCGGGGTACTTCCTGCACCCAGACTGAGATAGCTCACACTCCTGGAGACGCTTCTTGTGCCGGGACACCTTCCTGTGTCCAGACTGAGCATGCTCCCACTCCTGGAGACTGCTTCTTGTGCCGGGACACCTTCCTGTGTCCAGACTAAGCCAGCTCCCACTCCTGGAGACTGCTTCTTGTGCCGGGACACCTTCCTGTGTCCAGACTAAGCCAGCTCCCAGATTGTGTTTGCAGACACCTACTTCTGGTCTCCTAATCAACAGCTGAATGGTTTCAGGCCTGAGCTGCAAGTGTGTGCTGAATGTGAGGTGTAGTGACCTTTCTCTACCACTAGGTTTACAAAGCCACACATTTCCCTTATACCATACAACACAGGACCTAGGTGAAATGTACACCCCATTCAACACATATTCCTTCACTGTCTCACAGGGGATAAATAGGGGCTGATGCTTCTGCACTAGTAGCAGTAACACGTTCCTAGCAGAAGTTTGGAAACTGACTGAAGTTTCTAATTCATCTGTTTTAGTAAATATTTGTATTCTCCATATTCTCTGTTCCTCTGTTAATCCTCCTGGAAGCGGTTGCAGTCAGACTGTATAGAGACACACAACAAAAATGGTAGAGTAACACCTAGCTGTGCACTTACAAGTAGAATTTCCAGGAGGAATAACAGAGGAACAGCACAACTCACTGTGGAAATATTGCTCCAGAATACATTTTATGTGGATCGCAGGCATTTACTAAAACAGAAATATGGTGGCGCTCCCTCTGATGACAGTATGGCCCCCAGTAACAGTGACAATTAATACATGACTACCTTACCCTGAATATGGATATTAGAAAATTGCTGACAGTTTCCATGATCCAAACATGTAAAGTGTTAGGGGGAACCTTCCACTGACCACAAAGTATCTCCAATTTGGCCTGAATATGTTTTGGTTAACGTAGAAATTAGTCCTTACCTTTGCCCTACCTATACCAAAAAAAAGTGATATATATGGGAGAGGGATTTTACTATTTTAAAGTGACACTTAGGGGAGATTAAAGAGTTAAAAATAAAGAAAAAGGTTGTAAGCGATGCATCGTGGGATGTAGTTACAAAAAACTGCCAGTCATCACGGACTCAGTGCACGAGATGACAGGTGCCTAATGTGAGCATGTGTGATAACGTTATGTTAGGGAGTGGCCACTTATGCAATGCACTAATATGTTTTATTTCCCAAGTGTCTACAAAGGTGAAGTTTCCTTTTTAAGACCTGCTTTCCTCCAAAAACACTGCCACGCCTGATTGATATTGGAACTTAGCCCCATTGAAGTGACACGGACTGAGCAGCAAAACCCCACAACTGACAGCGGTGGTCAGCTGGCCAATTGTATGGCGGCTTGGAACATGTAAAGGGGGATATGTGTGGTGCTATAAGGAAGGTAGTGTAAGGCAGAACCAGTGTCGGACTGGGGTGCCAAGAGCCCATCAGTAACCAACTTCAGGGCCTCACTTTTCAGCTACATGCAAATGTGACATTATCTTCAATCACAAATTTATATAACAATTAAATGGGTAGATTGTTAAATGAATGATATGCCGTCTTTGTCTGTACATAGTGATTCATGTATATTGTACCAAGATCTGCTCAGATTAGAGGGTGGTTGCCCACTCTTGCAAAGGGGCCCACCGGAGGATTCTCCTATGGGCCTGTCAAAGCCTGGGCAGAACTGTAACTGGCACATTAAAGGGTATAGCTAAAAGCAGAATGGTCACAGAGCTGCAAATATAAGAGGCCAACTGTGGGGCAGAGTCCTGTAAAATTGGAGCTGTTCTAAGCCGCAGTATTAGTGGTGGCACTGGCAGTGGATTTTCAATGATATGGAACGCCCGCCAGGGCCGTGGGGCTCTCGGTCCGGGTCGGCAGTTCTTCAGGGGATGTCATGGGGCCGCGACCCAGTCCGTGGCCCTGGGCGTCCAATAAAATGTCAAGAAAAGTCATAGGGAATAGTTTTTAGGAGAATTGTGTTGTGACGCCACCCGTGATGTTCGGCAATAAGAAAATGGCCGACACTGCGATTCAGATCCACTGGGACGGTTGGTGACGCAGCAGAGATGTTACAGCTCTCCACGGGTAGAGCTAGGCCTCAGGGCAGTTATAGGTTAATGATGATGATAACGGTTGTAGTGCAGAGTAGGTGACACAGTAAACTAATCTGAGGACACAGCAGGGAGCAGTCTTCACACTTTACTCATGGTCATTCAGGTTACAATCACCAGCCAGGGTGCTGTGTCCTCCCGGTCGGTGGTCCAGCCAGCTCTCGCGTAGTTTTGGGTACACTTTACCAGAACGCCCTTCTTGTGTACCTTCTCTGGTTGTCTCTCCCAGCGCTGGCTAACGCTACTCCTGCCCTGCACCTCACACAGTGTCCCAAGCCAGCAGCCTCAGATCTTGTCGGGCGAAGTCCTCTTGGTCCCCTTGATCCTATCTGGCTACCTTTTCAGCGAATGTGTGTGGATTTGGCTGTCGCATATACAGCCACAACAGCCTCCGGTTTACTAGCTGAGTCCTAAAGTCTCTCCACTAGTCTGGGGCCGGTCCCCCACTCCAACCTGGTCCTTCCTTCTGACTATGGTCAGGCTGGATTCGGGCGCCACGGGTGGATTCCTCACTTCCCTGGCCCCTAGGACCCCTTCTTTCCTCAGGAGCTCCTTTCCTCACAACTGATCCTCTCCACTCCTCCTCACTCACTGACAACTTTCCCTCCAACTGTCACACTCTTTTCCGCCTGAACTGAGGCTCCTCCCCCTTTTCCTAGGAGTAGTGTGGTGTTGGATACACATATGGGAGTACCGGATAGTGCCTCCTCCTTACTCGAGAGCGGAGTACCACACCTCTGGCTGAGGTGCAGTACTTCTGTGGCGACTGGACCCTCAGGGCACCACAGATACATGGACGATATGATTACCTGTACAGCACCACTGGGACCTAGAAGTTGATTAGAGACATGATTTGCACCACTGCTGCTTTCTACATGTCCTGCGCCGATTTTCTGCTGTGTTCCATCACCTCCCCGTGCGGTTTCTCCTCCTGCACAGAACTGTGCATCTGTCTGATCAGCGCATTCCTCTCTATATTTAAAGGGTATCTGCCAGTAGAATTAACTCCCCTAAACCATTTATAAGGTTACAAAGGTCACAGAAAGTTGAAACAAACGATACCTTGATATTTGCAATCCGATTAATGGTTCCTGAGAAATCCATGATTTTTGTGATATGCAAAAGAGCTGAAAAGATCTCTGTGCCTGAATAATTTGCCTCTGGAGATCTTTTCAGCTCATGTGCAGATCAGAAAAACATGGATTTCTCAGGAACCATTAATTGGATTGCAAATATCAAGGTATAATTTTAATCAATGTTCTGTGACCTGCGTGCCCATATAGATGGCTGAGGAGGGTTATTTCTACTGACAAATACCCTTTAATTCTCTGATTCATCTTATGAAGTCTCCGTAGTTTCCAAAAGGGCTCAAAAAATACAGGACCTCTAGGGTGGAAGGAAGAAAACTAAGGGCACAGTCAGATGGCTGTATAAATCGGACCAAAATCCAACTGCAATGCACAGGCTGGCTTGTAACTTCCCTACCCGAATGTGACAGCTTTTCAGTGACATTGTCACGATTCCTCTGCCTGCTTAGAGTGTCTGGGACTCAGTGATGGACAGATATGTCATCCTATCCTGTGCTGGGGCGTGCTGAGCTGTTAGTGCTTTGATTGACAGCTCAATTAACGTATCTGACTGGGAGGTGCAGAGATTTCCACAGGTGCTCCCTCTTCTGGTAACTGCCCTGCTATTTAGATGTTACTGTCTGGTCCAGATCACTGCAGTCAAAAGCTTGTTCTAAGCTTGTGCTCTCTGGTGTGTCTTCGCCTGATCCCTGTGCTGTAAGTTCGGATTTTCTGCTGCTGACCTTTGGCCCACGTTCTGGCCACCCGTTTGTTATTGCCCCTTTGCTTATCTGCTATTTCTCTGGTATTCTGACCCTGGCATGTGACCTGACTTACCACTCAGAATTTTCCCTTGGTTTATTATTTGCTCCCTTGGTATTGACCCTGTGACATCTGACTTCGCTGACTCACGGCCTGTTCCTGGGTTGTGACTACCACTGCAGACATGTAAACAGTCAAAATTACTGTTAGGATGGAAAAATATTTAGACTTGAGAGTCCTCAGTGGTTGATACCTTTTAATGGCTAACTGAAAAGATGGTAACAAATTGCAAATTTTCCAGACTACTCAGGTCTCTTCATCAGGCTAGGACTAATACAAAAACTGAAGAATCACATATTTATACACAAGAGGACACAGGAATAATGCAATAGGTAAGACATGTGACGTGAAGCACTGGCTAACACGGTACGAAGATATACATCTTTCCTATATCAAAATGTTAGGATGGAGAGTGACATACCAGCTCTGGCGTGTCGAGGTAAGGAGGCTTATTCGCCGTGCAATGCTCCTCTGGGAAATTTTAATATGCAAATTGCCTCTTCAAACAAAGAGGACTTGTACTCTATAGCGCCACCTATTGGAAGTAGCGATCCTACAAGTCACAATCAACCCTTTAACGAGTCTTGTAATATGACTTAGGATAAAAGCCAAATCAGAATCTCCATTTGCAGACACGGTGTTTCGGACTGTTGGTCCTCGTCAGTGCAAAGTAGGAGAGATCTGATTTGGCTAGATAAGAGGCTCTGGACTGGGGTCTGGGGGGTAAGGTTACTCCTTGTGGAGAGTGACATACCAGCTCTGGCGTGTCGAGGTAAGGAGGCTTATTCGCCGTGCAATGCTCCTCTGGGAAATTTTAATATGCAAATTGCCTCTTCAAACAAAGAGGACTTGTACTCTATAGCGCCACCTATTGGAAGTAGCGATCCTACAAGTCACAATCAACCCTTTAACGAGTCTCCTAAGTCATATTACAAGACAGTCCGAAACACCGTGTCTGCAAATGGAGATTCTGATTTGGCTTTTATCCTAAGTCATATTACAAGACTCGTTAAAGGGTTGATTGTGACTTGTAGGATCGCTACTTCCAATAGGTGGCGCTATAGAGTACAAATCCTCTTTGTTTGAAGAGGCAATTTGCATATTAAAATTTCCCAGAGGAGCATTGCACGGCGAATAAGCCTCCTTACCTCGACACGCCAGAGCTGGTATGTCACTCTCCACAAGGAGTAACCTTACCCCCCAGACCCCAGTCCAGAGCCTCTCATCTAGCCAAATCAGATCTCTCCTACTTTGCACTGACGAGGACCAACAGTCCGAAACACCGTGTCTGCAAATGGAGATTCTGATTTGGCTTTTATCCTAAGTCATATTACAAGACTCGTTAAAGGGTTGTGTAATGTATGTAGTACAGTTCATATAGCGTCTTGTGCTTGGGTGCGATGAAAATACATGAGACACAGGTTTGATATAGAAAGTCTTGTATTACTTCATACAAGTTGGCAAAAATAGTCACACAGTTTGTAGACACAGAAGCAGGAGACACAGCAGGCCAGAGTAATCTAAGCTCAGCAATCACTCTCCACAACAGGTTCAGGATCTTCTTCTCTGTTACCGTAAGTCCATGCAAACGTGGGTCTTTCAAAGAGCAGGGTTCAGAGTCCACAAGTGCTTCAGAGTTCCTCAGTAGGAATAGCTGGAGTACAAGGTCCAAGGCTTTAGGAGTCAGGTCACAGGTTCACTGCAGGCTAGATTCTGAAGCACTGATTGCTCAGCTGTGGCTGCTTAAGAAGCAAAAGGAGAGAATCAGGGCGGGAACATGCAAGCTGGAAACTCCATTTTGACTGAGGGCAAGATAGCTGCAGCAAGACAGAAAGTAAAATGGCTGACGAACAAACTGAGTTTCAGGAACATGTACACAGAACCTTACATTACTCCCCCCTTAGGGACAACCTCCGGATGACCTCAGGCCAGGCTTGTGTGGGTACCTCTGATGAAACTGACGGAGCAAGCGAGGAGCATTAACGTTATTGACTGGTTCCCATGAGTTGTCCTCCACTGGGTAGCCCTGCCATTTAATCAGATATTGTAACTGATTTCTATACAACCTGGAATCTAGAATCCTTTCCACCACAAATTCTTCCTGACCATCGACTAGCACTGGGTCAGGGCAAGGAGAAGAACGTCCAGGAAACGTATTGGGTGTCGCAGCCTTTAGTAGGGATACATGAAAGACAGGGTGAATTCTCATAGTTCTGGGCAGTTGAAGACGACAAGCAACGGCACTTATAATTTTACTGATTTTATAGGGTCCAATGTACTTATGTCCCAACTTAGACGATGGAATCCTTAACTTAAGATTTCTGGTTGACAGCCAGACCAAGTCTCCTAACTTGAAAGCTGGTGCAGGTTTACGAAATTTATCTGCTGCTTTCTTGTACCTTTCCTGAGCCGATTCCAGATTCTCCTTTAGAAGATCCATATTCTTCTGTAAAGACGTGATTCTTTCAGCCACTGCTGGTAAAGGCGTTTCTATGGGAAATCGTGGTAGAATGTTAGGATGATAACCTAGATTAGAGTAAAAAGGAGACTGCTTAGTGGAGGCACTCTGAGAGTTGTTATACGAGAACTCAGCTAATGGAAGTAGATCCACCCAATCATCCTGTAGGTGGCAGATAAAGCAGCGGAGATACTGCTCCAGGGTTTGATTTGTTCGTTCGGTCTGTCCATTAGTCTGGGGATGAAAAGCAGAAGAAAGGTTTACTTTAATGTCCAATGCTGCACAGAAATTTTGCCAAAACCTAGAAGTGAATTGCACCCCTCGATCCGAAATAACCTCATCCGGTACTCCATGTAAGCGAAACACATCTTTAATCATCAAATCTGATGTCTGTTTTGCAGTGGGTAAGCCGACACAAGGGATAAAATTAGCTGCCTTTGTTAGACGGTCAACCACCACTAGAATGGTGTTCTTCCCTTGAGAGGTTGGTAACTCCACAATGAAGTCCATAGAAATGGATCCCCACCGGCGGGACGGGGTGGGAAGAGGCTGTAACAGACCAGTTGGTGAGGAGCGAGGTGTTTTGCATCTTGCACAGACTTCACATGAAGTGACATAGTTTAAAACATCCTTCCTGCAAGTGGGCCACCAAAAGAAACGAGAGAGAAATTCCTGTGTCTTTAGAATTCCTCTATGCCCAGCTATCTTGGAATCGTGAATGAGTTGCAATACTCTCAATCTGACTGTTTCAGGAATATACAGGCGTTGTCCCTGAATCCACACACCATTCTTAAAGACAAGACTTACGTCCCTTGGGGGTTGTGCCAAAAAGGAATCCGCATGGTATGCTTCCTTGATGTCCTTAAGTAGGTCTTGATTATGAATTACTCCTAGGAATCTAGAGTCAGGAAGAATAGTCTTAGGAGGAGTAATTGGACGTGTCTCTGCTGAGTAAATCCTAGAGAGTGCATCAGCCTTTCCATTGCGCGATCCTGGTCTATAAGAAATGATAAAATTAAATTGGTTTAAGAAAAGATTCCAGCGAGCCTGGCGAGGAGTCAGGCACTTAGCCGACCTGATAAACTCAAGGTTACGATGATCTGTCAGGACGACTATTTGCTGTGCAGCTCCCTGAAGAAGGTGTCTCCATTCTTTGAAGGCGGCAATAATGGCCAACAACTCTCTATTGCCCACATCGTAGTTCCTCTCAGCCGAAGACAACTGCTGGGAAAAGAAGGCACAGGGATGCAAGACATTCTTCTCACCTGTTCTCTGAGAGAGTATAGCTCCAACGGCACAGTCTGAAGCATCCACCTCTATTATGAAGGCAAGCTCGGGGTTGGGATGTACTAGGATAGGTGCAGTGGTAAATTTATCTTTTAGACGGGAAAATGCTTCCTGGGCTTGGGGAGTCCAGGAGAACCTAGACTCTTTCCGGGTAAGTTGGGTGATAGGTGACACTACCTCAGAGAAATTTCTAATGAAACGTCTATAGAAGTTGGCAAACCCGATGAAGCGCTGTACCTCCTTCACATTTCTAGGACTTGGCCAATCCTTGATGGCTTGGGTTTTGCTTCCATCCATACTAATTCCTTGTGTAGACAGTACATACCCCAGAAATTGAATTTCGGTCCTATGGAATTCACACTTTTCAAGTTTGATGTAAAGATGATTTTGTCTTAGACGTTCCAAGACCATTCTCACATGTCCATGATGTTCCTCTGTGGAGTTAGAAAAAATTAGAATATCATCCAAATAAATTACCACGAATGTATCTAGGAGATCCCTGAAGATGTCATTCACCAAGTGTTGGAAAGTGGCTGGGGCGGTACTCAGACCAAAAGGCATAACTAGATATTCAAAGTGTCCATAGCGTGACCTGAATGCAGTCTTCCATTCATCCCCAGGTCTAATACGGACTAAGTTATAGGCCCCACGAAGATCTAGTTTAGAGAAAATTTTGGCATGTCGCACTCTCTCCAATAACTCAGGGATTAAAGGCAATGGATAACGGTTTCTAATAGTAACCTTATTGAGTTCCCTATAGTCTACGCATGGTCTCAGAGATCCATCTTTCTTCTTTACAAAGAAGATGGGTGCACCTGCAGGAGATGAAGAGGGGCGTATGAAGCCCTTGGCTAGATTTTCGTCTATGTAATCCTTTAAAGCCTTTAGCTCGGGCCCCGCCAGGGGGTAGATCTTACCAATAGGTATCTCTGCTCCAGGCAATAATTCAATTGGACAATCATATGGACGGTGAGGAGGAAGCTGGTCAGCGTTTCTTGTCACATAAATCCACATAGTCCTGGTATACAGCTGGTAGTTCAGGGACTGACATGGTTCCTTTAGGAACAGAGCAAGCTGAAACTTTTGGACTCATCTGTTTCTCTGGAAAGTGTAATTCCTTGGTCTCCCAGTTAATGGTAGGATTCTGAGCCTGCAGCCATGGTAGCCCTAGAATAATGGGAAAGTGGGGAGAAGAGATAAGCATAAAGGACAGTTTCTCTTGATGATCTTTACCCATAAGAACCCTCAAAGGCTCTGTTTCCTGATCCACTGGTCCAGAGGTCAGCAGGGAGCCATCCACAGTTTCCATCTGTACTGGAGTAGCCTTCTTCACTGAACGTATCCCCTGTTTCAGAGCAAAGGAGACATCCATAAAATTTCCACTTGCCCCTGAGTCGATCATAGCAGAGCTAGACACCCAAGCTGAGTCAACCCAGAGTTTGATGGAAAGAAAGCAATGAGAATTGTTTTTCTTACAACTCAGCTGGGTCACCGCTGAGGAAACTTGAAAAATGGCAGCGTTTACACAGTCAACGTCCTCAGAGGTAACGGAGTTTAAGTCCGAGAAATCAAGATCTGTTGCTGCAGATCTCTCTGGAGCCTGAGGCTCGGACCTGACAGATCCCCTCTCGCAACACTCACAATGAATGAGTGCTGCAGTAGTCTTACGAGAACGGCTGGGGCAGTTTATAATGAAGTGCCCTGACTTACCACAATAGAAACATAGATTTTCCTTAAAATGATGTTCCTTGCGTGCATCACTAACCCGTCGTTGTAAAGAGTCTACCTGCATGGGTTCAGGTTCAGGTTCCCGTGTAATCCTACTCAAAGGTTCCTTAGCTGGAGAGGAAGGTAGGAAAAGGTTAGTGCGATTGCTTTCGAACCATCTCTCTTGCCTGCGTTCAGTCAGACGAGTATCAATACGGATGCAGTAGTTAATAAAGTCACCTAACGCAGTGGGAGGGTCGGCACGAGCAAGTTCATCCTTAATCAGTGGAGATAACCCCTTTCGAAAAATAGATTTTTTGGCGGAACTGTCCCAGGTGGTATCAAGGGCCCATCTCCTGAAATCCAAGGCATATTCAGCTACCGAGTGCTTACCTTGGCGCAAAGCTAACATGGCTGCTTCAGCTGTTGCACCTCGATTGGGGTCATCAAACACCTGCCCCATGGCTGAATAAAAGCATCAAGGTGATTCAAACAATCATCCTCAGTCTCAATCAGAGGGTTTGCCCACATCAAAGCCTTGTTGGTAAGCAACATAATTATAGTAAGCACCTTAGATCGTTCAGTGGGAAATTGTGAAGCATGTGCAGAAAAAAAAGATTGCATTGATTAATAAATCCCCTGAATTTCTCACGTTCACCGCCAAAACGAAAAGGGGGCAACTTGGGAATCCCAGAACTCGGGGCTACGGCAGGAGCCTGGACTCGCTCTTCTAGAACCTCAATCCTGGCTCGCAAATCCTGGGCAGTCTGTCCAAACACTTGCAAATTGTGATTAGTGAGGTCCTGTAGGCTTGAAAAACGGGTCTTTATATTCTGCAAATCTGCAAGGATATTATCAGTCACTCCGCAAAGTTCCTTTATGCGGGCCTCCATTTTCCAGACCTTTCAAGACAGGAGCACTGGAAGAATAGGAGAGGAGAAAAAAAACAAAACAATAGTGTTTACCTGTGGTAACACTGCAGAGAGAAAAAAAAATCAAGGGAACTGCTCACCTGGAATGGTTGTGAGAAGTCACAACCACTATCATCACAGAAAGTTCATCTGGACATCTGATATCCACAGTTACAGCAGACAAAAAAGAGAAAAGAGAAAAAAAACAAAAAAAACAATAGTGTTTACCTGTGGTAACACTGCAGAAAAAAAAACACTTAAGGGACTTGCTCACCTGGAATGGTTGTGAGAAGTCACAACCACTGTCATCACAGAAAGTACAACCGGACATCCGATATCCACAGTTACAGCAGACACAGCTTTTCCAGACCCAGCAGACACTAACGTTTTGGCTTCAGAATCTTGTAATGTATGTAGTACAGTTCATATAGCGTCTTGTGCTTGGGTGCGATGAAAATACATGAGACACAGGTTTGATATAGAAAGTCTTGTATTACTTCATACAAGTTGGCAAAAATAGTCACACAGTTTGTAGACACAGAAGCAGGAGACACAGCAGGCCAGAGTAATCTAAGCTCAGCAATCACTCTCCACAACAGGTTCAGGATCTTCTTCTCTGTTACCGTAAGTCCATGCAAACGTGGGTCTTTCAAAGAGCAGGGTTCAGAGTCCACAAGTGCTTCAGAGTTCCTCAGTAGGAATAGCTGGAGTACAAGGTCCAAGGCTTTAGGAGTCAGGTCACAGGTTCACTGCAGGCTAGATTCTGAAGCACTGATTGCTCAGCTGTGGCTGCTTAAGAAGCAAAAGGAGAGAATCAGGGCGGGAACATGCAAGCTGGAAACTCCATTTTGACTGAGGGCAAGATAGCTGCAGCAAGACAGAAAGTAAAATGGCTGACGAACAAACTGAGTTTCAGGAACATGTACACAGAACCTTACAGGTTGATTGTGACTTGTAGGATCGCTACTTCCAATAGGTGGCGCTATAGAGTACAAGTCCTCTTTGTTTGAAGAGGCAATTTGCATGTTAGGATGGAGTCACACTAGCGAGAAATACGGACGAGTGCAATGCGAGAAAAAATCGCATTGCACTCGGACCAATGTTAATCTATGGGGCAGCTCCCATCATCCGATTTTTTTTTCTCGTCCGTTTTATACGTGCGAGTGAAATCGCAGCATGCTGCGATTTGCACCGTATTACGCTCGAGACTCGCCTCTGACGTCACTGATGCTGTGCGGTGTCCCCGGCTGACCTGAACTGATTAGCCTTGGAAGCAATCAATTAAACTTCCCAGCTAATCACTTCCTCTCCTGTCAGCCGGGAGAGGATCTCATTCATTCGGGGGCTTTCAGCTGAGCTGCCAGCATTAGCTGCTTGCTTGCTGTAAACCAGTTAACCCTTTGTGAAGGATTACAGTGTTGGACGTGACTGAGTGCCGGATAGGTAAGAATAATGTTGTTTTATTATTTTTTTTTTTAATTACAGGAGAACAAGGGAATTGAAGGAATACCAGTAAAATAAAAGATGGTCAAAAACTGTGTTTACTTCATTAAAATGATTTTTAATTAAAGTGTGTGTTTTTTTTTATTTCATACAATAGGATTAATAATTGAGAGTTGTCTAATTGACAGCTCTCAATTATTAACCTGGCTTAAAGTCACCTTCCAATAGCAAGGTGGCTTTAACCCATTATTAACCCATTAGCCACCGCTACAGGGCAATGGGAGTAGACGGGCTAAGTGCCAGAAAGGGCGCATCTAAATATAGATGTGCCTTTTCTGGGGTGGCTGGGGGCAGATGTTAGTAGCCAGGGGGGGCACAAAATAAATGCACCCTCCCTAGGCTATTATTATCTGCCCCCACTCGCTGGCTTTGCCTGTCTGGTGGAGAAAATAGCGCGGGAGCCAACGCATTTTTTTTCAATGAATTTACACCTTTAATTAACCCCTACTTGTATGAAATTTTGCACACATACACTCATGTAATTGTTAGTGAAAACCATATATCAAACTACATGAAATGACATGGTTAACTGTATGTAAACCATGTGTCACTTCATGTTGGCTCTGTAATTTATTATTATTATTATTTATTTCTATAGCACCATTGATTCCATGGTGCTGTACATGAAAAGGGGTTACATACAAATTACAGGTATCACTTACAGTAAACAAACTAACAATGACAGACTGATACAGAGGGGAGAGGACCCTGCCCTTTCGGGCTTACATTCTACAGGATTGTGAGGCAGGAGACAGTAGGTCGGGGGGTTGCAGCAGTTCCGGTGTTGGTTGAGGAGATATCTCCGGTAGTGGTGAGGAGGTAGCAGGGTCATTGCAGGCTGTAGGCTTTCCTGAAGAGATGGGTTTTCAGGTTCCGTCTGAAGGATCCGAATGTGTTTGATAGTCATACGTGTTGGGGCAAAGAATTCCAGAGGATGGGGGGATATTCGGGAGAAGTCTTGGAGGCGGTTGGGTGAGGAGCGAATAAGTGTGGAGGAGAGAAGGATGTCTTGGGAGGATCGGAGATTACGTGAGGGAAGATATCGGGAGATTAGTTCAGCGATATAAAGAGGAGACAGATTATAGATGGCCTTGTAGGTCAGTATTAGTAATTTGAACTGGATACGCTGAGGGAATGGGAGCCAGTGAAGCGATTTGCAGAGGGGAGAAGCAGAGGAGTAGCGAGGAGAGAGGTGAATTAGTCGTGCAGCAGAGTTAAGGATGGACTGGAGAGGTGCGAGGGTGTTAGCAGGGAGGCCAGAGAAAAGGGTGTTGCAGTAGTCGAGGCGGGAGATGATGAGGGCATGCACAAGCATTTTAGTAGATTGAGGGTTGAGGAAAGAACAGATTCTGGAAATATTTTTGAGCTGAAGGCGACAGGAGGTAGAAAGAGCTTGGATGTGCGGTTTGAAGGACAGGGCAGAGTCAAGTAATTTCACAAAAGCCGGCAATTGAATTAGCGGCTATTATACTATGTAGAAGTGTATGAACTATAAATATATATATGTCACAATGACGTGTGTGTGTGTGTGTTATATATATATATATATATATATATATATATATATATATATGTATTCTATGTGTATATATCTATTCTTTCTTTTGTGATGTAAAAACTGTCATTGGGATCCATTATATGTCGGTCTTGCAAGCCGACGAGAATATCTCGCCGTATGGATGCCATACGGATGTTTTGATGCGAGGAAATCGCATCCTCGCATTGCACACGGATGACTTACGGATCACTTTTCAGGGGACTTTTCTGCGTATTACGGCCGTATAATACGGTCCGATTTTTTATCGTTGTGTGTGACCCCGGCCTTATTGTGAACAGTTAAGCAAGTTGATGATGAAATTATCTCCAAAAGGCCTGACACATTTCCACTCTATTTTAGGCTATGTGCACACGTTGTGGAATGTTTGCAGAAATTTAATGAGAAAAACCAGACTTTTTCCTAGGAAATCCATATGCATTTTTTTTTGCTAGTTTTTACAGCGTTTTTTGCGCGGTTTTACCGCGATTTTTTTCCTGAACATTCTAAGTCAATAATATAGTGGGAAATATGCAAATTTACCGCGAAAATAATGAACATGCTGCGTTTTTTTACCACGAGGCGTTTTTTGCGTGGAAAAAAACGCACCATGTGCACAAAAATTCCAGAATGTATTCTGAATAATAGGATGCTTACTGCATGCATTTTTGCCGCAGAAAATCACGGAAAAAACGTGAAAAAAACTCGAAAAATCCTGAACGTGCGCACATAGCCTTAGGTACAAAAATATATATATATACATACAGATTTTTTTTTTCCTTTCCTCTTTTAGGCTAAGTGCACACGTTTGCAGAATGTTTGCAGAATATTCCTGAGCAAAACCGGACTTTTTTCGCGGAAAAATGCACGTTTTTTGCGCGAATTTTGCGCGTTTTTGGTGCTTTTTTTTGCGCGGATTTGACGCGTGTTTACCGCGATTTTTTCCTGAACTTTCTAGGTCAATAATATAGCGGGAAAAACGCTAGAATTCCGCAAAATTAATGGACATGTTGCTAGATTTTCCGCGATGCGTTTTTTTTGCGGAAAAATACGCACCATGTGCACAAAAATTGCGGAATTCATTCTAAATGATAGGATGCTTAATACATGCGTTTTTGACGCGTTTTTTCCCGCGAAAAAAACGCAAATATTCCTGAACGTGTGCACTTAGCCATAGAGTTTAAAAATCACAAAAAGGAAAATGGTCAGATGTTGGTTGGGCACCCTGCATAGTTATTACTTAGTAGCACGCCCTTTTGCAAGTTTTGCAAGTATCACAGCTTGTAAACGCTTTTTGTAGCCAGCCAAGAGTATTTCAATTCTTGTTTGAGGGATTTTCATCCATTCCTCCTTAGAAAATTCTTCCGGTTCTGTGAGATTTCTGGGTCGTCTTGCATGCCCTACTATTTTGAAGTCTAGCCACAGATTTTCATTGATGTTTAGATCAGGGGACTGTGAGGGCCTTTGTAAAACCTTCAGCTTGCACCTTTTGAGGTCGTCTATTGTGGATTAGGATAATTATCCATTTGTAGAAGCCATCCTTTTTTCACCTTTTTTATAGATGGTGTTATATTTATATCAGGAATTTGTTGAAATTTCATTGAATCCATTCTTCCCTCTTCCCGTGAAATGTTCCCCGTGCCATTGGCTGTAACACAACTCCAAAGCCTGATTGATTCACCCCCACGCTTAATGGTTGGTGAGATGTTCTTTCCATAAATTCTGTGCCCTTTTTCTCCACACATACCTTTGATCATTGAGCCAAAGAGTTCTATTTTAACTTCATCGGTCCATAGGACTTGTTTCTAAAATGCATCCGGCTTGTTTAGCTGTTCTTTTGCATACTTCTGATGCTGAATTTTATGTGGAGGATGCAGGAGAGGTTTTCTTCTGACGACTCTTCCATGAAGGCCATATTTGTGCAGGTGTCTCTGAACAGTAGAACAATGTATTGAAAGTGAGAAATTACAGATTAGATATTAGAAAAAACTTTTTAACAGTGAGGGTGATCAATGAAGTGGCTGCCAATGAGGTTGTGAGTTCTCCTTCAATGTAAGTCTTCAAACATAGGCTGGATAGACATCTGTCGGAGATGGTTTAGTGAATCTTGCCTCGAGCAGGGTGTTGGACACAATGACCCTGGAGGTGCCTTCCGTGTCTAACTTTCTATGATTCTATGTAACACAACTCCAGAGTCTGCTAAATCTTTCTAAAGGTCTTTTGCAGTCAAGTGGGGGTTCTGACTTGCCTCTCTAGCAATCCTACGAACAGCTCTCACTGAAATTTTGCTTGGACTTCCAGACATATTCTTGACCTCCATTTTTCATTGTTACATACTTTTGCTATCTTCTTGTAGCCTTTTCCTGCTTTGTGGACCTCCACAATGTTCATTTTCAGAGTGCTAGGCACTTTCTTAGAAGAACTCATGGCTGCTGCTTTTTGGCTCAAGGTTAGAGGAGGCTGGGTTTTTATATGCTTGGGAAATTTGCATCACCTGGCCTTTCCTAATGATGATGGTGAACAAACCATAACTGTAACAGGCTAATTAATGTCTGAAACCTTGGTCAAAGTTGTCTGAGTACACAAATCTCCAAAGGTGCCCAAACTTTTGCACTGACCCATTTTCCTTTTTGTAATTTTTAAAATTTAAAAAATGACTATTTTTATGCCTAAAATGCAAAGGAAATGTGTCATCTTTAACTTTAGGCATTTTAGAGATCATTTTATCTTCAACTTGCTCATCTGTTCACAATACCAGTCATTTTGACCAGAGGCGCCCAAACTTTTACATGCCACTGTATATAATTCTATGCAGCGGTAACGCTTGGGTTGGGAGAGCTGCGGCCAGTTTGAGCACTGTGGTCCGATTTATACGGCCGTCTGACTGCACCCTGACAGTGAGCCACAGACTGCACCTTTGTGTATGAGAGAAGTTTCCCAGCCTACAAGCTTTGTGACATACAGTTTTAGGGCCTGTGCACACATTGCGGATTTGCCTGCGGATTTTTCTGAGCAGAAACCGCACCTCTTGGCAGAAACCACAGGCGCGGTTTTGACGTGTTTTTTTGCGCTGTTTTGACGCGGTTTTTCTCATGCGGTTTTGTATGCGGTTTTGACAGCTAAATAAAGATATGTTGTTTAACAAAAAAAAAATATTTGTGATGTCATTTCTTGTCCAACCTCCTCTTTTACATTTGTCCAACCCACATTCTATTACACACACACAGATAGAGATAGGTCGGCGTGACACTTGCGAGTGTGATGCGAGTAAGTCGCACGACTTTCTCGCATCAACACCCGGCACGGCTGCCCACTCTTGGACCCGAGTGTGCGGCTGCATATATTTCTATACATGTATTTCTATGTAGCCGCACACTCGGGTCCGAGAGCGGGCAGCCGTGCCGGGTGTTGACGCGAGAAAGTCGTGCGACTTACTCGCATCACACTGCAAGTGTG
>JARQOD010000001.1:959698678-959763678 GCA_033576555.1 Oophaga sylvatica
CTACACCTAAAGGCAGAAAGATGAAAGCTATCTGCCCCGTAGCAGAACCCCCAAAGAAATAGGAAGCCTACAAACAAGTAATGGCGGTTAGACAAGAAGAAAATACGGACACAGACAGAAAATAGAATGAGCAAACGCTGGGGCCCAATCTGTCTAGATAGAAAAGTATAGGAGAGAATTCTGACTGCAACCAAAAAAAATACCCTGACAAAAATACCAACACTTCTGATTAACAAAATACCTGAGATCACACGATCTCTACCACCTAAATCAGATTTCTGGTGTAACACACAGCAATTCAGCAAATAAAAAGTGACAAAGGAACAGAGCAAAAGTGCAAATACAAAATGAGCACAATTGCAGCGCCAGACCCCAAAAGGGGACCAGGCTGAAGTCCACTGCAAGCAGCAAACAAGCAAGGAAAATCCAACCAGAGGAAAAAAAACAGCAAATCACTTATCTGAATGAGAGCAGGAATGCAAGCTGAGCTCCAAGCAAGACCAGGAAGAACAATTGATTATCGGCAAGGCTGAAGGGAGTTCAGGTCACTTATATCAGACCATTCAGAGCCAGCTGAAGGCCATTCAGCAATTAGTTCATTACCCTCAGCAACCACCGGAGGGAGCTCCAGCTCAGAAGTCACCTCCAGAATATTCACAACAGCGTTCTTTATACTGTATGGGGGACTTTGTGGGAACTATTATACTGTATGGGGGACTATGTGAGTCCCACTATTCTGTATGGAGGACTATGTGGGGCTCATTATTCTGTAAGGAAGACTATGTGGGGCCCATTATTCCATAGTAGGTAACACATGTAAGATTGTTCTTTCTGTATTACATACATGTACTGTATATGACACTAAGCCGCAATTAGGTACAAATCTTCCATTCAAGGTGATTGAATTCTCAGATTCCTATTTTCTTCTCTACAAGTCTCAGAAAACTTATATAAATTTATATATATAAATTATTGTTTTGTTTCCATTTTTAATTAGACTATAAGACTATAACACATTAGAACTATTGGATGGTAATTGGCCATAAAGTGTCAGTATACTAAAATCAAATGACAATCATGACTTAGATTCCCAATATTAATGATATTGAAATGTCAGATGTAAGAAGTCAGGCAGCACAATCCAAACATCATCTCAGTGGCCAGAGGAGAGCGCTGTATGTATACCGTGCTGATCTTTCGGTTACTGCCAACAGTCAGTAGAATACGGAGGTAAAGAAGAAAATAGAAGATACTCACTGATAGATTTTACCTAATCTTTTAGTTGGTAAAGACACAAGTCTGGGGGAATGCAGGTGGCATAACTGGTGCCGGCCATTTCTCTTCGCCTACAAAATGATTTTAAAATGAACGGCCACTATCCTGCTCCTCCTACAACATGCATCTTGATCTATCATTCTCTAGGTCTACAGTCATGGCCAAAAGTTTTTGAGAATGACACAAATATTATATTTTCACATGATCTGCTGCCCTCTGGTTTTTATGTGTGTTTGACAGATTTTTTTTTATCACAGACAGAAATATAATTGCAAACATATGAGTAACAAATAGTGTTGAGCGATATTGCTCGATATCTAAAATTATCGTATCGAAATTGTATCGCCGATAGCACTAAATATCGTCGCTATCCGATTACGATACCGGAAGTCCCATGTAAGTCTATGGGAACAAAATATCGCAACAAAAAAACCCCTTTCTTTCGTTGTAAACACAAAATATACACACATAGAATACATATATATATATATACATTCAATTGTGACCATTATTTACATTATATATATATATATACTATATTTATAGTTTATACACTTCTACATAGTAAAATAGACTCTGATTCAATTGCCGGGTAAAGCCGTGACATACCCCATAGAAGTCGACGGGCTCGGTGCCGAGTACCCCCAAAACCTCTGGCTCTGTGCGACTCAACTTGGGCGTCACAAACAGGATTCTGTAGCTCGCTATAAGCGAGTCCTGTGTGCCTGAATTGAACTGGTTTTGTGCTTGAGAATTGCTAAAATCATTAGAGAATGTATTTGCCATTTTTCCGCTATATCTGCGTCACGACGAGGCACTGGTGAAGAAGAGGGCGTGCTCTTCATGGGTGTACACTCACTCAGTGACGCGAAAACGATGGCTCTAAATGGTACTGCAATGTAAGATCGTGCCCCACAGCTCTTCAGTTCCGCCTCCTCATCCTCCTCAGTGTGCGGAAACTAACACGAAGGTCCCGCCTTCCTACAAAAGAGGGGCCTTCTCCAGATGCTAATGACACATGTGACTTGGCAGAGATGGCTAATGGACACGAGCAGAAGTGTGAAGGGATGGAGCAGTCAGAGCTCTCCCCCCACGGAAGCGACCCGATCGCCACGGAACCACCGTTGGGCACCCGGCCTGGAAACCCTCCTACGCTGCAAGAAGCGGAGGATACCCTAAGAGGCCTGGCCCGGCACCGGGAGGAGGTCGCCAGGATGGAAGCCAGCTGGCGTGCCCTAAAACTAAACTTGGAGCGGCGCCAATCCCTCTTACCTGAAGTGTCTGTACCGGAAGGTGAGGCACCCGTTCTAGTAGAGGAGTCCTTGCAATGTGATCCGGTTGACGTTGTCGCAGTGGAGGCACCCGTTCGTGCAAAAAACGCTGCACCGGCAGCACCCCAGATCCCGCTGTCTGCCCCCGTCGCTGAGACAGAAGAAGCGACACCCGTCCTCATGGAGGAGGCAGCGCAGGCACCAGAGGTCTACCTGCCTGTACCGGAGCCCCGACTGTCATCTGTTCCAGAGCCGGCTGCTTCCTCCGCATGTGAGCGCCGCCAGGACTGGGGGGCGCCAGGAGAGCTGCCGCAAACCGGACACTGTAAGCTGCAGTTTGATGGTGGAGACATGGAGCAGCTGGTGGAGGAGAATTTCAACCGGCGTCAGGAGGAAGAGTGGAGACGTTGGGAGCGGGAAGCAGAGCGACAAAGGGAGCAGCGAGAATCCCAAAAACTTCGGCAACGTAACCTGGAGAAGGACCGGGCAGATAAGGACCGGATGAGAAAGGATAAAGGAACCCTGTGTGAGCCGCAGCGTAAGGGTGCAGTACGGAGCTTTAAATTGAAAGGTGGTTGGGGCTTCATCAAGGAGCCTGGACTTTATTTAGAAGTTTTTGTGAACCGGCGGGACGTGGAGGCTCACCTCCCAGAAGGACACCCGGGGAGGGACCTGTTGCCAGGAGACTTGGTGACTTACACCCGACACTGGGGTTACAATGGATGGTACGCCCTAAATGTTACCAGGTGCGACCCCTACTCCCCAGAGTGTCAGGAACCTGTGAGACCCTCGGAGCCTTCAGCCTCCCACATCCAGGCCTCTGCAAAAGTGCCCACCCCACGCCGTAAATCTCCCAAGCCTCCCTCAGTGGTCTCCTCAGCAGCCCCAGCTATGGACATGATAAGTATAGCTGGCCCGTACCCGGCGCCTGTTAGGCCCCCTGGGGTTCGTTCAGTCCGGGACATAGGGTTCCAGACCTGGAGAGAGATGAAAGAGGTGGCCACACAGACCCAGATAGCGGGTCACGACTTGACTGTACAGGCCACACGACGTCATCAGGTCCTGGTGGTCCTTGGTGCCTCGGATGTTTGGCAAGCATCAGAAGAGTACCAGGTGGTACCTGGAACACCCCTGCCAAAGAATTATAAATAACCCGGACAGGGTCCCTGTATGTAAATAGTTAAATTGTTTATGTACCCGGACGGGTGAATGTTCATAAAAAAGTTTTTTAATTTAATAATAAAAAAACACAGTTTTCATTACTTTTATTACAGTCTCATCCTGCGACGCCATCGATCTCCTGTAAAAAAATGAAAAAAAAAAAAAGTATACCACCTGTCCGACGCAGTCCATAGTAACGAGTGTCCCACAACGATCCAGCTCTGCTACATCAGAATGACAGTCAGAGCCTGTCATCGCGACGCAGCACAGCTGATTACCTGCTTCCCCGGCGGTGACGTCATCGGACTGCTTTACGGCCGGGATTACCCTGCAGTCACTGCAGTTATCGCGAAAAACTGCATGTGACCGCCAGGGAGAAGATAATGGCGGCCATCAAGCAGTCCAGGACGTGACCGCCGGAGATCTTCTGCCAGGTAAGTGCCGCTGACTCCTGACACACACGACCGACGGACACTCACAGTGACAGTGACAAATCCGATTCCGGTATTCGATAAGACGAAAATATCGAAACGAATTATCGAAAGGCCGATAGAGCTAATATCGGCCGATAGCCGATATTTGCATTATCGTATCGCTCAACACTAGTAACAAAAGCTTATATTGACAGTTAGAATGAGTTAATGCAGCAAGTCAATATTTGCAGTGTTGACCCTTCTTCTTCAGGACCTCTGCAATTCTCCCTGGCATGCTCTCAATCAACTTCTGGACCAAATCCTGACTGATAGCAGTCCATTCTTGCACAATCAATGCTTTCATTTTGTCAGAATTTTTAGGTTTTTGTTTGTCCACCCGTCTCTTGATGATTGACCACAAGTTCTCAATGGGATTAAGATCTGGGGAGTTTCCAGGCCATGGACCCAAAATCTCTATGTTTTGTTCCCTGAGCCATTTAGTTATCACCTTTGCTTTATGGCAAGGTGCTCCATCATGCAGGAAAAGGCATTGTTGATCGCCAAACTGCTCTTGGAGGGTTGGGAGAAGTTGCTCTTGGAGGACATTCTGGTACCATTCATTATTCATGGCTGTGTTTTTAGGCAAGACTGTGAGAGAGCCGATTCCCTTGGCTGAGAAGCAACCCCACACATGAATGGTTTCAGGATGCTTAACAGTTGGCATGAGACAAGACTGGTGGTAGCACTCACCTTGTCTTCTCCGAATGAGGCGTTTTCCTGATATCCCAAACAATCGAAAAGGGGATTCATCAGAGAAAATAACTTTACCCCAGTCCTCAGCAGTCCACTGCCTGTACCTTTTGCAGAATATCAGTCTGTCCATGATGTATGTTTTTTCTGGAGAGAAGTGGCTTCTTTGCTGCCCTCCTTGAGACCAGGCCTTGCTCTAAGAGTCTCCGCCTCACAGTGCGTGCAGATGCACTCACACCTGCCTGCTGCCATTCCTGAGCAAGCTCTGCACTGCTGGTAGCCCGATCCTGCAGCTGAAACACTTTTAAGAGACAGTCCTGGCACTTGCTGGTCTTTCTTGGGCGCCCTGGAGCCTTTTTTTGGCAACAATGGAACCTCTCTCCTTGAAGTTCTTGATGATGCGATAGATTGTTGACTGAGGTGCAATCTTTCTAGCTGCGATACTTTTCCCTGTTAGGCCATTTTTGCGCATTGCAATGATGACTGCACGTGTTTTTTTTAGAGATAACCATGGTTAACAGAAGAGAAACAATGATGCCAAGCACCAGCCTCCTTTTAAAGGGTCCAGTGGTGTCATTCTTACTTAATCATGACAGATTGATCTCCAGCCATGTCCTCATCAACACCCACACCTGTGTTAATGGAGCAATCACTGAAAAGAGGTTAGCTGGTCCTTTTAAGGCAGGGCTGCAATGATGTTGAAATGTGTTTTGGGGGATAAAGTTCATTTTCTAGCCAAATATTGACTTTGCAAGTAATTGCTGTTAAGCTGATCACTCTTTATAACATTCTGGAATATATGCAAATTGCCATTAGAAAAAGTGAAGCAGTAGACTTTGTAAAAATTAATATTTGTGTCATTCTCAAAACTTTTGTCCATGACTGTATATTCCCATTGTCAGCACAGAGTGCGGTCAATGTGATGCACTGTACCAAAATTTAGAGAAAATACTAAGTCGCGTCATGGAGGGGTAATAATAGAAAATGAACTCGGCACTCAACTTTAGTATAGTGAGAATAAAGATTTTATTCACAGTAGTAACACGAAACGTTTCGGTCCTATATCATGGACCTTCATCAGTCACCTGTATTGGTGGGGTGAGATGCACTCAGACTAGCGGTGGACACCGCGTCCAATGCAGAGACCTATCCTCACTGCCGGACTCCTTCACAACAGGTTACTAGTGCAATAGAGGCATTGTCCTCTTCCTCATCTCACCCCACCAATACAGGTGACTGATGAAGGTCCATGATATAGGACCGAAACGTTTCTTTATTCTCACTATACTAAAGTTGAGTGCCGAGTTCATTTTCTATTAGATACGGTGTGGGAACCTACTCTGGCACCTTCTGGTTGTGCACACGGTTATTTTTTCATGGAGGGTAATATTGACAGTCTTGCTGACTGTATCCACAACTGATCAACAGAATAGTGAGTGCAGCTCTGGAGTATAATACAGGATGTAACTCAGGATCAGTACAAGATCAGTAATGTACTGTAATGTATGTACACAGTGACTGCACCAGCAGAATAGTGAATGCAGCTCTGGAGTATAATACAGGATGTAACTCTGGATCAGTACAGGATCATTAATGTAATGTATGTACACAGTGACTGCACCAGCAGAATAGTGAGTGCAGCTCTGGAGTATAATACAGGATGTAACTCTGGATCAGTACAGGATCAGTAATGTAATGTATGTACACAGTGACTGCACCAGCAGAATAGTGAGTGCAGCTCTGGAGTATAATACAGTAACTCAGGTTCTGTAGAGATAAGAAATGTAATGTATGTACACAGTGACTGCACCAGCAGAATAGTGAGTGCAGCTTGGGATAATACAGGATTAATCAGGATCAGTACAGTCATAAGGCCTCTTTCACACATCAGCTTTTGATCAGCGCCATCCGGCCTTTTTGAACACGTATGCGGCGAACGGACACGCCGGATCCGTGGTAAAACATTAAGAAAAATATAGCGCGGATTGGCCGCATGTAATGCGTTCTGCTCGCTGTCCTCGGATGCGGTGTTGGTTTGTTTCCGGCGTAGAAAACGCATTTGTAACGTTTTTTTTTCGGCCTAATAAGCCGAAGCGCCGGATCGGCGCTTCCGCGTTTGTGTACAATGAAAGTATGCAGCCGATTAGCCGCATCGTCAGCAACCGGATCCGGTGGCCTGATCCGTTTTTTGTCTGGAATGTTAATTGGGTCTAGACAGAGCAACATATATATGACCACACTGTGGGACACTGTGCACATGATTACAAGAAGCTGAAGCCACCGAAGCAAGAGAGCACAGAAGCAAGCAAGAGTTGTACGCAAAACAGAACATGGCACTACCCACTAGCATAAAGTTTGAAAAAAAAATATAACAATAACACATTGTATTAAACATTTCCCACAAGATACACAAAATATGCAATTGATGAATAAGCACACCAAGTTTTTGACATTTTTTATTGCACTGGTAGTAATCTTCTGTGCCTTTTAGTCACTGAATACGAAACAACATACAACTGTGTGCAAGCAAACACATTCAAAGTAATACTTACCTTATGTCACCATGAGACGCTCCGACGAGAAATCGTAATTACGGCAATCGTGTCACATCCTGATCTGTCTTAAATCCCTCCACAACATGTCAAGTGCTTCTTCATCGAAGATAAAAAAAAATTTATGTGGATTCTCTAGACTCCATATTGATGTTGAATAGACTCACGGGTTAGTCGCTGTGCGTGATGGGGTGTATCCACATCGACGGCGGCGCTGTCGCTGACGCTTTAGGCGCTGCTCGATCCTTCTCCTTCTCATAAACGATTAAACACAGCGATTCCTCCGCTGTGAATCACAAGATTCCGGAAATTTTACATAATCGCTCCATCTTCATCAGTACTTGCTCTCCTCAAAATGCTCTCTACAACCTGTCAAGATGTTCTGTAGGAACACTGTATATATAGGATTACAATAGCCAATCAGATTTGAAATGAAAGGGTGATGGAAACGGTCCGTCAGAATCCGTCAAAAAAACGGATGAATCTGATGCCCGGATCGGTTTCTGCTGATCCGGATAAAACTGATCAGGCATCGGTATAGGTTTTATTTCATTGCGCATCCGGCGCGACGCTGACCGCGCCGGGATTCAAAAAGCTGATGTGTGAAAGTAGCCTAATGTAATGTATGTACACAGTGACTGCACCAGCAGAATAGTGAGTGCTGCTCTGGAGTATAATAAAGGATGTAACTCAGGATCTGTACAGGATAAGAAATGTAATGTATGTACACAGTGACTGCACCAGCAGAATAGTGAGTGCAGCTGTTAAGCTGTTGCACACTCTGGTAATTGTGGGTGCAGTCGCCACTGATCCTGCTGTGTGCTCCTGAGAAACAGCACCTTTCCACCAGGGGACCTGCTCTCTCTTCTACCCAGGGAGAGAGTAGGTTTCCTGTGATTACTGAAGAAGCCAAGTCCCAGGCTTCTGTTCCCCGGGCCAGGCCGGTGGGGGGCAGAAGAAACTAGCAACCGGCCTGCACAACAGAGGACTCTGGGGTGAGACTCTCCACCAGGAGTCGCAGCAATGCAGCTCCTACTTCCCCCAGATCTCCGGAGACCCAGAGAAGCTGCAGGGCTTCCATCATGGAGAAGAAGTCTGCTAGCGTCGTGCATATTGGTTGAGGCCGACCTCACTGAGGAAGGTTGGGGGCAGCAGAGACCCGGAAGGCATAGGTGGACACAGACAACCATGAGCCACCTCTGTAAGTATGAAGAAGCAAGCAAGTCTATCAGGAGGCTCTGGGAGGAGCTGTGATGCACAAGCGCCAAAGCTGCAGGTTCCTCCAAACCAAGGAAGATCCAACTCCAGGCGGAGGTAAAGAGACTGAGACATGAAATAAATGAACTGGAGGAAAGGAAAGCCTTCATAAGAGTGAAGAGTAGAGATGGGTGGACCCCTGGATGATCGGATCCAGCGGGTTCGGCCTAACAATTACAAAAAGTTCGGGTTTGGGTACCAGAACAGTGCCCGGACACCATTCACTTGAATGGGAGGCCCGAAAATCCAATGTTTGTCATGCTATCAAGTGCATGACAGCGCGGCAAACACCGCTTCTGATCGGCGGTGAAATCATCCCCGCCGGTCAGAGAGCCGCGGTTCAAAAGACAGCGTGAGCGCTCAGCTGTGATCGAAGGTATAAAGCTCACCTCCAGTCACTGGTGTCAACTGATGGGACAACTGCTCCCATCATCCGACACCTGCTGCCGCTAACAACAGCGAGAGCAGGAGCGGCGGATGGGAGTATTCATCAGCCGCTCCTGCACTGTAAATAAATAATTAAAAACGGAATGGGTCCCCTGTATTTTTGCTAACCAGCCAGGCAAATCTCACAGCTGGGGGCTGCAACCCTCAGCTGTCAGCTTCAGCAAGGCTAGTTATCAAGAATAAAGGGTCCACACGCCATATTTTGTAATTATTTACATAATAAAAAAAAACAGCATGGGGTCCCCCCCATTTTTGATAACCAGCCTTGCTAAAGCAGACAGCTGGGGACTGGTATTCTCAGGCTGGTAAGGGCCATGGATATAAGCTGCCCTCCCCAGCTTAAGAACAGCAGCCCGCAGCTGCCCAGAAAAGGCACAAATATTAGGTGGAGAGAGAGACCAAAATGGGTTCTGAGCATTTTCTGATTACAATAACGGATTCTGCTTTCGGATTCCGTCAAAAACGGATGACGACGGATCGCCACCGCCACCCATAGGCGTCCATGATAGAAAACGGCGGTCGCGACGGATCCGTCATGGTCAGCCATTTCAACGCACACAAAAAACGTCCCAGTGTCTGTTTTCAAAACATAACGGATGCCAAATTTCTGACGGATACGTCGTTTGACGGATGAAACGGACAACCATCCGTCATAATCCGTCACGAATGCAACTGAATGGGGAAAAAAACGGATCCTCAAAAAAAGGGCGGATCCGTTTTTTTCACGCTTTGGCGGATTTTGACTGACGTCGAACGACTGAAGTGTGAATGAGGCCTTACCCCGAGGGTTGTTTGCACGTTAATGACCGGGCCAATTTTTACAATTCTGACCACTGTCTCTTTATGAGGTTATAACTCTGGAGCGCTTCAACGGATCTTGGCGATTCTGAGATTGTTTTCTCATGACATATTGTACTGCATGTTAGTGGTAACTTGCGTTTATTTATAAAAAACGGAAATATGGCGAAAATTTTGCAATTTTCAAACTTTGAATTTTTATGCCCTTAAATCAGAGAGTTATATCGCACAAAATAGTTACTATATAACATTTCCCACATGTCTACTTTACATCAGCACAATTTTGGAACCAAAATTTATTTTGCTAGGAAGTTATAAGTGTTAAAAATTGACCAGCGATTTCTCATTTTTACAACACCATTTTTTTTAGGGACCACATCACATTTGAAGTCACTTTGAGGGGTCTATATGATAAAAAATACCTAAAAGTGACATCATTCAAAAAGCGGTATCCCTCAAGGTGCTCAAAACCACATTCAAGAAGTTTATTATCCCTTCAGGTGCTTCACAGGAATTTTTGGAATATTTAAAAAAAAAAAAAAAAAAAATGAACATTTAACTTTTTTTCACAAAAAATTTACTTCAGATCCAATTTGTTTTACTGAGGGTGACAGGAGAAGTTGGACACCGAAAATTGTTGTGCAATTTGTCCAGAGTACGCTGATACCCTATGTGTGGGGGAAACCACTGTTTGGGCGCACAGCAGAGCTTGGAAGGGAAGGAGCGCAGAATTGGCTGGAATTGAGATCGGACGCCATGTCTCATTTGGAGAGCCCCTGATGCGCCTAATCAGTGGAAACTCCCCCCATATGACATCATTTTGGAAAGTAGATCCCCTAAGGAACTTATCTAGATGTGTTGTGAGCACTCTGAACCCCCAAGTGCTTCACAGAAGTTTATAACGTAGAGCCGTAAAAATAAAAAATCATATTTTTTCCACAAAATGATCTTCTCGCTCCCAATTTTTTAATTTCCCAAAGGTAATAGGAGAAATCGGACCCCAAAACTTGTTGTGCAATTTGTCCCGAGTACGCAGATACCCCATATGTAGGGGTAAACCACTGGTTGAGCGCACGGCAGACGCGTTTTATTGCAAAAACGTTTTTGCATCACCATAATTTGAGAGCTATAATTTCTCCATATTTTGGCCCACAGAGTCTTGTTTTTTGCGGGACGAGTTGACGTTTTTATTGGTACCATTTTCGGGCACATGACATTTTTTGATCGCTTTTTTTCCGTTTTTTTTGGGAGGCAGAATGAACAAAAACCAGCAATTCATGAATTTCTTTTGGGGGGCGTTTATACGGTTCCGCGTGTGGTAAAATTGATAAAGCCGTTTTATTCTTCGGGTTAGTACGATTACGGCGATACCTCTTTTATATAATTTTTTTATGTTTTGGCGCTTTTATACATTAAAAACTATTTTATATAAAAAAAAATATTTTTGCATCGCTTTACTCTGCGAGCTATAACTTTTTTATTTTTTCGCTGATGATGCTGTATGGCGGCTCGTTTTTTGCGGGACAAGATGACGTTTTCAGCGGTACCATGTTTATTTATATCTGTCTTTTTGATCGCGTGTTATTCCACTTTTTGTTCGGCGGTATGATGATAAATCATTGTTTTTTTGCCTTTTTTTTTGTTTAATGGTGTTCACTAAAGTAGTTAACTAGTGGGACAGTTTTATATGGCAGATCGTTACGGACACGGGGATACCAAATATGTGTACTTTTATTATTTAGATTTTTTTTTCACTAAAATATTTATTTATTGATATAATAAATATTGATTTTTTTATTATTTTTTAAAAATATTTTTACAATTATTATTATTTTTTTATTTCATTCTTATTTTTACACATTGTCCCACTATGGGACACTCATTTTTCTGCAGGCTGATCGCTTCTATAGCATGCAGATGAAGCAGCATCTGCATGCTGTAGAAGCTTGCAGCGCTGCAGCTTCTCTGTGCACTAATCTGAGACTTCCTGACATGCACTGCGCATGTCAGGAAGTCTCTTTGACCTGGATCTCCAATCATGGGATTAGAAGTATTAGTCTGACACTGGTAGTTTGGTATCATACATCATTAACTTGGATACAATTGCTCATCACACATAAAAGGCTTAGATACAGCAGCTTAGGAAGAGTAGTGCTGCGGATAGTGTGATACATGATAGGCAAAGATACTATCAAGAGAAACCGCTAGGTGGGCACTTACCAGCGGTTTCAGCAGCTCTGACAGTGGGAGCCTGGAGCCTCCGACGGCCTGTGACAGCGGTACTCACAGCGCCCGAGTGCTGGGCAAGACGATAGCAATACAGCAGAGCTGGAGTTAGCAGAACACCAAGTGGTGAGTGTACTGCCAGGACCTGCGGTCATGTGACCCCAGGGGCGGAGCTTAGCGTCCTGTAGCTGGGGATGAGTGCAGAGAGCTACTGGGACCCTGGAGAATGGAAAGGGGGTCACCGGACACCAGGTAGAGGACGGGGCACCAGAGGGAGACGGAATCCAAGACAAGCCGAGGTCAGTAAACGTGAGAGACAACGCAGTACACAAGGAGCAGGCAAATCAAGAATAGTCAGGGACGTGGCAGGAGTCAGAAAACCAGAGAAGCATATACACAGTACAGAATCAAGAGGCAAAATCACAACGGGAAACAGAACCGGGTCAAAACCATACAAACAAGCTAGAACACAGGCACTCAGGGGTCAACACACTCAGCCAAGGGCAAAAGTATAACTGACGGGGATTGGAGCTTCCTAGGGCTATAAGAAGCTCTCCCCGAACCAAAGAGAGGCCATAATAATAAACCTCAGGTGTGCAGGTCAGAGCCCGCACTAGGATCAAGACATTAACCCTGGTGTGCAGGCCAAACCTGCACTGGGATCATGACAGTACCCCCCTCTCAACGTGGGGCCTCTGGACCCCCAGGCTTGCCCGGGTACCTGGCATGGAAAGCCCGAACCAGGCGATCCGCATGTACCAAGCGAGCAGAGACCCATGAGCGATCCTCTGGTCCATATCCCTTCCAGTGGACCAGGTACTGTAAGGAGCGGCGCACCCGCCGAGAGTCCACAATGTGTCCGACCTCATACTCCAAGTGACCCTCCACTAACACTGGAGGAACAACAGACTCAGAGTCCTCCTTGACAGACCCCACGGGTTTCAACAGAGATTTATGGAACACATTGGTTATTTTTAAGGACGGGGGGAGATGCAACCTATATGCCACAGGATTGACTATCTCCACAATCTCGTACGGACCGATGAACTTCGGTCCCAATTTAGCTGATGGTACCTTCAAGTTGATGTTACGTGTGGAAAGCCAAACCTTCTCCCCCACCTGAAACATGTGTCCCGGGGCTCTCTTTTTGTCCGCAAAATATTTATACCTCCCCTGGGCCCGAGATATATTACGCTGGACTTCAGCCCAGATAGTTTTTAACCGTAGAACGGATCCCTCCGCCCCTGGACAACCGGAATCCAACCGTGAAAACTCCCCAAAATGGGGATTAAACCCATAATTAATCAGGAATGGGGACATGTTGGTGGATTGACTCACTCGGTTGTTAAAGGCGAATTCCGCCAACGGTAACGCATCACACCAATCCTCCTGTCTGGCGGAGGTCAGACACCTGAGAGTCTGTTCCAGGGATTGATTGGTACGCTCCGTCTGACCATTACTTTCCGGGTGATATGCCGACGAGAAGGAGAGTGAGATGCCCAATTTCTTACAGAATGCCCTCCAAAATTTTGCCACAAACTGCACACCTCTGTCAGACACAACATTCAGGGGTACCCCATGCAAACGGACCACATGCAGCACAAACAATCTTGACAATGTTTCTGCTGAGGGTAATGCTGCCAAGGGAACGAAATGGGCCTGTTTAGAAAACCTGTCCACCACCACCCAAATCACAGTATTGCCCCTGGAAGGTGGAAGACCGGTAATAAAGTCCATGGAGAGATGAGTCCATGGCCTTTCAGGAACCGGTAAAGGTATGAGTTCCCCAGCCGGCCGGCTATGCGAGCTTTTAGAACGGGCACAAACTCCACAAGCAGAAATGAATTTCTTAACATCGGACCCCATTGAAGGCCACCAAAACACCCTGGCTACTGCCTCTCTAGTGGCAGTGATACCAGGATGAGCACTAAGCCTAGACTCATGAAACTCCTGCAGAAGTCTAGGCCGCAATAATTCTGGAACAAACAATTTATATCCCCTGGCCTGGCCGCCGGAGCTAGGAACTGAGCCCTCAAAATTTCTTGTTCCAACTCTGTCGAGATCCCCGCCACTACCACCCCCGGACGAAGAATGGAGGACGGTGGCTCGGGGGGAGACACAGGGTCAAAACTTCTGGACAGGGCATCCGCTTTAACATTTTTGGACCCCGGTCGAAGAGTAATGGAGAATTGAAATCGTGAAAAAAAAAAGTGACCAACGGGCTTGTCTAGGCGTAAGCCTCTTAGCAGATTCAAGGTATGCCAAATTTTTGTGATCTGTGATAACAGTGATAGGGTGAGCTGCCCCTTCCAAAAAGTGCCTCCATTCTTCGAATGCCAGCTTGACCGCAAGAAGTTCTCTATTGCCTACATCATAGTTTCTCTCAGCGGAAGAGAACTTCTTGGAGAAGAAGGCACAGGGTTTGAGATTAGTAAGGGTGGCCGGACCCTGGGACAACACAGCACCCACCCCCACTTCAGAAGCATCCACCTCCACAATAAAAGGTTTGGACGGGTCTGGCTGAACCAACACTGGGGCGGACATGAAACATTTCTTAAGCGCTGAGAAGGATTCTTTAGCAAGTCTCGACCAATTTTTTACATCAGCACCCTTCTGGGTAAGATCAGTGAGTGGTTTAACCACTTGTGAGAAACCTTTAATGAATCTCCGATAATAGTTTGCAAATCCTAAAAAGCGCTGGAGCCCCTTGAGATCTCGAGGCTGAACCCAGTCTACAATAGCCAGCACCTTCTTAGGATCCATACGAAACCCCACACCGGACACAATCAGCCCCAAAAAAGACAGTTCCTGAACGAAAAACGAACATTTCTCCAATTTCACAAACAATTGATTCTCCCTGAGTCTCTGGAGAACTGTCTGTAGATGTTGCAAGTGAGACTGACTGTCCGGGGAATATATCAAAATGTCATCCAAATAAATGATAACAAAACGGCCTATCAGGTCTGAAAACACAACATTGATAAAGTTCTGGAAAATAGCGGGGGCATTAGTTAACCCAAATGGCATCACCAGGTTTTCAAAGAGTCCCTCTGATGTAAGGAAAACCGTTTTCCATTCGTCCCCTTCCCGAACCCTTATCAGGTTGTAGGCTCCCGGAGATCTAATTTGGAGAACCATTGGGCCCCTGATAACTGGTTACATAAGTCTGGAATGAGGGAAGTGGGTAAGTGTTCCTAACCGTTATCTTGCTAAGTTCCCGAAAGTCGAGGCACGGCCGCAAACCACCATCTTTCTTCTTCACGAAGAAGAATCCTGCTGCTACGGGTGAAACAGAAGGCCTAATATGCCCTTTGCGGAGACTCTCAGCTATGTACTCCTTCATGGCTTGGCGCTCTTGCCCGGACAAATTGAACAACCGAGCCTTAGGCAACTTGGCTCCAGGTACTAAATCAATGGCACAATCATAGGGTCTATGTGGTGGCAGCGCCTCAGCCTCGCTTTCGGAAAACACGTCTTCGAAATCCTTCAGGTATTCCGGAATACCCTCCAGACCGACAGACGACACAGATACAGATTTAACAGAGTTGACAAGAGGTCTCAGGTTACAACATTTATCCCTGCATCCCCATTGAGTGATCTCCCCCGTCACCCAATCAATGGTAGGATTATGGCGTTGAAGCCAAGGCATCCCCAGTACCAGTCCCGCAGGCAAATTATCTAACACAAGACAACTTAGTTTTTCCACATGAGTGGGACCCACTTTCAGAGAAAAAAGTTCAGACCTGAAATAGATACCGTCCCGGGTAAGAGGGGATGAGTCAATAGCCACAAGTTTAACAGGATCCTGAAGCCTGACTGTCCCTATCTTATTAAGAGTCAATATCCGGGTGTCAATCAGATTAACAGCAGAACCACAGTCAATAAAGGCGGTAGTCTGAACAGGACCATCACCAAGTTCCAGTTCCACCTGAAGCACAATTTTTGCAAGTGAGGAAAAATGTACCTGAAGGTCTGGGTAGCCTCCTCGACTACTACCCAGACCTAGTCGTTTCCCGCCACCTTGGAAGATGACGGACAGGAGGGGCAGTCCTTCTTCCAATGTCCAGATTCCCCACAATAGAAGCACAACTGCTTCTCACGGCGGTGTCTTCTTTCCTTCTCACAGGTGATAGCATTCACCTCCATAGCCACAGGAGGAGTCCGGGTCTCATCTCCACTGGAGAATAATGATGTTTCCAACTGCATAATGCCTCTAGCCCGCAGTCTGCGATCCATGCGAACCGCTTGGGTCATGGCATCCTCCAGGGAGTCAGGTGGAGGATGAAGTGCCAGGGCATCCTTTAGACGTTCACACAGGCCTCTACGGAACAACCCCCGAAGGGCGGCATCACTCCACGAAACCTCGGCTGCCCAACGTCTAAATTCAGAACAGAACCACTCGGCCGAGTGCTTCCCCTGACAGACACTCATCAACTTGTCCTCAGCCAAACGCACTCTATCCGGCTCATCGTAAATATGCCCTAAGGCCTCAAAAAATGCATGCACACTCATTCTCTCTGGGGCAGAAGAGGAAAGAGAAAATGCCCAGGCTTGCGGGGCCCCCCTAAGCAGGGACATAACCACCCCCACCCTCTGTTTCTCATCCCCAGAGGAGCGGGGTCTCAAAGAGAAAAAAAGTTTACAGCCCTCCTTAAATACTCTAAAATTACTTTTGTTACCAGCAAAAGTATCTGGTAACTTAACTGGGGGTTCGGGTGAGACTAAAAAGACATCTCTAGCCCACTCCTGCTGAAACCTTGCAGATAGCGCCCCCTGAACCGAATCCGCAACCTTCCGTTGGGATTGGGCCAGAGTTTGGTGCTCCAAATTTAGCTTCTGCAGCAACTGAGTCAAGTGTTTCACCTGCTCAGATAAAGCATGCATTGGGTCCATGCTGCAGAGAAAAAAAAAAAAAAAAAGTTCAAGGTCAGTTATAATATCAAGAGAAACCGCTAGGTGGGCACTTACCAGCGGTTTCAGCAGCTCTGACAGTGGGAGCCTGGAGCCTCCGACGGCCTGTGACAGCGGTACTCACAGCGCCCGAGTGCTGGGCAAGACGATAGCAATACAGCAGAGCTGGAGTTAGCAGAACACCAAGTGGTGAGTGTACTGCCAGGACCTGCGGTCATGTGACCCCAGGGGGCGGAGCTTAGCGTCCTGTAGCTGGGGATGAGTGCAGGGAGCTACTGGGACCCTGGAGAATGGAAAGGGGGTCACCGGACACCAGGTAGAGGACGGGGCACCAGAGGGAGACGGAATCCAAGACAAGCCGAGGTCAGTAAACGTGAGAGACAACGCAGTACACAAGGAGCAGGCAAATCAAGAATAGTCAGGGACGTGGCAGGAGTCAGAAAACCAGAGAAGCATATACACAGTACAGAATCAAGAGGCAAAATCACAACGGGAAACAGAACCGGGTCAGAACCATACAAACAAGCTAGAACACAGGCAATCAGGGGTCAACACACTCAGCCAAGGGCAAAAGTATAACTGACGGGGATTGGAGCTTCCTAGGGCTATAAGAAGCTCTCCCCGAACCAAAGAGAGGCCATAATAATAAACCTCAGGTGTGCAGGTCAGAGCCCGCACTAGGATCAAGACATTAACCCCTGGTGTGCAGGCCAAACCTGCACTGGGATCATGACAGATACACTTGTTTAGCAGATATGTTATAGGGTCAGCTACACCAGTTCATCATGCATCAAAGGATTTGATACACTAGGAGGTCATCAGATAGTATAACACATGGCAGGCTTAGATATAACAGTACAGTACAGGATCAGTAATGTAATGTATGTACACAGTGACTCCACCAGCAGAATAGTGAGTGCAGCTCTGGAGTATAATACAGGATGTAACTCAGGATCAGTACAGGATCAGTAATGTAATGTATGTACACAGTGACTCCACCAGCAGAATAGTGAGTGCAGCTCTGGAGTATAATACAGGATGTAACTCAGGATCAGTAATGTAATGTATGTACACAGTGACTGCACCAGCAGAGTAGTGAGTGCAGCTCTGGAGTATAATACAGGATGTAACTCAGGATCAGTACAGGATCAGAAATGTAATGTATGTACAAAGTGACTGCACCAGCAGAATAGTGAGTGCGGCTCTGGAGTATAATACAGGATGTAACTCAGGATCAGTACAGGATCAGTAATGTAATGTGTGTGCACAGTGACTCCACCAGTAGAATAGTGAGTGCAGCTCTGGGGTATAATACAAGATGTAACTCAGGATCAGTAATGTAATGTATGTACACAGGTAAGTAACGTATTTCCATATGTAAACTGCACATATTGGTTATGCTGTATGATATCGCTCACCTGCTCCCAGGAGACCAATGTGTGACGTTCGGCAGGAGGCTTCTCCTCAATCTTCACATCAGTCACACCAGGAGATGACTCTAATAAATAAGAACATCATGATTATTCTTCTCTACATTTACAGGAGCCCAAAATGTCACGATTCATGAAGAGACTGAAGACTGAGCCTTCCCAATGATAAGAAAACAAGGATGCATCAGGAGGCAACCAATATATTTATTCCTTCTAGCAGGGCTGTGAAGTCGGTGTACATTGTGGTGGAGTCAGTATAAAATGGACTGACTCCAAAAATATATAAATTGGGTTCAGTAGTACAACGCGGAATGTGATGTAATTTTTTTCACAAAGAATTTGGGAAAGTTATGAGATGTCCTATAAATATCTGTTGTCTTCCTGATCTAAGGATCTCGGTTTTTAGTGGAGGTGAATCTGTGCTGCACTTTATGTACATGCTCAGCAGTGATCAGTGTGGTGGAGGTGGACTCAGGGATATTGAGGGGTCGGAGGTTTGGCTTACTGACTCCACAGCCCTGCCCTTTAGTATTCATGAGAGACACAACCACACACAGGAGATAGGATCCTAGAAAACTGATGCTGGCTACAATGGAGCAGGACACAATCAGGAGTGATTGTGGGAACGTCCTTTGCCATCAGTGATATTTATACAGCAGCGATTTTCATATAGGAAAGGAGCGAAAAGGGACGGGAAAACTGTGCAGCGGTGTAAGAGACAGAAATCAGAGTGGTAGATGTACTGCAAAGCTTATTATTGGCTTTAGGGCCCTAAAAGTGTTACACAAAAAGTCTGTAATATGTCAGTCAGCTGTGTGGCATCTGTGGAGCAGAACAATCCGGTGGTCATGTGTAGCAGCTCTGCCAGGAGGGCCATAGTCATTCTCTGCTTAGTAAGGAAGGCGATCGTCCCCACCCATAGTGCCCACATAAAAGGGGGTACTCCAGCAACATGCATTTATGATATAGCCATGGGATATCTGATCAGTGGTGGCTTAGTCTTTAGGCACCCAGGCAGAAATAGGAGGTGAGCAATCCACTCCTCCCATACCGAAAAATATGGGAAAAGACACAACAGAGTGATCGTTTCTAATCCTGGAGAGAAGCGGGAAAGGAAAAATTTACGTACCGCTGATCTCTTACTGAAATAAAGTAGGGCTCTGTCCCAACTAGACATATACATGGGAAGTGAGGTAGGGAAGTGATGTGCAGCGCTGGCTTCTCTTATGCATCCGACTAACGTTACAGATCATTTTCCATATATGCTGCACTGTGCAAACGTTTAAGGTGTGGAGAAAAATCTGCAAACTAAGAATGCTTTAAAAACATAGAAGTGTTAAGAGTTTACTTTTATCAATTAACAAAAAGCAAAGTGAATGAAGAAAAGAAAAAAGGATCTCTAAATCACATCGATATTTGGTGACCGGCCTTTCCTTTGTCATCACTTCCTCTAGATACACTTGCTCACAGTTTTTGAAGGAACTCGGCAGGATGTTGCTCCAAATATCTTGGAGGACTGACTACCGATCTTCTGTGGATGTCACTTGTGCAAATCCTTCTGTCTCTGCAAGTGACCCCAGACAGACTGGATGATGTGAGCTCAGGGCTCTGTGGGGTCCGTACAATCACTTCCAGGACTCCTTGCTCTTCTATACATTGTTGGATGTTTGGGGTCATTGTTCTACGGCAGAATAAATTTTGAGCCGATCAGACGCCTCCCTGATGGTACTGAGTGATGAATAAAGGTCTTCCAACAAAAATGGAGTACAAGTGTACCTAGGAGAACTGGGAATGTTTTGAAGGCAAAGGGAGGGATATTGATGTGATTTAGGCTATGTGCAGATGTTGCAGAATCTGCTGTGGAAATTTCCGCGCAGATTTTGCTAAATCCGCAGGTAAAATTACCTGCTTGTTACCTGCGGATTTAGTGCGGATTTTACGTGTTTTTTGTGTGGATTTCCCTTGCGTTTTGAGACCTGCGGATTTCTATTTAGAGCAGGTCTCATAACGCTGCGGAGCTGCACAAAAGAAGTGACATGCTGCGGATTTAAATCCGCACGGAAAAATCCGCAGCATGTGCACAGCGTTTTTTTTTCCCATTGCATATAATGCTACTGTACATCACTTGCAGTTCTGCTGCAGATCTTCAGCGGCAAATCCGCTGCGGAACCGCAGCAGATTCCGCAACGTGTGCACATAGCCTTAGATTTCTCATTTGCTTATTTAATTGTTAATTAGGAATAGTAAACTATTACCACTTGTATTTTGTAAACCATTCTTACTGTGCAGCCCTAACTTTTGCTCAGCACTGTAGGTCCGGCCGCACATGGTCACTCACCCAGAATCTTGCTTATTCCCAGGGTGATTTTCTCGATGTGAGAAGCCATTAGGTTTTCATTCTTATCTCCCATCTGGACACAACACTGGAGCAAGAGAGAAGCACAGGAACACCATTAGATGAGGCCACATACACAAGGAGTGACTCCTGTCCCACTAGTAAGAGAAGGCCTACTAAACCCTTCCGGTCTTGTCTTCACCACGAGGTTTCCAGGCTTATAATATTAAAGTCAGATCTCTTTATGTGTGTGACACGGGGAAGCTCCATTAATCAGTGGGATGGTGGAGCACAGGGAGGTGAGGAGGATGGCATTCACCAGCACTCGCTCCTATCAGCCCAGTTTCATACTTCAGAATAGTAAGGATCTAACCAACATATTGGGGGGTGCACTCGTACACCAGACGTCAGCATCGAGGGGATGAGGCCAGCAGTGGAAGGGTGAGGCTGCAAAGCACCGCCAGGTGTGGCAGAATAGTGAGTGCAGCTCTGGAGTATAATACAGGATGTAACTCAGGATCAGTAATGTAATGTATGTACACAGTGACTGCACCAGAATAGTGAGTGCAGCTCTGAAGTATAATGCAGGATATAACTCAGGATCAGTACAGGATCAGTAATGTAATGTATGTACACAGTGACTGCACCAGCAGAATAGTGAGTGCAGCTCTGGAGTATAATACAGGATGTAACTCAGGATCAGTAATGTAATGTATGTACACAGTGACTGCACCAGCAGAATAGTGAGTGCAGCTCTGGAGTATAATACAGGATGTAATAGGCATACAGGATCAGTAATGTATGTTTGAGACCAATTGCAGCTGATTAATACAGATGAAGCAGGATCAGTAATGTATGTACACAGTGACTGCACCAGCAGAACAGTGAGTGCAGCTCTGGAGTATAATACAGGATGTATAGCGACAGGATCAGTAATGTAATGTAGTACACAGTGATTGCACCAGCAGAATAGTGAGTGCAGCTCTGGAGTATAATACAGGATGTAACTCAGGATACATCAGTTAATGTATGTACACAGTGCCCCCCCCCACTACTGCACCAGCAGAATAGTGAGTGCAGCTCTGGAGTATAATACAGGATGTAACTCAGGATCAGTAATGTAATGTATGTACACAATGACTGCACCAGCAGAATACAGCAACTATGTATATAATGCCGTTTTCCACACAGATCATCAAAAAAATAATGCTGCAGTGATTTACCACATAATGCTGATGATGCAGGCGGGGTAGACGATGTTGGTTCTTATTCAGCTAATTATTTGTTTCTGTTTATTTACGGGTTTAACAACAAAAATTAAAATAATAAAATACAATGTAGCAGGGATCCCTGACGTGAAACACTTAAAAGCAACTACAAAAATGATAAAACTGGCACAAAAGAGGGCATCAAAGTGTATTTTATTATTGTGTTCTTTTATTTTTGCTGTTGAACCTGTAAAAAACAGAAAAACAATGTGAATAGGAAACTATTTCCAGCATAGTCAGGGGCAGCACAGGAGCAAAATACTGATGGAGCCGAGACCCCTCACCACCGTTCATGGACGGGTGGTCGCCTATTACTAATGCTCACAGATGAGGCTTGCATAGGGCGCTGGTCACACAGGTATGTGAGGTGCGCAGTGTCCGGGTTGCTCTTAGTGACACCCAGCATTATGTCAGTGCACCCCACAAGCCAGACGCCCCAATTCACCAAACAACACTGAGGCTAAGACTGCATCCTGCAAGATAAAAATATTCCTAAAACACATGAGGTATCAGTTACACAACACACCACACCACGTCACGCAGAAACGTCCCCCGCCAGCCTGCAGCGTCTCCACACCCGACTCTCCAGTCTCCACTACCATCCTCCTCTTCCGTAACCAGGATATACAACCCTACCGTAGAGCACGATGGGAGACGTAGGCTACACCCTGTCAAGTCTTCTAAAGCTTTGCATGCCGGATATTGTAGTTTAAACAACTCTTCTTCTACTAAGAATACAAAGGTACAAAGAACTTCAACTCCCAGAAAGCATTGCACGACGAGGGTGACGTCACTAACGTCTACGTTTTCACCTCTAGTGTGTGTAACAGTTATGGACCAATAGAAAAGAAACTGACTGGAACTGCAGCCAATGAAAGACCAGGAGAAGAGGAGGGCGGAGTTTGGAGCTGGTTGCTGGGCGCCGTGGGTGGCGGGTGTTTGAAGATGGCGGATGTTGCCGGGGAAGAAGCCGCCGCTTATTGGAGTCAGGACGGTATCCTTTACCGGGAAGTGTGAGGAGAGAACGGAGTAATGGTGTGCGGGCCGTAATACGGGTGGAGGGTCGGTGTACTATGTGTATACATCTATTATATAGAGAGAGACGGCGTCCTGTGTGTGTACACATCTGTTATATAGAGAGAGACGGCGTCCTGTGTGTGTACACATCTGTTATATAGAGAGAGACGGCGTCCTGTGTGTGTACACATCTGTTATATAGAAGAGACGGCGTCCTGTGTGTGTACACATCTGTTATATAGAGAGAGACGGCGTCCTGTGTGTGTATACATCTGTTATATAGAGAGAGACGGCGTCCTGTGTGTATACATCTGTTATATAGAGAGAGACGGCTCCTGTGTGTGTGTACATCTGTTATATAGAGAGAGGTGGCGTCCTGTGTGTATACATCTATTATATAGAGAGAGACGGCATCCTGTGTGTGTATACATCTGTTATATAGAGAGAGACGGCGTCCTGTGTGTGTGTACACATCTGTTATATAGAGAGACGGCGTCTGTGTGTGTAACACGTATATGAGGGTGTGGTGTACATGTTATTGAAGACGGCGTCCTGTGGTGTAACATGTTATATAGAGGGGGTCCTGTGTTGTAACATCGTTAAAGAGACGCTTGTGTGTAACATTGTATAAGAGGACTGTGGTAACATGTTATAAGGACGGGTCTGTGGAACCTGTTATAGACGGCGTCTGTGTGTATACTCTGTTAAAAAAACGGTCTGTGTAAACTTATATAAGGACGCGTCCGTGTGATCTCTGTTATATAGAGACGCGTCTGTGTGTGTAACATTGTAAAAGGGCGTCTGAACTGTTGGCCTTGTGTGTACATTTATAAGAACGGGTCCTTGTCACATCTGTTAAAGAGGGACTCCTTGTGTTAATTATTGGAGAACGGGTTGTGTGTCATTAATAGAGAAGCGTTTGGTTCATTGTTATAGAGAGACGCTCCGTGTGTAACATGATATAGGAGACGGTCGTGGTAATGTTTAGAGAGAACGTCCTTGTGGTAAATGTTATATAGAGACGCGTCGTGTGTGTAACATCTGTTATATAGAGGAGACGGCGTCTTGTGTGTATACATCTTTATATAGAGAGACGGCGTCTGTGTGTAAATGTATTAGAGAGACGGCGTCCTGTGTGTGTTACATTGTTATTGAGAGACGGCGTCCTGTGTGTGTACATTGTTATATAGAGAACGGCGTCTGGTGTACATTGTTATATAGAGAGACGGCGTCTGTGTTGTAACATCGTTATAGAGAGACGGGTCTGTTGTGTAACATCTGTTATGAGAAGACGGTCTGTTTTGTGTAACATTGTTATATAGAGAACGGCGTCTGTGTGTAACTTGTTATATAGAGAGACGGGTTGTGTGGTCTGTTATTAGAGGACGGCGTTGTGTGTGTAACATTGTATTGAGAGCGGCGTCCTGTGTGTGTAACATTGTTATAGGAGAGACGGGTCCTGGTGTTAACATCTGTATATAGAGAGACGGCGTCCTGTGTGTGTATACTTGTTATAAGGAGACGGCGTCTGTGTGTACATTGTTTATAGAAGACGGCGCTGTGTGTAACATGTTTATAGAGACGGCGTCCTTTGTGTAACATTTTATATAGAGAGAGACGGGTCTGTGTGTATACTCGTTATAGAGAGACGGCGTCCTTGTGTAACATTGTTATATAGAAGGACGCGTCCGTTTGTACATCTGTTATAAGAGAGACGGCGTCTGTGTTGTACATCGTTATAAGAGAGACGCGTCCTGTGTGTGTAACATCTTTATAAGAAGCGGTCTGTGGTGTAACATCTGTTTAAGGAGACGGCGTCCTGTGTGTGTACATCTGTTAATAGAGAGACGGTCCTGTGTGTGTACATTGTTAATAGAGGACGGCGTCCTTGTTGAACATTGTTATATAGAGAGAGTCTTGTGTTTGGTTGTGTGTGTTACACTGTATATAGAGAGACGGGTCTGGTTTAAATTTTATATAGAAGAGCGTCCTGTTGGTACTTGTTTATAGAGGAGGCTGGTGTGACATCTGTTAATAGAGAGACGGCTCTTTGTACATTGTAATAGAGACGGCGCTGTGTGTGTCATTGTATAATAGAAGACGCGTCCGTGTGTGTATAATTTTTATAAGAGACGTCCTTGTGTGTAATTGTTATAGGAGGCGGCCTTGTGTGTAAATTGTTTATAAGAGCGGGTCGTGTGTAATCTGTTAAGAGAGAGGTCTGTGGTAAATGTATATAGAGAGAACGGCGTCTGGTGTTTAATCTGTATTAGAGAGACGGTCGTGTGTACATCTTATAGGAGAAGGCGTCGGTGTGTAAGTTATATAGAGAGAGGCTGTGTGTTCACTGTTATAGAGAGACGCCGTTGAACATTTTAATAGAGAGAGGGGTCTGTGTTAATCTTTTAGAGAGAGCGGGTGTGTACATCTGTTATATAGAAGACGGCGCTGTGTGTTACATGTTTATAGAGAGACGGCTCCTTGTGTAATCGTATTAGAGAGACGCTTGTGTGTGTACATCTATATAGAGGACGGCGTCTGTGAATTTATATACGGCTGGTGTGATTGTTATGGGAGAGGCTGTTTGTTACTATATAGAAGGCGCCTTTTGAGTATTGGGTCTGAACGTTAAGGCTTTTAATGTATAGAGAACGGTCTGTTGTTATAAGAAAAGCGGGTTGTGTGTAGACGGCGTCCTGGTGTGTACACATCTGTTATATAGAGAGAGACGGCGTCCTGTGTGTATACATCTGTTATATAGAGAGAGACGGCGTCCTTGTGTGTATACATCTGTTATATAGAGAGAGACGGCGTCCTGTGTGTGTACATCTGTTATATAGAGAGAGGGCGTCCTGTGTGTGTATACATCTATTATATAGAGAGAGACGGCGTCCTGTGTGTGTATACATCTGTTATATAGAGGAGACGGCGTCCTGTGTGTGTACATCTGTTATATAGAGAGAGACGGCGTCCTGTGTGTGTACACATCTGTTATATAGAGAGAGACGGCGTCCTGTGTGTGTAACATCTGTTATATAGAGAGAGACGGCGTCCTGTGTGTGTAACATCTGTTATATAGAGAAGACGGCGTCCTGTGTGTGTACACATCTGTTATATAGAGAGAGACGGCGTCCTGTGTGTGTAACATCTGTTATATAGAGAGAGACGGCGTCCTGTGTGTGTACACATCTGTTATATAGAGAGAGACGGCGTCCTGTGTGTTACACATCTGTTATATAGAGAGAGACGGCGTCCTGTGTGTGTATACATCTGTTATATAGAGAGACGGCGTCCTGTGTGTAACATCTGTTATATAGAGAGAGACGGCGTCCTGTGTGTACACATCTGTTATATAGAGAGACGGCGTCCGTGTGGTACACATCTGTTATATAGAGAGAGACGGCGTCCTGTGTGTGTAACATCTGTTATAGAGAGAGACGGCGTCCTGTGTGTGTACATCTGTTATATAGAGAGAGACGGCGTCCTGTGTGTGTAACATCTGTTATATAGAGAAGACGGCGTCCTGTGTGTTACACATCTGTTATATAGAGAGAGACGGCGTCCTGTGTGTGTATACATCTGTTTAAAAAGAGAGACGGCGTCCTGTTTTGGTATACATCATGTTATATAGAGAGAGACGGCGTCCTGTGTGTGTAACATCTGTTATATAGAGAGGACGGCGTCCTGTGTGTGTACACATCTGTTATATAGAGAGAGACGGCGTCCTGTGTGTGTATACATCTGTTATATAGAGAGAGACGGCGTCCTGGTGTGTGTATTACCCTCTGTTATATAGAGAGAGACGCGTCCTGTGTGTGTTACATCTGTTATATAGAGAGACGGGGTCCTGTGTTGTGTATACATCTGTTATATAGAGAGAACGGCGTCCTGTGGGGTGTATACATCTGTTATATAGAGAGACGGCGTCCTGTGTGTGTTATACATCTGTTATATAAGAGAGACGGCGTCCTGTGTGTGTATACATCTGTTATATAGAGAGACGGCGTCCTGTGTGTGTATACATCTGTTATATAGAGAGACGGCGTCCTGTGTGTGTATACATCTGTTATATAGAGAGAGACGGCGTCCGTGTGTGTATACATCTGTTATATAGAGAGAGACGGCGTCCTGTGTGTGTATACATCTGTTATATAGAGAGACGGCGTCCTGTGTGTGTACACATCTGTTATATAGAGAGACGGCGTCCTGTGTGTTTTACACATCTGTTATATAGAGAGACGGCGTCCTGTGTGTGTACACATCTGTTATATAGAGAGACGGCGTCCTGTGTGTGTACACATCTGTTATATAGAGAGAGACGCGTCCTGTGTGTGTGTATACATCTGTTATATAGAGAGAGACGGCGTCCTGTGTGTGTAACATCTGTTATATAGAGAGGGGGGGGGGGGGGGGGGGGGGGGGGGGGGGGGGGGGGGGGGGGGGGGTTATAATAGAGAGACGGCGTCCTGTGTGTGTACACATCTGTTATATAGAGAGAGACGGCGTCCTGTGTGTGTATACATCTGTTATATAGAGAGAGACGGCGTCCTGTGTGTATACATCTGTTATATAGAGAGAGACGGCGTCTGTGTGTGTATACATCTGTTATATAGAGAGAGACGGCGTCCTGTGTGTATACATCTGTTATATAGAGAGAGACGGCGTCCTGTGTGTGTATACATCTGTTATATAGAGAGACGGCGTCCTGTGTGTGTACACATCTGTTATATAGAGAGAGACGGCGTCCTTGTGTGTTGTGTACATCTGTTATATAAGAGAGACGGCGTCCTGTGTGTGTATACATCTGTTATATAGAGAGAGACGGCGTCCTGTGTGTGTACACATCTGTTATATAGAGAGACGGCGTCCTGTGTGTGTACAATCTGTTATATAGAGAGAGACGGCGTCCTGTGTGTGTATACATCTGTTATATAGAGAGAGACGGCGTCCTGTTGTGTACACATCTGTTATATAGAGAGAGACGGCGTCCTGTGTGTGTATCACATCTGTTATATAGAGAGAGACGGCGTCCTGTGTGTGTATACATCTGTTATATAGAGAGACGGCGTCCTGTGTGTGTACACATCTGTATATAGAGAGAGACGGCGTCCTGTGTGTGTATACATCTGTTATATAGAGAGACGGCGTCCTGTGTGGTATACATCTGTTATATAGAGAGAGACGCGTCTGTGTGTATACATCTGTTATATTAGAGAGACGGCGTCCTGTGTGTGTACACATCTGTTATATAGAGAGAACGGCGTCCTGTGTGTGTAACATCTGTTATATAGAGAGAGACGGCGTTCTGTGTGTGTATACATCTGTTATATAGAGAGAGACGGCGTCCTGTGTGTGTAAAATCTGTTATATAGAGAGAGACGGCGTCCTGTGTGTGTACACATCTGTTATATAGAGAGAGACGGCGTTCTGTGTGTATACATCTGTTATATAGAGAGACGGCGTCCTGTGTGTGTAACATCTGTTATATAGAGAGAGACGGCGTTCTGTGTGTACACATCTGTTATATAGAGAGAGACGGCGTTGTGTGTGTACACATCTGTTATATAGAGAGACGGCGTCTGTGTGTGTGTGTGTACACATCTGTTATATAGAGAGAGACGGCGTCCTGTGTGTGTGTGTGTACATCTGTTATATAGAGAGAGACGGCGTCCTGTGTGTGTGTGTACATCTGTTATATAGAGAGACGGCGTCCTGTGGGGACTTACTAAACTGCAGATTGGGATGATGGGAATATGGATGATTGGCTGCAATGCTAGACTCGACCACTAGATGGCAGCACATTTTTCAAATGCAGACCAGGAAATGACTTCTGGCCTTGATACTGGATTAGAAGAAGCTGCAGTTTTTAACTCTTGACCTGTAATATAGAAAGAAATCAGAGGAAATACAATGGAATTAAAGTTTAATAATAGAATCAGGGAAAAAAGATTGCAACTATTTGGGATTATGTGTAGAATATCGGGGTTACTCACTCCTGGAGTATATCTCATTAACATCTCATAGGAATATAGGTATATTTATTGTTCTGTAAGGGGATTATGGCTAAAATATCACAAATACACATGCCCAGGAACATATTTCATCTACTTCTCATAGGAATATGTGTATAACTATATAGGAATATAGGTAACTATATAGGAATATAGGTATAATTGTTCTGTATGGGGATTATGGCTAAAATATCACAAATACACATGCCCAGGAACATATTTCATCTACTTCTCATAGGAATATGTGTATAACTATTGTTCTGTAAGGGGATTATGGGTGAAATATCACAAATACACATGCCCAGGAACATACTTCATCTACTTCTCATAGGAATATGTCTATAACTATTGTTCTGTATGGGGATTATGGGTGAAATATCACAAATGCACATGCCCAGGAACAAATTTCATCTATTTCTCATAGTAATATGTCTATAACTATTGTTCTGTATGGGGATTATGGTGAAATATCACAAATACACATGCCCAGGAACATATTTCATCTATTTCTCATAGGAATATGGTATAACTATTGTTCTGTATGGGGATTATGGGTAAAATATCACAAATACACATGCCCAGGAACATATTTCTTTACCTTCTATAGAATACGAATTATAATATTGCTATCTGGGGATTTTGGGTGAATATCGCAATACACATGCTGAAAAATATTTTCTGTTTTCCGACTTAGAAATACGAATTTGCCTTTATTTCCTATCTGGGGATTTTGGGTGACATATCAGGAATACATATGTGAAAATTTTTCAAAAAGAATGATTTTCCCCGGACCTTCAGGAGGGGAATACACGGCATTATCTGGTGCCTTGTATTCGTCTGTTACTGAAGGGGTGAAATGGAGGGAAGATGTTTTCCCACTATTTTTTTGGTAGGTCACGTCAACAAGGTGATCCGGGATCTTCAGCGGGTCAGAAGCGGGTGAAGGAACGCGAGGAGACCTGGCACCTCTGGACTGAGGAGGATCGGGAGGACAGCGGGACCTGAAAATGAAAAGTTAGTAAAAAGGACAGTTACTCTTAACAAAGTAAGTCCACATTAAAATATAAAGTTTTTTTTAATATCAAGTCTCTCACCATAAACAAAATGGCAATAACATTTTGCACTAGTTTCTTTTACATTGTAAACATAGGAAATATTTTGGTGGTCGGCCCATCGGTCCCGCACACTTCTGGTGATACCAATTTCGACACATTACACACAGGATCTGTTTTTCTTCATGGTAAATGTCACCTGTGCAATAGCAAGACCTGCAAAATGTCCACCCTTCTGAATTGCTGTAGCGGGATGCAAGAGTACTTATTTCCTGCTCTGTTTCCTTTTCTATTATTTTGATCATTGATGGGCTGTAGGTCTTCATTTTCTCAGCCACAATTTTTTGTTGTGGTGTTTGTTTGGAGCTGAAATGTGAGTAATTAACTTCCCTAATCTTGGTCTGTATCCACCTTCTAACATTATTGCTGTCAAAGCAATGAACATAGTTAATACCATTACATATCACATATGAATTTAGTATGACATGCACTCCACAGTCATATGAATTATTCTGTTTTGGGCAGTCGGCGCTCACAATAAAAGTCCATTCATCTTCAAAAAACTCCACTGAGGTACATATAGAGTGGATGCAATAGAGAATTTTTTTGAGAGCAGCACAGTGTATGTTGTATTCGGAGATCATAGAGTCCATTATTGTCACTGTTTTAGATTTTAGGTCTGCTAAAGCCAAAAACCAGTGGAAACCTCGTCCGTATAAAGTGTTTATTGGAAATAGCAAAATGTCATAGTTTAAAAGTGCTAAGGAATCAGCAAATCTTAAAAAAGATGCGTGTTCTCCATTACTAACAGCATTGAAAAAATGTGGAAGAACAGCCAAACTACCCCTGGAAATTCCAGATTCCTTAACCAACTGTATTATGGCACTGTCTATTACTTCTCCTTCAAGCCAGGACTTTGGTTTTAGACAGTGTCAGACTGTAAATTAGGTCTACTGGTTCGTTCATCCCAAGGCTTTCTGTCTATAAAGCGATCAGACTTTTCTTGGTGTGCTTTCATACTTTGGAGATTGTAGTTCAATACAAGAAAAGGTGAACGGATGGACTCTACCTGCCTGGTTCCCACCGTGAAGCATGGAGGAGGTAGTGTGATGATGTGGGGGTGCTTTGCTGGTGAAACTTGGGGATTTATTCAAAATTGAAGGCATACTGAACCAGCATGGCTACCACAGCATCTTGCAGCGGCATGCTATTCCATCCGGTTTGCGTTTAGTTGGACCATCATTTATTTTTCAACAGGACAATGACCCCAAACACACCTCCAGGCTGTGTAAGGGCTATTTGACCAAGAAGGAGAGTGTTGGGGTGCTACGCCAGATGACCTGGCCTCCATAGTCACCAGAACTGAACCCAATCGAGAAGGTTTGGGGTGAGCTGGACCGCTCACCGCTTCAATTCTGAATAAATCCCCAACAGTGTCACCAGTAAAGCACCCCCACACCATCACACTCCTCCTCCATGCTTCACGGTGGGAACCAGGCATGTAGAGTCCATCCATTCACCTTTTCTGCGTGCAAAGCAGTAATCAAAACAAAAGGTGGCTACTTTGAAGAACCTAGAATATAAGACATATTTTCAGTTGTTTCACACTTTTTTGTAAAGTGTACTGTATAATTCCACATGTGTTAATTCATAGTTTTGATGCCTTCAGTGTGAATTTACAATTTTCATAGTCATGAAAATACAGAAAAATCTTTGAATGAGGTGTGTCCAAACTTTTGGTCTGTACTGTGTGTGTGTGTGTGTGTTATATATATAAAATATATTTTATATATATATATATATATATATATATTATATATTATATATATACCACATGTGTATATATGTTTTAATAATAACATGAAAGTATGTATCCTGGACATGTGTATTATGATATTTCACCCATAATCCCCATACAGAACATAGTTATACACATATTTCCTATGAGAATTAGATGAAGTATGTTCCTGGGCATGTGTATCTGTGATATTTCACCCATAATCCCCATACAGAACAATAGTTATACACATATTCCTATGAGAAGTATATGAAGTATGTTCCTGGGATGTGTATCTGTGATATTTCACCCATAATCCCCATATAGAACAATAGTTATACACATATTCCTTTGAGAAATAGATGAAGTATGTTCCTGGGCATGTGTATTTGTGATATTTCACACCATAACCCCCTACAGAACAATAGTTATACACATATTCCTTTGAGAAATAGATGAAGTATGTTCCTGGGCATGTGATTGTGATATTTCACCCATAATCCCCATTACAGAACAATAGTTATACACATATTCCTTGAGAAATAGATGAAGTATGTTCCTGGGCATGTGTATTTGTGATATTTCACCCATAATCCCCATACAGAACAATAGTTATAGACATATTCCTATGAGAAGTAGATGAAGTATGTTCCTGGGCATGTGTATTTTGATATTTCACCATAATCCCCATATAGAACAATAGTTATACACATATTCCTATGAGAAGTATATGAAGTATGTTCCTGGGCATGTGTATTCTTGATTTCACCATAATCCCCATACAGAACAATAGTTATACACACATTCCTATTGAATTAGATGAAGTATGTTCCTGGGCATGTGTATTGTGATATTTCACCCATAATCCCCATACAGAACAGTAGTTATAGACATATTCCTTTGAGAAATAGATGAAGTATGTTCCTGGCCATGTGCATTTGTGATATTTCACCCATAATCCCCTTACAGAACAATAGTTATACACATATTCCTATGAGAAGTAGATGAAATATGTTCCTGGGCATGTGTATTTGTGATATTTTAGCCATAATCCCCATACAGAACAATTATACCTATATTCCTATATAGTTATACACATATTCCTATGAGAAGTAGATGAAATATGTTCCTGGGCATGTGTATTTGTGATATTTTAGCCATAATCCCCTTACAGAACAATAAATATACCTATATTCCTATGAGATGTTGATGAGATATATCTCCAGGAGTGAGTAACCCCGATATTCTACACATAATCCCAAATAGTTGCAATCTTTTTTCCCTGGTTCTATTATTAAACTTTAATTTCATTGTATTCCTTCTGATTTCTTTCTATATTACAGGTCAAGAGTTAGTATTCCCTCTGATTTCTTTCTATATTACAGGTCAAGAGTTAAAAACTGCAGCTTCTTCTAATCCAGTATCAAGGCCAGAAGTCATTTCCTGGTCTGCATTTGAAAAATGTGCTGCCATCTAGTGGTCGAGTCTAGCATTGCAGCCCATCATCCCATCATCCCATAATCCCAATATGCAGTTTAGTACGTCCCGTCCTGTGTGTGTATACATCTGTTATATAGAGAGACGGCGTCCTGTGTGTGTATACATCTGTTATGTAGAGACACGGTGTCCTGTGTGTGTATACATCTGTTATATGGAGAGAGACGGCGTCCTGTGTGTGTATACATCTGTTATATGGAGAGAGACGGCGTCCTGTGTGTGTATATACATCTGTTATATAGAGAGAGACGGCGTCCTGTGTGTATACATCTGTTATATAGATAGACGGCGTCCTGTGTGTATATACATCTGTTATATAGAGAGAGACGGCGTCCTGTGTGTATATACATCTGTTATATGGAGAGAGACGGCGTCCTGTGTGTATACATCTGTTATATAGAGAGACGGCGTCCTGTGTGTATATACATCTGTTATATAGAGAGAGACGGCGTCCTGTGTGTATATACATCTGTTATATAGAGAGAGACGGCGTCCTGTGTGTGTACATCTGTTGTATATACACACAGGACGCCGTCTCTCTATATAACAGATGTATATACACACAGGACGCCGTCTCTCTATATATCTGTTATATAGAGAGACGGCGTCCTGTGTGTGTATACATCTGTTATATAGAGAGACGGCGTCCTGTGTGTATATACATCTGTTATATGGAGAGAGACGGCGTCCTGTGTGTATACATCTGTTATATAGAGAGACGGCGTCCTGTGTGTATATACATCTGTTATATAGAGAGAGACGGCGTCCTGTGTGTATATACATCTGTTATATAGAGAGAGGTGGCGTCCTGTGTGTGTATACATCTGTTATATAGAGACACGGTGTCCTGTGTGTGTATACATCTGTTATATACAGTCATGGCCAAAAGTTTTGAGAATGACACAAATATTATATTTTCTCTTCGCCACGACAGCACCCACTGAGAGAGGGGATCCGCCCCTAGGAACAGGAAACCTACAGAGAGATAAAAGGGGCGGTCCCCCTCGCTCCTCAGTTGTTTCCTGTTCCTAGCAGAGGAACCTACGTGAGAAGAGGATTCCTGGGCTGGATAGCCGCCTGTGCGGTTTCTTTTGGAGCGGCAGGGGCTCCAGCACCAGAAGCAGCCTCGGGGGTTTATCCCTCCTCAGCTGGGACAAAAAAGACACCGCACATGCCTGGAGGTAACGGGTCGGAGGACGGCAGCGGCAGGGGTCGCAGCCCACCGTCACAGGAGAATATTCCCAGGTGCGAGGCCAGGAGCAGGATTGCTCTGGCTCGCATATAATACGGGTGTCACATACTGAGCCGAGGCTGCCCTACCTGATAACGCTGGGAGCCTCGGCAGGAAAGGTCCCATCGCCGCTCTTGCCGGGTAGGGATGGGACCGCAGCGGTCAGGAACGCGAGCGCGTGGTCAGGAGAGGTCCCGGCAAATTGCTTGATAAAAAATCATGGAGCGCTGCTGGAGGAGGCGGCTGCGCAGGTGCAGGAAGGCAGAGAACCCGGAAGTGAACCTAGCACTTCCGGGTCAGCGCTGAGATGAAAAAAAAAAAAAAGAGAATGGGGAAACTGCATAAAAGCACCGATCATGTGCATAGCGGTGCGCAGCAATGTCGTCCCCAAGCGATCCTGCGTTGCACCCACCTGAGGAACTGGTGGTGCCACATCACAGCGGCAGCAGCAGCGGCAGAAAAAGTGGAAGTGTGGTTCCACAAGCAGATCTGGAGGGAAATCAAGTCGCTCCATACCGCAGCCGGACCCTCCATCCTTAAGACCGGTACCATCTTGATAAAAAGCTTCACTGGGTGAGTGTTATATTTCACACCTGTCAAGCTGATGGCCCTTCCCCCCCCCCTGATTTGTGTGTTCCTAGGCCAAAAAGACGGAAAAGACCAAACATAAAGAATGTGCCTTATGCTCCCAACCTCTCCCGGACACTTATCCCAAAAGATTGTGTCAGGATTGTATTAGCCATACGCTGCAGGAGGAAAGTTCTGTGAGAGCAGAAGATATCCGCCTGATGATCAGAGAGGAGTTACAGGCCCTAGGGGGAGCCAGTAGTATTACGGGAAGGAAATCCCTTAGTGAGATAACCCCACCTAGGGTGGGATCCTCCACGGACAGCGGGGAACTCAATTCAGACGCTTCATGTGAATCGGGTTCATCAGAGGAGGAGGAGCACACCTGTTTTCCGACAGATAGTATTAATAATCTGATTAAGTCTGTTCGGAACACTATGGGATTATCGGATACAAAAGACCCTAAAACTCCTCAGGAGATCATGTTCGCGGGTATCTCCCAACGCAAACGGCGAGTGTTCCCAATAGACCCGGCTATTAAGGAATTAGTAAAGAAAGAGTGGGAAAAACAAGGGCAGAAAGGTTATATGCCGGCCGCGTCAAAACGACGATACCCCTTTGATGATAAGGACCTGGCCTCCTGGGAGAAAGCACCCAAGGTGGATGCTGCTGTAGCGTCAACCTCCCACAAGTCATCATTACCAGTAGAGGATGCTGGAATTTTGTCAGATCCCCTAGACCGTAAAGCAGATGCACTCCTAAAAAGGTCCTGGGAGTCGTGTATAGGGGCATTTAAACCCGCAATATCAGCCACTTGTACAGGCAGGGCCATGTTAGTATGGTTAGATCAGCTGGAGGAAAATATAAAGAAGGGCCTTTCCAGAGACAAGCTACGGTCCTCCATTCCTTTAATTAGAGGTGCAGCAGCATTTCTTTCAGACACCTCAGTGGATTCTCTCCGCCTAGCGGCAAGAACAGCAGGACTAACCAATGCAGCCCGAAGGGCGTTATGGTTGAAAGGATGGAAGGGGGATACGCAGGCTAAATCAAAACTCTGCGCTATACCCTGTCAGGGTGAGTACCTGTTTGGTGCAGTTTTGGATGATATCTTAACCAAAGCAGGAGAAAGGAAAAAAGGCTTCCCTAATCCATACGTTCCATCCTACAGGAGGGCATTCAGGAGACCATCGTTTAACAAAAGGAAGGATTATAAGTCCCAGAATTCTTGGAATAGCAGGGATTTCAAACAAAAGGGAAACCTATTCGGTAAACGTCCCTTCAGATCGGGAGATAAGTTCCGCTAGTACCAACTTACCGGTGGGTGGCAGACTATTACACTTCAGTTATCAGTGGGAGCAAATTACATCTAACCCCTGGGCCATTAACATTATAAAATCAGGACTAATATTAGAATTTGTCCGGAATCCTCCGGACTCCTTTCTATTGACTTCTCTAAAATCCCAGGCTCAACAAGAGGCGTTAGAATTAGAGATTAAAGGCCTACTATCCAAGAAAGTGTTAGTAGAGGTTCCGGTAAATCAAAGAGAGAAAGGCTTTTACTCTCCTTTATTTCTGGTAACTAAACCAGACGGTTCATTTAGAACCATAGTTAATCTAAAAAAACTGAATACCTTTTTGAAAACCCGAACCTTCAAAATGGAGTCTATAAGATCAGCGATAAAACTCTTATTTTCCAGATGCTACATGGTGGTCGTGGATCTCAAAGATGCATATTATCATCTACCAATACATGTCTCGCATCAACACTTTCTCCGAGTGGCGGTCACATTAGAAGGCCAAATCTGTCATCTGCAGTTTGCGGCAATGCCATTCGGGCTATCTATGGCACCACGCGTCTTCACAAAACTGATGCTGGAGGTGATGTCGTATTTACAAGTAAGAGACACACTAATAATTCCGTACCTGGATGATCTGCTAATAGTAGGAAATTCATTCCAACAATGTGAGCACAGGCTGTCTGACGTAATTTCATCCCTACAGAACTTAGGTTGGCTGATCAACTGGGAAAAATCAAGGCTACGGCCGGTAACCTGTCAGACGTTCCTAGGCCTTCATCTAGACTCAGTAAGTCAGAAATGTCGGCTACCAGAGGCAAAGAAATTAACCGTAATTAATAAGGTACAAACGGTAATACAGAATCCTATTCTATCTCTAAGAGAAGGCATGTCTTTGCTGGGCTCTTTGTCCTCATGTATTCCGGCGGTTCGGTGGGCCCAATTTCATACCAGGAAACTGCAAAGATTAATCCTGCAGCAAGAAGAGAGATTACAGGGACAGTTAGAAAATAAAATATCCCTGACCCCGGAGGTAATCAGTTCCCTAACTTGGTGGCTAGATTCAGATAATCTGTCGGGAGGTGTTCCGTGGATAGTGGTTCCCTCAAATATAGTAACCACAGATGCCAGCCCTTTGGGGTGGGGGGCTCATTGGGAGGATAATGTGGCGCAGGGACAGTGGTCTAGGTCAGAGTCAGAGGATTCATCAAACATGAGAGAGCTAAAAGCTATATATCACGCCATATGTAATTTCCTTCCGCAGCTGCAAGGGACTCATACAAGGATCTTGTCGGACAACAGCACCTCAGTAGCGTACCTAACCACCAAGGAGGTACACGATCAATGCCACTCATGTTTATTGCAGAAAAAATTTTAACATTGGCAGAAAGTCATCTCCTATCCCTGTCGGCCCTGCACGTCAGAGGAATAGACAATGTCAAGGCAGATTTTCTAAGTCGTCATACCCTACATCAAGGGAAATGGATACTCAATCATTGCATCTTCAAAAGAATAACATTCAAATGGGGCACACCAGATATAGACCTGTTTGCTACACGAAACAACAGGCAGGTAAAAAGGTTCGCCTCCTTATTCAAGCAGGACAATCCGGACATTCTCGACGCCTTGCAGATCCCGTGGACATTCCACTTGGCCTATGCCTTTCCTCCAATGATTCTGTTACCGATTGTCATCCGGAAAATAAGAGAGGAAAGAGCGAGAGTAATCCTGATAGCCCCATTCTGGCCCAAAAGGCCATGGTTCTCGTTGCTGAGAGCTATGTCGATTTCGGATCCATGGATCCTCCCTTGGGACCGGGACCTTCTCTCACAGGGGCCCTTCTATCACCCTCAGGTCAAAGGATTGCGCCTCACGGCCTGGAATTTGAAAGGCAGTTATTAAAACTAAGAGGTTTTTCGAACGGACTGATTAATACGCTCCTAAATAGCAGGAAGGAGTCCACTACTAATATATATGCCAGAGTCTGGAGGAAATTTCTGTCTTTTCATTCAGTACGTCTATCTAGTGAAGTACCTATCCCAGCTATTCTAGAATTTTTACAAAAAGGGCATGAATTAGGCCTATCGGTAAATACTCTTAAGGTCCAGGTATCGGCCCTGGGTGCCCTATATAGTCATGACATAGCAGGCAATAAATGGGTAGCTCGGTTTATCTCAGCATGCCATCGAGCAGAACCAGTCCATATACCTCAAATGCCATCTTGGGACTTAAACTTAGTCCTAGACGCCTTAACAGAAAGTCCATTTGAACCCATTCAGTCAGTTCCAATAAAATATGCCGCATTAAAAACCATTTTACTAGTAGCCTTGACCTCAGCAAGAAGAGTGAGTGATCTCCACGCCTTATCAATAGATCCTCCTTTCTTATCTATATATTCTGACAGGATAGTATTAAAAACTGACCCGTCTTATCTTCCTAAAGTATCAACTAAATTTCATAGATCTCAAGAAATTTATCTTCCTTCCTTTTATGACAACCCCTCATCACCACAGGAAGAGAAATTCCACACCTTAGATGTTAAAAGATCAATCTTAGCATATCTAGATAGGACTAGCCCCTGGAGGAAGAGCAGGGCTCTCTTTGTTTCTTTCCAGGGCAGCCGCAAAGGTGCAGGAGTAACGAAAAGCACGCTATCTCGATGGATTAGAGACGCAATAGCATTGGCGTATGTGGCAAAAAAGAAAATTCCACCACAAGGCGTGAAGGCACATTCCGCACGAGCCATATCGTCTTCTTGGGCAGAAAGAGCAGATGTCCCGATAGACCTTATATGTAAGGCCGCAACCTGGGCTTCACCTTCTACCTTCTATGAACACTATAGATTAGATCTATCCTCCTCATCAGATCTAGTGTTTGGTAGATCAATCCTTGACACGGTGGTCCCTCCCAGATAATTGTCTCTGAAAATCTCTCAGTGGGTGCTGTCGTGGCGAAGAGAAAAAACCGGATTACTTACCGGTAATGCTCTTTTATAGAGCCCACGACAGCACCCACTCACTTCCCTCCCCTACTTGTGGTATACACGGTGCATCCTGTTTGGTGAAGGATTGATTATATTGGCTATATATAGTCTAGCAGTGTAAATATGTATATATATGTTAAACATGTTATGGTACAAATTAACTGAAACTTGTGTGGCGGTTCCTCTCATTCTCTGTAAACCAACTGAGGAGCGAGGGGGGCCGCCCCTTTTATCTCTCTGTAGGTTTCCTGTTCCTAGGGGCGGATCCCCTCTCTCAGTGGGTGCTGTCGTGGGCTCTATAAAAGAGCATTACCGGTAAGTAATCCGGTTTTTTCACATCATCTGCTGCCCTCTGGTTTTTATGTGTGTTTGACAGTTGTTTTTATCACAGACAGAAATATAATAATTGCAAACATATGAGTAACAAAAGCTTATATTGACAGTTAGAATGAGTTAATGCAGCAAGTCAATATTTGCAGTGTTGACCCTTCTTCTTCAGGACCTCTGCAATTCTCCCTGGCATGCTCTCAATCAACTTCTGGACCAAATCCTGACTGATAGCAGCCCATTCTTGCACAATCAATGCTTTCATTTTGTCAGAATTTTTAGGTTTTTGTTTGTCCACCCGTCTCTTGATGATTGACAACAAGTTCTCAATGGGATTAAGATCTGGGGAGTTTCCAGGCCATGGACCCAAAATCTCTATGTTTTGTTCCCTGAGCCATTTATGGCAAGGTGCTCCATCATGCTGGAAAAGGCATTGTTGATCGCCAAACTGCTCTTGGGGGGTTGGGAGAAGTTGCTCTTGGAGGACATTCTGGTACCATTCTTTATTCATGGCTGTGTTTTTAGGCAAGACTGTGAGAGAGCTGATTCCCTTGGCTGAGAAGCAACCCCACACATGAATGGTTTCAGGATGCTTAACAGTTGGCATGAGACAAGACTGGTGGTAGCGCTCACCTTGTCTTCTCCGAATGAGGCGTTTCAGCTGCAGATGGAAGGAAGAGAGCCACAGTATTCATTACTGATGGGTAGGCGGAGCCCCAGATCAGGATGTCACCTCAGATCAAAAGAGTGCTGACTGGCTGGCCCCTCCAGCTCGGGCTCCTCCTACTCAGCTCCAGTCTAAGATTTGAGGTCCAGAGGATGGTCGCTGCTGGAAGCAGCTCCTCAGAAGATTTTATTATTTTTATCGGACAAGAGACTTGGACATGAGTCTGAAAGGTCTCAGGGGTCTCAGCGCTGCTGGACCCCACCTCTCCCTTGGCGGATCTGTATTTTACATAAATAGTCCCTGCAGAATCTTGCCGGCCCTGGGGGATGAGGAGAGCTTCCCTGGCGGGGACGCAAACCACACGTGGGGTCACTGCGTTCCTCGCCCTGGGGGGAAGCATGGGCACAGCGCCAGAAACCCCTGGGGGTCCCTGTGGCGCCTTGGCTGGTGAGTACTCCACACAAAATTTTATTATTGTGTGAGTGCTTTAGCGTCTGATGGCAGCTCTATTACATGTATATCAGTATGCTTCAGCACTGCGGTGACAGCGCTATTACATGTTTATCAATGTATTTCACCAGTCTCTCCCTTGGCGGATCTGTATTTACATTATGGTCCCTGCAGAATCTTGCCGGCCCTGGGGGATGAGGAGAGTTTCCCTGGCGGGGGCGCAAACCACACACTGGGGTCACTGCGCTTCCCGCCCTGGGGGAAGCATGGGCATAGCGCCAGAAACCCCTGGGGGTCCCTGTGGCGTTTCGGCTGGTGAGTACTCCACATTTTGGTAAAATGTGTGTGAGTGTTTTAGCGACTATGCGGCAGCCGCTGTACATATATATGCCGGTGACTAGTTTTTCTATGTCCGCAGGAGGATGCCTGCAGGACGAGGGAAAGGAGGGGAGTACGCGCTCTTTTTATTTTTTGAATTTCGCGCCGCTTCTGAGCGCGCGCTTTACTGCAGCCTCCATTTCCGGCTCCTCTACATGGAGCACATGGAGGCAGAGCGCGGCGGCCATTGCTGACAAGCGAGCCGGCCGGGCAGAAGCTTAACCCCTTCACCTCCACAGCGTGGCTATTGCTGATAAAGCGCTGCAGGCTGAAAGCTCCCGGATCGTTCTCCTCCCCTCCCGGCTAGAATACGTGTCCAGCTTGGTGAGTCGCTTCTAGCCCGCCGGGCAGAAGCTTAACCCCTTCACCTCCACAGCGCGGGCGCCGTCTGGGGCACTTCTGAGTGACAGATTGCGCTGTCCTGCGGCTGTTCTCGCATAAGGGGCTCGCACACTCTTTTAATATTAATAAAGAGGCTGTGGGGAGTCTGCGACATTAATGCTGCCACTATACGTTTCCGCTGACGATCCTGATGGCGTCGCATAATATTGCGATCGTTTGTGTGTCATTTTTAATGTCGCTATTAGCTGCCAGTCTGGGCGATCTCATTAGCATCGCATAGGCGATTAGCGATCTCCTTGACAACTTTGGCGGTCATTGCGTTATAAAAAACAGCGCAATTTTTTACCGATCTTGTGGAACGTTTTTCTGTTTAGTGTGGCATGGCTGTCCTGCAGCTGCGACCTTATAAGAGGCGCCTGAGATTCGCACATCCTTTTTCACTATCAAGGTTGTGGGGAGTCAGCTACTTTAACCCCTTCTTAGGAGGTTAACTCTTAATGGGAGACAGCTGGGGTAGCTCTTTCTTTTGAGCTTTAACCCTTCAGCGTTTGTTTTTTTTTTTTTTTTTTTTATTTAAGTACTGCTCTGGTTACTGACAGGTTTATCCTGCCATATACTATGCAAGGGTATGTCAGAGACCCTCTCCCAGATCCGTTACGGATCAGCCTCGCGTATCTGACACGCAGACCTCGACTCATACACGGTCAGAGGTTCCAATGGTGTCAAAATGAAGGCCTTCACTGGTTTCTATTGATGACCTTTTAGGTTATGGAGTGTCAACTAGATCCTCTCAAGGGAGCGACACAAATCGGTGTTTTTTCCTTCTCGCTTAGCGAAGAAGTCCGATTCGGTTAAGGAGGATCGGCAGGGACACCCTGCCTCTCTCAGGGGCCGTACTAAAATTTCTGTGGAAGCCATGTGGACGTTACAGTTACCAGAGGAGGTAACTAGTCGTCCTGGTAAGTCGGCCCGGATGTTGCAAGGGTCGCATGGGTCGCGATGACCTTACAAACTGTATCCGTTTTTCTACGGAGTTATTTGTTAATTGGACCCCTTCTCCTGAAGTGAATGTTCCTTCATTCCAGCTTAGCAAATCTTCCTGGTAAAAGGGAAGACGAGTCTGCAGGACACGCTGGACAGAAAAACGGAGATGGCAACAATTTCCATCTGCGAGGCCGTGGATCATAGATTCGGTATTAAGGATCTAGGTGTACTTGTTAAGTTCCCCTGAGCCGGTTGGACCGTCTAAGGACGGCGTGGCAAGTTTCCCTCTATCAAGGTAGATGGGCTTTTCTAGTTGAAGGATAATGCGTCACTGCTATCCAGGACGCAATCCTCGGCAGTTACAGTCAGAAGAGCACTGTGACTTGGATGGAACACAGTTTTCCAACAGGGTTTGCTATCTTTAGCTTAGAAAGTGGTCAGCTATTTGACTGACCTCACGGGGCTGATGCCAAGGCAAAGGCAAAAGAAGCAGCTTTACCGCAGCGCAGAGCTGTGACTTCTGCGTCTGGCAGGACTTGTGCCGATAGTTATCGGCAGTCCTTTTCGGTTCAAGGGATGATCTGACCAACCCTCTGGGGGTTTGTGTCGTCTCTCTCTTTTTAAAAAAAAAAAAAAAAAAAAGGGGGGAATTCTCAGAAATTCCACATACCCTGGAAACAGAACTTCTGTTAAGGCAGAAGCTGGCAAAAAAAAAAAAAAAAAATTCGCTAAGGCGGACTGACTTCTGACATTCCATCAGAGCCGAGCATGAAGTCGCTTCGCTCAGTTATGGCAGCCCTGTCGCAGAACGATCAATCGACATTCGCGACGCTTTTTGGCATGTTCCCATCGGAAGACCTCACCCAGGTTGTGGCTCGACCATTCGGTTTGGCTTTAACGCCCAGAATTTTTACAATGATTCTGACGCCAGAATCTCATGGCAATCCTTCAAAGACGGGGATTTACGATTCGTCCCTATTTGGACGGCCTTTTCGGTTGTGGCTTCAAAGGAGAAGTCGTCTCTGGAATCGTCGCAGGCAGTCCTGTTTTTGAGGATGCATTTCGACATGGTACGGGCGGTGTTGTCCCTACCTCCAGACAAGCAGGCATGTCTGCTCCAGCATGTACAGACTATGAAGTCTGCGACAGCAGTGTCCCTTCGGAAGGTATGCGCCTTCTGGGTCTGACGGTGGCGTCCATGAGGTTTTTTCCGTTTGTCCAATTTCATTCCAGAGCTCTCCATAGGCTCATTCTGAGTCGTTGGGATCAATCGCAAGGTTCGCTGGATTGCAGCGTCATCATCTCTCACAGGGTGCGAGAATCCCTAGGATGGTGTTTATGTCCAGGAGCGTTATCCCTGGGAAAGCTTTTCCTCCCTCCGAAGTGGTCGGTCATAACCACCGATGCCAGCCTGACGGGCTGGGGGGGGGGTGTTTGGAACAATCTCTGGATTCAGGGAGTATGGTCATCGGAAGAGTCTGTTCTTCCGATCAACATCCTGGAATTGAGGGCGATTTTCCTTTGCCTCCAACATTGGACGGTCCCTTTGAGCGGTCTGCCAGTCCGAGTGCAGACAGACAATGCGACGGCTGTCGCGTATATCAATCACCAAGGTGGGACAAGGAGTTCCAGACTCATGGTAGAGGTGTCCCGAATTCTGATTTGGGCAGAGGCCAGTGTGCCAGCCATTTCGGCGATTCACATTCCAGGGGTTCAGAATATTACAGCGGACTTTCTCAGTCGCAGAAGGATGGATCCCGGGGAATGGAGCCTCCACCCGGAAGTTTTTTGCACTACTGTGCTCTCGCTGGGGAACCCCCCAAGTGGATTTGATGGCATCCAGGTCCAATGCCAAGTTACCGACGTTCATGTCCAGGTACAAGGACCCGAAGGCTGTGGCGGTGGATGCTCTAGTGGCTCAGTGGGATCAGCTCGAGCTGATCTATGTATTCCCGCCGATATCCCTACTTCCTCTAGTACTGCGTCGGATCAGACTAGAGAGAATTCCAGCTATTTTGATAGCTCCAAGACTGGCCAAGAAGGGTGTGGTTCTCGACAATAATGTCGCTGTTGGCGGCAACTCCTTTTCCACTCCCTCTTCAACCGGACTTGTTGACTCAGGGGCCCGTTTGTCATCCGGACTTGATGTCCCTGCGTTTGACGGCGTGGCTCTTGAGACCGAAATCTTGACCCGTAGAGGTTTCTCAGCCGAGGTCTTTGCTACCCTTCGTGCTGCAAGAAGTCCGGCTACTACTAGGATTTACCACAAAATTTGGGAAACCTTCTTTTAGTGGTGTTTGGGGTCCTCTCGGAACCCGAGAAAATTTTCCATTCCCAACCTGTTGGCTTTTCTGCAGCATGGGCTAGACAAGGGTTTGGCAGTCAGCACCCTGAAAGGTCAGATTTCTGCTCTGTCCTTATTGTTCCGGAGAACCATTGCTTCAAATAGAGACGTGCTCTCCTTTTTCCGAGGTATATCTCGTAAGTTTCCGCCGCGGAAGGCGCCCGTGTCTCCTTGGCGGCTCAACCTTGTTTTGGAGGCTCTTCAGCATAAACCTTTTGAGCCTATGGTTTCTGCTAGCCTTTCTTTACTTTCTTGGAAGGTGGCTTTCCTTGTTGCAGTCACTTCCTTGAGGAGAGTTTCTGAGTTGGCAGCTCTTTCTTGTTCGCCTCCTTTTTTGGAGTTTTTTCCGGATCGTGTAGTGCTTCGCACTCGGGGTGATTTTTTGCCTAAAGTGGTATCACAATTTCATGTTAACTAGGATATTGTGTTGCCTTCACTCTGTCTGGATCCGAAGAATGCGAAAGAGCGAGATTTACACACATTGGATTTAGTGCGGGCCTTGAAGTTTTATCTATCTATTACTCAAGGTTTTCGTAAGACGGACTTCCTGTTTGTGGTTTCAGCAGGTCGTCGGCGTGGTCAACGAGCTTTCAAGGATTCTATAGCTCGTTGGATCCGGTCAGCTATTTTGGAAGCTTACCGTCTTCAGGGTGAATCTTGCCCGATTAAGATTCAAGCCCATTCCACGAGGGCTGTGGCTTCATCGTGGGCTTTTCACCAAGGTGCTTCGGCAGTGCAGCTCTGCCGGGCGGCGACTTGGCGCTCTGTCCACACGTTTACGAAGTTTTATAAAGTGGACGTCAGTGCTTCCGCTGATGCAGCCCTCGGACGTAGGGTCCTGCAGGCAGCTGTAGTTTAAAGTTCTGGATGAACTTGTGTTTAGCGCTGGTTGCGCTTTGTTGTTAAGGTTGTTGGGTTTCTGCCTCTTGTTGGTTTTTTCCCACCCTTATTTTTGAACTGCTTTGGGACGTCCCATCAGTAATGAATACTGTGGCTCTCTTCCTTCCATCTGCAGCTGAAACACGGATTTTGGTAAGAACTTACCTGTAAAATCCTTTTCAGCGAAGGAAGGAAGAGAGACACAGCACCCTCCCAAGGCAGAAGTGTGTTGATGTTTTCAGATGCAGCGCGACCCTTATCTGATAGCGATTATCTGGGCTGAGGTCAGCGCGCTAAGGCTCTGTTCCAGCATCGCCAGCTCATCGCAGTAGTCAGGTTCCGTGAGTAGTACCTGGAACTCTGTGGTTTTTGGCTTTCTTTGCATGCATAACCTGTATCCTTGTGTTTTTTCTCTGAAGTTCCTTCAGAAGGGGTTATGTTGCTCCGCTGGTGATCTTGGCTCTTTTCCTAAAAGCTTTGGTACGACTGGAGCTGAGTAGGAGGAGCCCGAGCTGGAGGGGCCAGCCAGTCAGCACTCTTTTGATCTGAGGTGACATCCTGATCTGGGGCTCCGCCTACCCATCAGTAATGAATACTGTGTCTCTCTTCCTTCCTTCGCTGAAAAGGATTTTACAGGTAAGTTCTTACCAAAATCCGTGTTTTCCTGATGTCCCAAACAATCGAAAAGGGGATTCATCAGAGAAAATAACTTTACCCCAATCCTCAGCAGTCCACTGCCTGTACCTTTTGCAGAATATCAGTCTGTCCATGATGTTTTTTCTGGAGAGAAGTGGCTTCTTTGCTGCCCTCCTTGAGACCAGGCCTTGCTCCAAGAGTCTCCGCCTCACAGTGCGTGCAGATGCACTCACACCTGCCTGCTGCCATTCCTGAGCAAGCTCTGCACTGCTGGTAGCCCGATCCCGCAGCTGAAACACTTTTAAGAGACGGTCCTGGCGCTTGCTGGTCTTTCTTGGGCGCCCTGAAGCCTTTTTGGCAACAATGGAACCTCTCTCCTTGAAGTTCTTGATGATGCGATAGATTGTTGTCTGAGGTGCAATCTTTCTAGCTGCGATACTCTTCCCTGTTAGGCCATTTTTGTGCATTGCAATGATGACTGCACGTGTTTCTTTAGAGATAACCATGGCTAACAGAAGAGAAACAATGATGCCAAGCACCAGCCTCCTTTTAAAGTGTCCAGTGGTGTCATTCTTACTTAATCATGACAGATTGATCTCCAGCCATGTCCTCATCAACACCCACACCTGTGTTAATGGAGCAATCACTGAAAAGAGGTTAGCTCGTCCTTTTAAGGCAGGGCTGCAATGATGTTTAAATGTGTTTTGGGGGATAAAGTTCATTTTCTAGCCAAATATTGACTTTGCAAGTAATTGCTGTTAAGCTGATCACTCTTTATAACATTCTGGAGTATATGCAAATTGCCATTAGAAAAAGTGAAGCAGTAGACTTTGTAAAAATTAATATTTGTGTCATTCTCAAAACTTTTGGCCATGACTGTAGAGACGGCGACCCGTGTGTGTATACATCTGTTATATGGAGAGAGACGGCGTCCTGTGTGTGTATATACATCTGTTATATGTAGAGAGACGGCGTCCTGTGTGTGTGTATACATCTGTTATATAGAGACACGGTGTCCTGTGTGTGTATACATCTGTTATATAGAGACGGCGACCCGTGTGTGTATACATCTGTTATATAGAGAGAGACGGCGTCCTGTGTGTGTATACATCTGTTATATGTAGAGAGACGGCGTCCTGTGTGTGTATACATCTGTTATATGGAGAGAGACGGCGTCCTGTGTGTGTATACATCTGTTATATAGAGACACGGTGTCCTGTGTGTGTATACATCTGTTATATAGAGAGACGGTGTCCTGTGTGTATACATCTGTTATATGGAGAGACGGCGTCCTGTGTGTATATACATCTGTTATATGGAGAGACGGCGTCCTGTGTGTACACAGATTCTGTTATATTGTAATAGAGAGAGATGGTGTCCTGTGTGTGTATACATCTGTTATATAGAGAGAGACAGCGTCCTGTGTGTATACATCTGTTATATAGAGAGACGGCGTCTTGTGTGTGTATACATCTGTTATATAGAGAGAGACGGTGTCCTGTGTGTATACATCTGTTATATAGAGAGAGATGGCGTCCTGTGTGTGTATACATCTGTTATATGGAGAGAGATGGCGTCCTGTGTGTGTATACATCTGTTATATAGAGAGAGACGGCGTCCTGTGTGTATACATCTGTTATATAGAGAGACGGCGTCCTGTGTGTGTATACATCTGTTATATAGAGAGACGGCGTCCTGTGTGTGTATACATCTGTTATATAGAGAGAGGTGGCGTCCTGTGTGTATATACATCTGTTATATGGAGAGACTGCGTCCTGTGTGTGTATACATCTGTTATATAGAGAGACTGCGTCCTGTGTGTATATACATCTGTTATATGGAGAGACGGCGTCCTGTGTGTACACATCTGTTATATAGAGAGAGACGGCGTCCTGTGTGTGTATACATCTGTTATATAGAGAGAGACGGTGTCCTGTGTGTGTATACATCTGTTATATAGAGAGAGACGGCGTCCTGTGTGTGTATACATCTGTTATATAGAGAGAGATGGCGTCCTGTGTGTGTATACATCTGTTATATAGAGAGACGGCATCCTGTGTGTGTATACATCTGTTATATGAGAGACGGCGTCCTGTGTGTGTATACATCTGTTATATAGAGAGAGACGGCGTCCTGTGTGTGTATACATCTGTTATATAGAGAGAGACGGCGTCTGTGTGTGCATACATCTGTTATATAGAGAGAGATGGCGTCCTGTGTGTGTATACATCTGTTATATAGAGAGAGACGGCGTCCTGTGTGTGTATACATCTGTTATATAGAGAGACGGCGTCCTGTGTGTGTATACATCTGTTATATAGAGAGAGGTGGCGTCCTGTGTGTATATACATCTGTTATATGGAGAGACTGCGTCCTGTGTATGTATACATCTGTTATATAGAGAGAGGGACGTCCTGTGTGTGTATACATGTTATATAGAGAGACGGCGTCCTGTGTGTGTATACATCTGTTATATAGAGAGACGGCGTCCTGTGTGTGTATACATCTGTTAATAGAGAGAGACGGTGTCCTGTGTGTGTATACATCTGTTATATAGAGAGAGACGGCGTCCTGTGTGTGTAAACATCTGTTATATAGAGAGAGACGGCGTCCTGTGTGTATACATCTGTTATATAGAGAGACGGCGTCCTGTGTGTGTATACATCTGTTATATAGAGAGACGGCGTCCTGTGTGTGTATACATCTGTTATATAGAGAGACGGCGTCCTGTGTGTGTATACATCTGTTATATAGAGAGAGGTGGCGTCCTGTGTGTATATACATCTGTTATATGGAGAGACTGCGTCCTGTGTATGTATACATCTGTTATATAGAGAGACGGCGTCCTGTGTGTGTTTACAGCTGTTATAGAGAGAGAGACGAGCCTCTTGGTTATTACCTATCCCTTGTGACATGGTCTCCTTCATGCTGTAGGAAGCATTCTTCCTCCCATGTTGCTTCTGGATCATTGGTAGAATTTGCTCTTGGAGACTGTTTAGATCCCATTCAGGCAGTTTCTTAGGTGACACTGTGAGTGAGCCCCCTCCATCGATGAAAAGCCCTAAATGCATGAATAGTCTCTGGACGCTTTACTGTTGGCATCACACAGGACTCATGGTAGACCTTTCCTCTTCTTCTCCGGACAGTAAGTCTTACAGATGTCTCAAACAGTCTGAAAAAGGCTTCATCATAGGAAACGAAAAACCCCACTTTTCCCCCATCCTCTGCAGTCCTAACCCTGTACATCCAGCAAAATGTCAGAGTCCTTGATGTATTCTTGGAGAGAACTTGCTTCTGCCTTTCTTGACACCCGGTCAGTGTAACGCAGCCATGGAGGCGCTATACAGATGCCCTCACACCGGCCATTTCTGGGTAAGCGCTGATCTGTAGTTGAACTGATCTCGTAGCCGAATCGTCTTGCTGGACTTTCACGGGCACCATGAAGCCTTTATCACAGCAACTCAGCCTCTCTAATGTTCTTGATGATCCAGTAAATGGTTAATTTAGGAGCAGCTTTACAAGCAGAAATGCCCTTCAAAGAATTTTTAATGCAAAGCAACAATGACTGCACACATTTCCTTGGAGGCAGCCATGTTTAAGTAAAGAAGAGAATGATTTTAAGCAGCAGTCTCCTTTTAAATCAACCAGTCTGCTCTTATAATTCACCTTTCCAGTTCATCACCTGACAGCACCATGGAGGACGTCCTTCTTATCCTTAGTGGGACAGGAACAACAAGCAGTTAAAAGGACCCTCCCCCTCGCCACCCCTCAGTGTTTTTCCTGTCCCACTCAGGATAGGAGCGACGAGCAGAGCCCCTGATCGTGCTGGCAGATGGTGAGGATCGGAGGGGCCCAGCCTTTCCCTTCCCACCCGGTAGATCTGCGCTGATACCTGCTTCTGTCAGGTCCCTCAGCGATGCCAGTGTAGCGCTGCTCCTGGTACACGGCCCGCTTCCTCTGGACAGGGGGCTCTCGGTTCGGCGCCATACCGATCTCTTGGGCTCAGTCGGCAGCGACGAACTCAGGCAGCAAGGTACTACTTCCGGGTCGTAGCAGTCACTTCCGGTCGCGTCACACGCCGGAGACATGCGGGGGCACGATCGCGTCGCGTAGGAGCGCGGAGGGGCAGGATCAACCAGGTAAGGAGGATAAAAAGGGGGTTCTGATCGGAGACACCGTCGGCCATCCTGACAAAGGGAGACAATAGCGGTGCAGCGAGATGGAGAACGCAGCCAGACCTGAGGGCCCGGAGATCGCACAGGGGCATGTGAGTAGGCTACTTAAAGCCTGACTTACTGCCAACAATGCCCCATGTACCCCTAAATTACAGAAGGGAACCTCTCTGTTTGCAGGGGGAACAGACAACCCAGGAAAAGAAGAAACCTGGCAATAGAAAGAAATGCCCGATTTGTGTATCTAAGTTACCGGAGGGCTGGCTAAAACCTTTATGCGACGCCTTCACATATAAGGTCGTCGGAGAGGAGCAGACATCATTGTTAACCAATATGAGGTCCATAAGGCAGGAGGTCCAAGTATCCATTTCAGGTTCGAACCTTCCTTGCCTTAGCCAAGCTGAAACCCAGAGAGCCCGGAAGAGGCCTAGGGAACCTAGTACTTCTTCAGGGGAAGAGGATGGGGAGGATTCAGAACAGGAAGAAAAGGACGAACTGTCAAATAGGGGGAAAAATATATTTTCTCATTGGCAGACACAGACGAGTTGCTCCAAGCGGTCCGTGATACTATCCAACTACAGGACGCACCAGAGGAGACATCTGTTCAGGATGAAATGTTTGGGGGACTACAATCCCAGATTTCCAGAGGATTCCCAGTCCATAGCCATATCCGTTCCATGATCCTGGAAGAATGGCAGGAGGCGGAAAAAAGACTTGTAATTCCTAGGGATTTCAGGCTCAGGTTGCCTTACAATCCTGATGACATCAGAGCTTGGGATGATGTCCCTAAAATGGATGTGCCTGTTGCCAAGGTGGCAAGGAAATCATCAATCCCGTTCGAGGACTCATCCAGTCTAAAAGATCCGATGGATCGTAAGGCGGATGGCCTACTAAGAAGGACATGGAAAGCATCGGCGGCTATTATTTGGGCTAATATTGCGGCCACATCAGTTGCTCGATCTATGTATCTCTGGGTAGATGGACTTAGAGCATCACCTCAAAGCCAAAACTCCCAGGGAGACCATTCTTAGATCCCTACCATTACTAAAATTTGGCACGGGGTTCATGGCGGATGCATCCGCAGAATCAGTTAGATTTGCAGCCAGAAGCGAGTCCTTATCAAATGCAGCCAGACGAGCGATCTGGCTTAAAACGTGGTCGGGAGACACCCATTCAAAAAATTAATTATGCGCCATCCCCTTCTCAGGGGGTAAAATGTTTGGGCCAGTTCTAGACAAAAAGAAGGGGTTCCCCGAAGAAAAAACTAAAAAATATCAGCCCTTTCGGAGATCCCACCTGGTCAGGATCCAGACTGTAGAGGGAAAGGAAAGACAGGTAGATAGAGCTACCCCAAGGGGGGGAAGGGGAAGAGATTCCATCTTTGGAGCTAGAACAGGGACCCACAAAAAATGAATCTATCAGAGTGGGGGGCCGGATAAGACACTTCTTGGGAGGTTGGCAGAAGGTCTCTCACAGCCCGTGGATTCTCCAGACAGTCAGCCAAGGTTATATCCTAGAGTTCGTCGGCAGGCCGCCAGAGAGGTTTGTGACCACCAAATCCCAACCCTCTCTGACCGCATCTATGTGGACGGATGTCCAGGACTTACTCAGACTAAAAGTAATAGTCCCAGTTCCCCTGTCAGAAAAAAGCAGGGGTCACTATTCAAGACTATTTTCAATCAAAAAGCCGTCGGGACAGTTCAGGACTATCATAAATCTCAAACCACTGAATCACTACATAAAATACAAAAGATTCAAAATGGAATCAGTAAAGAGCACTATTCCCCTGAAAGACAAGGACATGGTAATGTGCACACTAGACTTGGAAAACGCATACTGCCATGTGCCAATCCATCCAACCTATCAGAGATATCTCAGGTTTGCCCTGGCTCACCAGGGAACAGTCCATCACTTTCAATTTCAGGCCCTTCCCTTCGGGTTAGCTTCAGCCCCCAGAATTTTCACGAAGTTAATGGCGGAGGTGGTAGCATTGTTGAGAAACCAGGGAGTGACAATAGTACCCTATTTGGACGATTTCCTGGTAGCAGCGGGGTCCGAGGAACAGCTCAGGGCAGATTGTCAGACCACAATTTCCGTTCTTCAGGAGCTGGGATGGATAATAAACTGGAAGAAGTCGAGTTTAGTGTCGCAGACCAGAGTGAAATTTTTAGGGGTCATGTTAGACTCCCATACCAGAACCTCGTTTTTACCAGAAGAGAAGAAGCGGTCCCTCTTGGAGAACCTTCATCAGTTCTTAAGAAAGTCTTGTTCCATCAGGGAGGCCATGGCAGTTCTAGGCCGGATGACTGCATGCATTTCTTGCGTGAGATGGAGCCAGTTCCACTTACGAAAATTACAGCATCAAATTCTTCGGTCCTGGGACAGGAGCAGTGTTCCCTGGACAAGAAGATAACACTATCATTGACAGTGAAAAAATCGCTGGGTTGGTGGAGCGTTCAGAAGAACCTAAGAGTAGGGGTACCCTGGATTCTCACACCTTCCCTCACGGTCACTACAGATTCCAGTCAGACCGGATGGGGCGGACATGTGGAGAGAGTCTACTATCAAGCCCAATGGGACCCAGAGACGAGTACAAGGTCGTCAAATTTCAGAGAGCTGTTCGCCATTTGGAAGGTTCTCCACGCCAGGGGGATGCTCAGAGGAAAACACGTAAAGATACTTTCCGACAACACGACGGCGGTGGCGTTCCTAAAACATCAAGGAGGGCCAAGACACCCGGCGCTACAGCATCTTGCGGACCAGATATTCAGATGGGCGGAGAAATCGGTAGAATCCATCTCAGCGGTTCATCTGGAGGGAGCCCAGAATCAGGTGGCCGACTTCTTGAGCAGGACGAAACTAAATCCGTCCGAATGGGAGCTAAACTCGGAAGTTTTCAAGATGATTTGCCAGCGGTGGGGAACATCGCAGGTGGACCTCTTCGCCAGCAGGGAAAAAAACAAAATTAAGAACATTTTTCTCGCTGAATCCTTTGGACGGTGCAGCAGGTATAGACGCCCTATCGCAGAACTGGGGAGAGGGACTCATACGCCTTTCCACCATTTCCTCTGATTCCAAGGATGTTAAGGTAGATACGGGAAGACGGAGCGACAGTGATAGTAGTGGTCCCATTCTGGCCCAAGAGGAGTTGGTTTTCGCTCCTAAACAGTTTGGCGGTAAAGAACCTATACATCTCCCAGAGAGGGAAGATCTTCTTTACCAGGGCCCAGTTACTCATTCCAATCCGGACCCACTACGGTTGTCGGCATGGATCCTGAGCGCCAGATCCTAAGATCCAGAGGACTTTCAGAAGACGTAATTTCTACTATACAAGCAAGTAGGAAGCCGGTGACTACAGCCATATATAACAAAATATGGAAGCTTTTTTGCTCATTTTCAGGGGAATCCGCAGTAAACACGGCGTGCCTAACATTCCCAAAATACTCTACTTCCTCCAGTCAGGGTTCTCGAAGAGTCTAAGACCTAGTACCCTGAAGGTGCAAATTTCTGCCCTGAGTGTATTTTTCGACTATCCTGTAGCCACACTGTTTGTGTTTCGGTAGCTGAGGAGAATAAGCAAAAACGGCAATACACCAGAGAGGCTGGAACCTATTGGATTGCAGTAACCTGAACTAACCACACAACTAGGTAGCCGTGGAGTGTTCCTACGTTGATCCTAGATGCCTCGTCACAGCCTGAGAGATAACTACACCTAAAGGCAGAAAGATGAAAGCTATCTGCCCCGGAGCAGATCCCCAAAGAACATAGGAAGCCCCCAAACATGTAATGGCGGTTAGACAAGAAGAAGCACGGACACAGACCGAAAATAGAATTAGCAAACGCTGGGGCCCCATCTGTCTAGACAGAGAAGTACAGGAAAGGATACTCACTGCAATCCAAAAAAAACCCTAAAAAATACCAACTCTTCTGATTGCAAAAACACCTGAGATCATACGATCTCTACCACCTAAATCAGATCTCTAGTGTAAAAAAACTAAGCCGCAGCCACTGAAAAAACAGGAAAAAGCAAATGAACAAATAACAGTGGTTTCAGATAAACTGAGAGGAGCACAAGCCCAAAGGAGGGGACCTGGCTGACCTCCACAGAAGTGCAGGGAACAATGCAAAAAGCAAGCACAAAAATAAAAGCAGAAAATATCTTATCTGATAGCAGAAGATGCAGGCAAGACTCAGCAAACTTCCAAATGAACCAGGAACCACAATTGAGACAAGAACAATTGATCACCGGCAACCATCATGGGAGGGAACCTCCCTTATATCAGACCAGTCCATGATCCCAGATTGCCATTCCTCGCTGAAAGGTTCAGTACTGTCTGTAACCACCAGAGGGAGCCTCTGCTCAGAAACCATCTCTAGCACATTCATAACAGTACCCCCCCTTGAGGAGGGGTCACCGAACCCTCACTTGTGCAACCAGGCCGATCAGGATGAGCTCGGTGATAGGCACGGATCAGTCTCCTAGCATGGATGTCCGAAGCAAACACCCAAGAATTGTCCTCCTGACCATAACCTCTCCACTTAACCAAATACTGGAGTTTCTGTCTAGAAAAACGAGAATCCAATATTTTCTCTACCACATACTCCAGATTGCCATCAACCAAAACAGGGTCAGGAGGTGTAGCCATAGGAACCACTGGCTCAACAAACCTTTTCAATAAGGACTTGTGGAACACGTTATGGATCTTAAATGTCCCTGGAAGAAGCAAACGGAAGGAAACAGGATTAAGAATCTCCATGATCTTATAAGGTCCAATGAACCTAGGCTTAAACTTTGGAGATGCAACCCTCATAGGGATATTTTCTTGAGGACAACCAAACCAAGTCCCCCACTTTAAAACCGAGGACCATCAGTCCTATGCCGGTTGGCAAACCGTTGGGCCTTCTCCTGAGAGAGAGATAACCTCTCCACTACCTGGTCCCAAATCTACTGCATTCGCTCCACAACAGAGTCAACACCCGACAGACAGAAGCCTCCGCCTGTCCCGAAGAAAATCGAGGGTGAAACCCAAAATTGCAGAAAAATGGAGACATCAAGGTGGCAGAGCTAGCCCTATTAATTAAGAGCAAACTCAGCCAAAGGCAAAAAAAAAGACCCAGTCATCTTGATCAGCAGACACAAAACATCTCAAAAAAGTCTCCAAGGTCTGGTTAGTTCTCTTGGTTTGTCCATTGGTCTGAGGATGAAAAGCAGAGGGGAAAGATAATTGAACACCAAGTTTAGAACAAAATGTCCTCCAAAATCTGGAAACAAACTGGACCCTCTGTCAGACACAATGTTCTTCCGGAATGCCAATGTAACCGAACCACATGCTGAAGGAACAAAGGCACCAATTCGGAGGAGGAAGGTAACATAGGTAAATGGCACAAGATGTATCATCTTGGAAAACCTATCACAGATTACTCAGATAACTGTTATTCTCTGAGAAACAGGGAGGTCGGAAATAAAATCCATAGAGATATGGTCCATGGCCTCTTGGGCACAGGTAATGGCATTAACAAACCACTAGAGCGAGAGCAAGGCTTGGAGCGAGAGCAAGTCCCACAGGACTGCACAAATTCCCTGACGTCACGAGACAAAGTAGGCCACCAAAAGGACCGACTCACCAAGTCTCTGGTACCAAAAATCCCGGGATGACCAGCCAACGCGGAACAATGAATCTCAGACATCACACTCTTCTTCCACTGGTCTGGGACAAACAATTTCCCAATAGGGCAGTGCTCAGGTTTATCCTCCTGACACCCTTCCAGAGCCTCAAATTGGGCGAGATGGCGGAAAGAACTACACCCTCTTTCCAAATAACAGTAGGATCAGATAACTCAGGAGAGTCCGCAAAGAAACTCCTCGAGAGGGCATCCGCCTTAACATTCTTAGTGCCAGGAAGAAAAGAAACCACAAAATTAAAACGTGTGAAAAACAAGGCCCACCTGGCCTGTCTAGGATTAAGTTGCTTGTCTGATTCGAGATAAACCAGATTCTTATGGTCCGTGAGGACCACCACCTGATGTTTGGCTCCTTCCAGCCAATGTCTCCACTCTTCAAAGGCCCACTTCATGGCCAATAACTCCCGATTACCCACGTCATAATTACGTTCAGTTGGAGAAAATTTTCCAGAGAAAAAGGCACAAGGGTTACTCTTAGAGGTCTCTGGATCTCTTTGGGACAAAACGGCACCTGCCCCAATTTCAGAGGCATCAACCTCCACCTGAAACGGTAGAGAAACATCAGGCTGCCGTAGAACAGGAGCAGAAGTGAATCTCTGCGTAAGTTCCTGAAACGCAGAGACTGCCTCAGGAGGCCATTTCACCACATTCGAACCCTTTTTGGTCAAATCAGTCAATGGTTTAACAATACCGGGGAAATTACCAATAAATTTACGATAAAAAATTGGCAAAACCCCAAAATCTCTGAAGAGCCTTTAATGAAGTAGGTTGGACCCAATCACAGATGGCCTGAACCTTGACCGGGTCCATTTCAATAACAGATGGGGACAAAATGAATCCCAGAAATGAGACCTTCTGTACGCCAAAAAGACACTTTGATCCCTTCACATACAGTGCATTCTCTCTGGAACACAGACCGAACATGTTTCACATGAGAGTCCCAGTCATTGGAAAAAATCAAGATATCATCCAAATAAACAATCAGAAATTTATCCACAAAATCCCTGAAAATATCATTCATGAAGGATTGGAAGACAGAAGGAGCATTAGTAAGCCCAAAAGGCATCACTAGGTACTCAAAATGCCCCTCTGGGGTATTAAACGCCGTCTTCCATTCATCCCCATGCTTTATGCGAATAAGGTTATACGCCCCCCTGAGGTCAAGCTTGGTAAACCAACTAGCACTTTTCACTCTGGAAAATAGGTCAGAAATCAAAGGTAACGGATATTGATATTTAACAGTGATCTTATTCAGGAGACGATAATCAATACACGGCCTCAATGAACCATCCTTTTTGGCCACACAGAAAAAAACCGGCACCCAAGGGTGAAGAGGATGGTCTGATATGACCCTTCTCCAATGACTCCTTGATATAAGATCGCATAGCATCGTGTTCAGGTACAGACAAGTTAAAAAGGCGACCTTTAGGAAATTTACCACCAGGCACTAATACAATAGCGCAAACATAGCTCCTGTGAGGGGGCAAGGATGCAGATTTACTTTCACTAAATACATCCGAAAAAACTGTCAAAAAGTCAGGAACATCCTGAGCCTGGGGAGAGGCAGAAAAAACATTAGTGTTGGCATTAACACATTGGCAGCCCCAACTGGTTACAGACACAGATTTCCAATCCAAAACAGGATTATGAGACTGTAACCAAGGGAAACCTAGTACAATAATGTCATGCAGATTATACAGCACCAGAAATTTGCAATTCTCCTGATGATCTGGTTCAACCCTCATTATTACCTGAGTAGAAAACTGGGGTTTATTCTCCGCCAAAGGGGTAGAATCAATGCCCAGTAGGGGAATAGACTTCCGCAGGGTATCATGGGAAAACCACAACGTTTGGCAAAGTCAAAATCCATCAGGTTAATAGCTGCTCCTGATTCAACAAAAGCCTGAGCAGAAAATGTGGACATGGAGCAAATCAGGGTAACAGTAAACAGAAATTTAGTCTGAACACTACCCAAGACAACTGAGCATGCAAAACGTCTTCCCCGCTTAGGGCAGACTGAAATAGCATGAGAGGCGTCACCACAGTAAAAACAAAACCCATTGCGCTTTCGAAACTCATGACGCTGTGCCCCAGAAGTCACTCTATCACACTGCATGGGCTCAGAAACTAGCTCACAAGGCAACACTATCCCATGCATACCTCTGCGCTCACGCAAACGTCTGTCAATTTGAATAGCCAATGACATAGAATCATTGAGACCAGAGGGAGCAGGGAATCCCACCATAACATCCTTCCTTTACATTCTCTGACAGCCCCTTCCGAAAAAGGGCTGCCAAACCATCATCATTCCATTTGGTCAGGACTGCCCACTTTCGGAATTTCTGACAGTACAACTCAGCGTCTTCAAGACCCTGATTTAATGCCAACATGGTTTTTTCAGCTTGATCAGTGACGTTAGGTTCATCGTACAATAACCCCAAAGCCAGAAAAAATGCGTCAATATCATTCAAAACAGGATCCCCAGGTGTCAGGGAAAAAGCCCAATCCTGAGGATCGTCGCGCAGGAGAGAGATGACAATTTGAACCTGCTGTGCTGCGTTCCCTGAGGACTTAGGCTTTAAGGCAAAAAACAACTTAGTTATTTTTGAAATTCAGAAATTTAGCCCGATCCCCCAAAAACAAATCTGGCATGGGAATCCTAGGTTCCACAACTGGCAACCTAGCAAGATAGGTAGCAATACTCCGAACCTCAGTGGCAAGCTGATCCACACGGCCAGACAACTGTGCAAGCTCCATTGAGAGAAAAAAAAAATCCTCCTCAGCACCCAGAGAAAAAGAAGGAAAAAATGCAACAAACAGGAAAAAAAAAAATCTCTGACAACTTTATTTTTTCTTTCCACACTATTTTTCCCTTCTGTGAGTACCATATAATTTTCAGTTTGGCCGGTGATACTGTTATGTTTTGGTAGCTGAGGAGAGCAGGCAAAAACGGCAATACACCAGAGAGGTTGGGATCTACTGGATTGCAGTACCCTGACTAACCACCACAACTAAAGGCAGCCGTGGAGCGTTCCTACGTTGGTCCTAGACGCATCGTCACAGCCTGAGAGGCTAACTACACCTAAAGATAGAAAGAGGAAAGCTATCTGCCCCGGAGCAGATCCCCAAAGTACATAGGAAGCCCCCAAATATGTAATGGCGGTTAGACAAGAGGAAATACAGACACAGACAGAAAATAGTATGAGCAAATGCTGGGGCCCAATCTGCCTGGACAGAAAAGGATAGGAAGGATACTTACTGCAATCCAAAAAAACCCTAAAAAAAGCCAACGCTACTAATTGCAAAAACACCTGAGATCACACGACCTCTACCACCTAAATTAGTTCTCTGGTGTAACAAAACTAAGCCGCAGCCACAGAAAAAACTGGAAAAGGCAAATGAACTAACAGTGGCTCCAGAGGAACCGAGAGGCGTCCAAGCCCCCTGAGGAGGGGAACCTGGCCAACCTCACAGAAATGCAGAGAAAATTGCAAATGGCAAGCACAAAAACAAAAAACAGAAAATATCTTATCTGAGAGCAGGAGAAGAGGCAAGACTCAGCAAGCTTCCAAGTGAACCAGGAAACAACGTTGAGACAAGAACAATTGATCACCGGCAACCATGATGGGAGGAAACCTCCCTTATATCCAGCCAGTCCGTGATTCCTGATTGCCAATCTTCATTGAATGGTTCAGTACCGTTTGTAACCACCAGAGAGAGCTTCTGCTCAGAATTCATTTTTAAAACATTCATAACACTAGACGCCTCATCACAGCCTGAGAGATAACTACACCTAAAGGCAGAAAGATGAAAGCTATCTGCTTCGGAGCAGATCCCCAAAGAAAATAGGAAGCCCCCAAACATGTAATGGCGGTTAGACAAGAAGAAGCACGGACACAGACAGAAAATAGAATGAGCAAACGTTGGGGCCCAATCTGTCTAGACAGGAAAGGATACTCACTGCAATCCAAAAAAAAAACCTAAAAAATACCAACTCTTCTGATTGCAAAAACACCTGAGATCATACGATCTCTACCACCTAAATCAGATCTCTGGTGTAAAAAAACTAAGCCGCAGCCACTGAAAAAACAGGAAAAAGCAAATGAACAAATAACAGTGGCTTCAGATAAACTGAGAGGAGCACAAGCCCCCCGGAGGGGACCTGGCTGACCTCCACAGAAGTGCAGGGAACAATGCAAAAAGCAAGCACAAAAATAAAAGCAGAAAATATCTTATCTGATAGCAGAAGATGCAGGCAAGATTCAGCAAACTTCCAAATGAACCAGGAACCACAATTGAGACAAGAACAATTGATCACCGGCAACAATCATGGGAGGGAACCTCCCTTATATCAGACCAGTCCGTGATCCCAGATTGCCATTCCTCGCTGAAAGGTTCAGTACTGTCTGTAACCACCAGAGGGAGCCTCTGCTCAGAAACCATCTCTAGCACATTCATAACACTCACACCCCTGGGTAGCGAGATTCTCAAGAGCAATCAGTAGGCTGAAACCCCTAGTGAAAAATCCAGTCCCTCCATGGAGTCTTAACCTAGTCTTGGATGTCCTATGTAGACCCCCATTTCTCCTCTCACAAGACATACAGATAGCCAAACTCTCCATAAAAACGGCTTTCTTAGTCTTAATAATGTCTGCAAAAAGGTTGGGGGAGTTGCAGGCATTGTCGATTCAGGACCCATACCTGCAGACTTATGACGACAAACTAGTTATAAGGCTTGAACCCGGGTTCCTTCCCAAGGTAGTGTCCCGTTCAAACATGGACTAGTAGGTTGTCCTGCCCTCCTTCTGCCAGCATCCTAAGAATCCGGGAGAGCAGGCCTTTCATAATTTAGACGTTAGAGATACGGTACTAAAATACATAGCAGCAACGGATGGTTGGAGGTTGGATAACCATTTATTCATCCAATACGGAGGGCCTAATAGGGGCAGAAAAGCAGCTAAGGCTACCATCGGTAGATGGATAAGATCTATGATAGCCATAGCATATAAATCTGAAGGGAAAGATCCCTCCGGTATCATTAGGGCCCATTCCACACGCGCTATGGCCACGTCGTGGGCACAGAGAGGGGGGGCCTCAACAGAACAGATTTGCAGGGCAGCAACGTGTGCTAATGTCAGCACCTTTGCCAGAGACTACAAACAACATCGGCCTAGAACAATTGGCGTTTGGTAGGAAAGTGTTGCACGCTGTAGTACACCCTAGTGTAACCATTCTCTGGTACTTCTCCATAGTGCTGTCAGGTGGTGAACTGGAAAACGGTAATTAGACGTACCGGTAATTGTGTTTCCAGGAATCCATCCTGACAGCACTACTAGTTCCCTCCCTGTTGCAAATATCGTTATGTTATACCATTGTGAAGTAACATGTGTATAGAGTTTTGTTAATTAAAGTTGTGTTTGCATCCATCCAGATGTGGTACTTTGAAAAATCACTGAGGGGTGGCGAGGGGGAGGGTCCTTTTAACTGCTTGTTGTTCCTGTCCCACTAAGGATAAGAAGGACGTCCTCCATGGTGCTGTCAGGATGGATTCCTGGAAACACAATTACCGGTACGTCTAATTACCGTTTTTCTGTTTTGCTCCGCCTACATCTGCATGTGTCCTGCTTACCTATCTTTAACATCGGATACACAGGCCATGCGGATGTGTCCGCATGCGTCGTTTTGACGCTGCGCGTGCTGCTTAGAACGCAGCATGTTGCATTTTGTTGCGGTTGGCGCAGCGTCAAAGCGACGTATGCGGACACATCCGCATGGCCTATGTGTCCGATGTTAAATGGTACGCAGGACACAATCAGATATAGGCGGAGCTCAACTGAAGAGGTGCTGCAGTGGGAGGGGCTTAACGGCTGACGTACGCAGCCCTGCCGAACCCTAGTGTGAAACTAGCCTAAGTCTTTGCATAAACTCGTATATGTTAGTAAACGTTAAAACACTGAAGCAGCAAACTGAAAACCAAAATTTGTCACTCAATTTTTGGCCTCTGTTTTATGTTTGTTATATGGAGAGATGGTGTCCAGTATAGTGAAACCTCTGTATAACCCTACAGCTTTGGGAAGACCTTGGCCTTGTCTATAGCCTGAGGGCCACCGAACTGCCATATTTATTGTCTCTATTGTATTTATTTATTTTCCTGAATATCTTCCAAAGAGTCTGATGTGGAGCAGCACATGGTCTACATCCCAGGTGAGTCTTCTCAACAAGCGCTGCTGTTCATGTCCTAGTGCAGTGATGGCGAACCTTTCTGAGACTGAGTGCCCAAACTTAAACCTTAAACCCAATTATTTGACAAAGTGCCAAATGCCCCATCATGATCCCCATCATGATCCCCCTTCTTGTAGAAATGCCCCATCATGATCCCCTTTATGCAAAAAAAATGCCCCCATCATGATCCCCATCATGATCCCCTTCTTGTAGAAATGCCCCATCATGATCCCCTTCATGCAGAAATATGCCCCATCATGATCCCCTTCTGCAATATGCCATCAGACCTTCATGTAGAATATGCCCCATCATGATCCCTTTCATGTAGAAATATGCCCCATCATGATCCCTTTCATGTAGAAATATGCCCCATCATGATCCCCTTCATGTAGAAATATGCCCCATCATGATCCCCTTCATGTAGAAATTCCACCTCCTCCATCATTTCCTCCTCCCCATCACTCCCATCAATGGCGCTCTACCCATCACTGGCCCTCTCCCCGTCACTCCCATCATTGGCGCTCTACCCATCACTGGCCCTCTCCCCGTCACTCCCATCATTGGCGCTCTCCCCATCACTGGCCCTCTCCCCGTCACTCCCATCATTGGCGCTCTCCCCATCACTGGCCCTCTCCCCGTCACTCCCATCATTGGCGCTCTCCCCGTCACTCCCATCATTGGCGCTCTCCCCGTCACTCCCATCATTGGCGCTCTCCCCATCACTGGCCCGCTCCCCGTCACTTCACAATCATTGGCGCTCTCCACATCACCTCCATCAACTCTCCACAGTGGCCACACTCCTCATACACACACACACACACCAGCTTCACTGGCACAGCGTTCGCACTCACCTCTCCGCTCTCCGGCAGCTTCTTTCCTCTCACACATTGAGCGACGCTGCCGGCCGGATGACGTCATCTTTCAGCTCCGCGGCCGCGCCACTCAATATGTGAGAGGAAGCTGGCACTACAGTCAGGGAACAACTATGAGGTGAGGCCGCGTGCCAGCTGAGAGGGCTCTGCGTGCCCTCTCTGGCACGCATGCCATAGGTTCGCCATCACTGTCCTAGGGCCTCCTGGGTCCAACATATGTGAGATCTCGCATAACCATGCAGTAAACAAGGGCTTCATTTTTTCTGGATTAAGTGCCAGATTAAAGGGTTGGCATGAGCTTCGTGCTTTAATTCCTCACCAGATCTCTGCTTGCTGTCAGTAAGTTCTTGTTTAGATTTAGAGGTTGGACACTGATTTTAAAGGGGTTGTATCATCACAGAACCACCTGAATAAGGAAGCTGCTGAAGAAAGACCTGGCCCACACAATTTGGCCAGTGCAAGCTATCAACAGTCAGACATGGCATTGTATTGTGTGACGACCATTTGAAAGCCATTTAAAGAGTCAAAATGAGAACTGCCCTGTATCATGAAGACTGCCAAGAAGAGGTCTTCCTACTAATATTGCATATGGACAGAGGTTGCCTCAGATTGTAGCTTTTTGATGTCAAGTATTGGAAATCTACAGTAGATGCCAATGTTAACACATCCTCTGAAACACTTCTGAATACAACTATAGCAAAACCTGAGCTGTGAAATTAATAATATATATATAGTACAGCCAAAAAGTTTGGACACGCCTCATTCAAAGATTTTTCTGTATTTTCTTGACTTTGAAAATTGTACATTCACACTGAAGGCATCAAAACTATGAATTAACACATGTGGGATTATATACTTAACAAAAAAGTGAGAAACAACTGAAATTATGTCTTATATTCTAGGTTCTTCAAAGTAGCCACCTTTTGCTTTGATGAGTGCTTTGCACACTCTTGGCATTCTCTTGATGAGCTTCAAGAGGTAGTCACCGGAACTGGTCTTCCAACAATCTTGAAGGAGTTCCCAGAGATGCTTAGCACTTGTTGGCCCTTTTGCCTTCACTCTGCGGTCCAGCTCACCTAAACCATCTCAATTGGGTTCAGGTCTGGTGACTGTGGAGTCCAGGTCGTCTGGCGTAGCACCCCATCACTCTCCTTCTTGGGCAAATATCCCTTACACAGCCTGGTGGTGTGTTTTTTGGTCATTGTCCTGTTGAAAAAAAAATGATGGCCCAACTAAACGCAAACCGGATGGAATAGCATGCCGCTGCAAGATGCTGTGTTAGCCATTCTGGTTCAATATGCCTTCAATTTTGAATAAATCCCCAACAGTGTCACCAGCAAAGCACCCCCACACCATCACACCTCCTCCTCCATGGTTCATGGTGGGAACCAGGCATGTAGAGTCGATCCGTTCACCTTTTCTGCATCGCACAAAGACACGGTGTTTGGAACCAAAGATCTCAAATTTGGACTCATCAGACCAAAACACAGATTTCAACTGGTCTAATGTCCATTCATTGTGT
>JARQOD010000001.1:959766178-959860645 GCA_033576555.1 Oophaga sylvatica
TATATATATATATATATATATTAAATATATATATATATATATATAATATATATATTATATATATATTATAGTTTGTACAGCTTTTTAACTTCTTAGTGAATACGAATATTCTTGTTTACATTGACGGCAAGCAGATGGGGCATAACGTGCAAAGCGTTTCATTATATGGTGCAAACTTTACTTTCAATTGGAAGCTTTAGGGTATGTGCACACGTTGCGGATTTAGATGCGGATCCACAGCGTTTTTGGACGCACAGAATTGCATCAAATCCGCAGTGTAGTGCACCACCAATGATAGTCTATGTGAATTTGAGAATTGGTGTGCACATGCTGCGGAAAAATCTGCACTGAATTGCAGCATTTTTTTTTCCCGCAGCATACTACTAGTCCCATCCGGCTATGTCTGCTACAATGCCATCAGTAGCCGATGATGGGACAGTAGTAGTCCCATCATTTGTATACTGTTGAATAGAAAAAAAAAAAAACCCCAATATCAACAGTATACTCCCTGTTGCAATTTAATCCATATAATAACTAGTGTCCCACAACAATCTCCCGTGGAGAGCTGTCACATCGGTAGATGTGACCGCTCTCCAGGGGCTTCCGGTATCCTTCCACAGTGTATAACTCCGCTCTGGTCACAGGAGTTCGTCCTGTCACTTGCGGCAGTGCTGCGTGGGAAAATTCTCACGCAGCATTGCGGTCAAGTGAGAGCATGAACTCAAGTGACCCCTCAGTGATAACACTGCAGGAGCCATTGTCTCCTGTCAGTGTGTCACCGGAGGCCCTGTAGAGCGGTCACATCTACTGATGTGACAGCTCTATAGGGTAGATTGTCGTGGGACACTCGTTATTACGTGGATTACGTCAGAACAGGGAATATTTGTGTTTGTTTTAATTTTTTTTGCAGGGGATCAAGGGCGTCTCAGGAATTAGGAGGATAATAAAGATGAGAAAAGGTGTTTCCCCACGCCCTCACACACCCCATTATACAGGACTCTATAGAGAAGGAAACTACAGACCGGCTCCTAAGACTAAGGCTGTGTTTCCATAGTCCGGAAACACAGCGCTTTGGGCGGAGCGGACTTTCCGCTCCGCCCAAAGCCCCACCCCCTTTTGAACGTGCGATCATTCCGGATGTGTTCATGGAACACATCCGGAACACATGCGGAATGACCGCAGGGCTACATAGCCCTGTGTTATTTCCCTTGCGGCTATGCAGCGTCGCCGCAAGGGAATAGGACATGCTGTGGTCTAAAAAGACGCGCCACATGTCCGGAAAAGCAGGTCTTCCGCCTGCGTGTTTTGAAGCATAGTGGAGACGGGATTTCTTGAAATCCCCTCCACTATGCTGTAACATCTGGACGCTGCGTGTTTGACGCTGTGCCAACGCACAGCGTCAAACACGCAGCTAATCCGGACTGTTTCCTGACCTTGGAAACATACCCTAAGAGTTCGAAAGCCACACACTCTGGTCCGAGTGCCGGCGGCAGTGCCGGGTATTGAGGCGCGAGACTCGTGCGAGTTTCTCGCAAATGTGACCCCGGCCTAAAGGGTATGCCACACTAAACGAGATCGCTAACGAGATCACTAAAACATCATTATTTAGCGATCTCGTTAGCGACCTCGTTGTGTGTGGCATGTAGCAACGATGTGGCCCCTGCTGTGATGTCGCTGATCGTTCACTTGCGTTCTGGACCGTTTTTTGATCGTTGGCGTCCCGCTGGTGAGCCTATATCGCTGTGTTTGGCACCTTTTGCGAACGACGAGCGACCTCGTTTGTGACGCATTTTTTTTAAGCGTCACGGAGTGGATCGCAATATCTTTTAAGTTCTCATTTGCGTCACAGAGAGGATCGCAGAAGTTGCAAAGCAGGCTAGCAGGACGCAGAGAGCAGGAGCGATTCTGGAAATTCCTATGAATCAGAAGCGCTCAGTACATGCTAATGACAGATCCTAACGACCGCCAAAGTCGTTAAAGAGATCGCTGACCGCTGTTGAGTCGTTTATGAGATCTCCTGTTTGGCAGCTACTAGCGACCTAAAAGAGATCACACCAACGATCTCGTTAGCTTGCTTCGTTATCGAGATCGCTAATGAGATCGCTAAGTGTGGCAGTACCTTAACGCAGATTTTTTTTTCTATCTAGATAGATCTATAGATAGATAGATCTATAGATAATCTATAGATAGATAGATCTATAGATAGATATATATTCACTTATTTGTTTTGTGTGTAAACATTACTTTAGAACATGGTATGTGATGATATGGTATTCAATGGAGTATGTAAAAGAAGAGTTTGGACAAAAGTGACATCACAATTATTATTTTTTTTTTGGTAAATAACATATATCTTCATTTAGCAAACAAAAACACATACAAATCCGTATGAAAAAAAAAACGCTTGAAAGTCCGCATCAAAAACGCGCAGATTTTTACCTGCGTTTTCTGCCAAGAGAGGTAGAATCTGCGCAGAAAATTCCACAGGCAAATCCGCAACGTGTGCACATACCCTTAAAACTTTGCATTGCTTTTCTATGACCAAAGCATACAGCTGGTTGGTTCTAGTAATCAATTGGGATTCCTGCAGTGGGGCCTGCGCTGATGACCATTATTGTAGATTTGGATAAGGGAACATATGGATTAATCAGATATGGGGCTGAACTGAACTTGTAAGCCTCTGTCTTACTGAAATTATAATTTCAGCAGCAGATGGAAGGAAGGGAGACACAGTCATTACTAGTGGGTAGGCGGAGCCCACACAGGATAGAACACCTCAGATTAAAAAAGAGTGTTGACCGGCCCTCCAGCTTGGGCTCCTCCTACTCCAGCTCTCCAGTCTAAAATTTGAGGTCACAGAGGATAGTCGCTGCTGGAGCAGCTCCTCAGAAGAATTTTTTATTTTATCGGACAGGGACTTGGACCCCCGTGGTCTTGAGGTCTCAGGGGTCTCAGCGCTGCTGGACCCCCACCCCTCCCTTGGCGGATCTGCATTACCCTTTAAGGTGGTCCCTGCAGAACCCTGCCGGCCCTGGGGGAGGGATGAGGGTTGCTGCCCTGGCGGGGACGCAAACCGCGCTTCTGGGGTCACTGCGTTCCCCGTCCTGGGGGGAAGCTATGGGCACAGCGCCACAAATCCCTGGGGGTCCCTGTGGCGCTCAGCTGGGTGAGTACTCAACATTTTAATATGTGTTTGAGTAGCTTCAGCGGTTGCTGCGGCAGCCGCTGCTACATGTTTTTCAGTGTTGGTGACATGTGTACTTTTGTCCGCAGGTGGATGCCTGCAGGACATGGAGGGCAGGAGCGGAGAGCGGAGGAGTCGCGCGCTTTTTTTGAAGCCGGCGGGGGGCGTGGCTTCGCGCTTTCCCGTTCTTTCGCGGGCAGGAAGCGCTCTGAGCGCACGCTTTACCCTGTCTCTTCTCTTCCGGCTTCTCTCCTCCAGCGCGGCGGCCATTACTGACGGCCTCCTCGGGCTCCTCACTCTCCGCTCCCCCCCGACCGACCAAAGGAAAAGGACACTGCACCGCGGCCAGCTGGGTGAGTCAGGGCAGAAGCTTAACCCCCTCACCCCCACAGCGCAGGGCACCTTTCATGAAGGTACTGCCACACTAAGCGCTCCCGCTAACGATCACGATAACGACGCATACTAATGCGATCGTTTTTTTGTGATCGCTTTAATATCGCTAGTAACTGCCACTGGACGATCTCATTAACGTCTCATAAGTGGTTAGTGATCTCCTTAACGACATTGGCGGTCATTGCGATGTACAAAACAGCGCACATCGTTTACAAAAGGTGCCAGACACAGCGCACCAGCGGGACGCCAACGATTACGGTCCAGAACTCTAGTGGACGATCAACGAGCACAGCAGCGTCACTAACGAGATCGCTGAATAGTGACGTATTTTAGCGATCTCGTTGGCGTTCTTGTTTAGGGTGAATACCCTTGAGGCACAATTAGGTGGCAGACGGCGCTGTCCTGCAGCTGCTACCTCATAAGAGGCACCTGGGGCTCACGCACCCTTTTCATTAACAGAGGTTGTGGGGAGTCTGCGACATTAACCCCTTCTTAGGCGGTTAACCCTTAATTGGGGTACAGCTGGGGTAGCTCTCTCTTTAAGAGCTTTAACCCTTCAGCGTTAGTTTTTTCTTTAAGTAACCACACTGTTTTAGTTACTGACAGGTTTAACCTGCCATATACTGTGTGAGGGCATGTCAGAAGGAGGTGTTGACCGTCTCCCAGATTCGCTACAGGATCAGTCTCGCGTATCTGTCACGCAGACCTCGACGGCAGCGGTCGGAGGTTTCAGTGATGTCAAAATGGAGGCCCTCGCTCGTTCTATTGATGGCCTGTCTGACCTTCTAGGTTATTTGGTGTCAGCTAGATCCTCTAATGGCAGGAAGCGACACAGGCCGGTGCCATCCTTCCCGCGTAGCGACTCGGAGATCTCGGGCATGGAGGGTTCCCCTTAAAGCTCAGATGGGGAGATGTCCGATTCGGATAAGGAGGATCGGCAACTCTGCCTCTCTTTTGGGCCGTACAGAGGCTTTTATTGGAGCCATGAGGGAGGCGTTAGTTACCGGAGGAGGTAACTAGACGTCCCGGTAAGTCGGCCCGGATGTTTCAGGAGTCGCATAGGTCGCGATCAGCATTACCATCTCTGGATGAGCTTAATGGGGCAGTGGAGAAGGAACGCCTGTGTCCAGATAAACGTTTTCAGGGGACACGATTTTTTGAGATTGATTGATAATTGGATTCCTTCTCCTGAAGTGGATGTCCCTTTATCCCAGCTTAGCAAATCCTCATTACTTCCTGTTAAAGGGAAGGCGAGTCTACAGGATCCGCTGGACAGAAAAACGGAGATGGCGGCGAAATCCATATACGAGGCCGCGGGTCATGGATTCAGAGCGGTACTAGGGTCCATGTGTGCTTGTAAAGCTTCCCTGAGCTGGTTAGACCGTCTACGGATGGCGTGGCAAGATGGATCCCCACTATCCGAGGTAGATGGGCTTTTCAAGTTGTATGCAGCCCGATATGGCAGTGATGCAGGTTTGGAGGTGGTCAGCTATTTGGATCTGACCTCACGGAGCTGATTGCCAAGGCAAAGGCAAAAGAGACGGCTTTACCGCAGCGAAGAGCTGTGACTTCTGCGTCTGGCAGGCCTAGTGCCGGTAGTAGTCGGCGGTCCTTTCGGTCCAGGGGACGGTTCAGTCAGCCCTCTTGGGGATCGGGTCGTCCCTCTTTTTCAAAAAAAAAAGAAGAGAACGCTCAGAAATCCCGCACTCCCTGGAAACAGAGCTTCCGCCAAGACAAGCGGGAAGCTGACAAAAAGCCCGCTAAGGCGGACTGACGCCAGGGTCTCACTCGAGGGCTCTCGAGTGGGAGGTCGCCTGCTCCAATTCGAACCGACTTGGGCTTCCCGCGTGTCGGACGCCTGGGTGACGCGGGTTGTGTCGGCAGGCTACTTCATAGAGTTTCTTTCTCGACCCCCAGACAGTTTTTGCCAATCTCGCATTCCGTCAGACCCGGAAATTCCGCATGGAGTCACTTCGCTCCGTTGTGGCGGCCCTGTCGCAGAACGATTTTTTGGTGAATCGACATTCGCGACGCTTATTTGCATGTTCCCGTCGGAAGGGCCCACCAACGCTTCCTTCATTTTGCCATAAGTCAGGACCATTACCAGTTTGTGGCCCTGCCATTCGGGTTGGCCTCAGCACCCAGAGTTTTTTACGAAAATTCTGGCACCTCTCATGGCGATTCTTCGAAGACAGGGGGTTACGATTCCTCCCTATCTGGACGACCTTTTGATTGTGGCGTCCTCAAAGGAGGAGGCGGTGACGGCTCGCAATCTATCCCTTCAGCTCCTGGAGGACTTCGGGTGGCTGGTCAATTGGGAGAAGTCGTCTCTGGAACCGTCGCAGTCAATCCTGTTTTTGGGAATGCATTTCGACACGGTACGAGCAGTGGTGTCTCTGCCTCCAGACAAGCAAGCGAGTCTTCTTCGACATGTACAGGTTATGAAGTCTTCGACAGCAATGTCCCTTCGAAGGTGTATGCGCCTTCTGGGTTTGATGGTGGCGTCGATGGAGGCAATTCCGTTTGCCCAATTTCATTCCAGGGCTCTCCAAATGCTCATTTTGAACCGTTGGGATCGATCGCAGTTTTCACTGGATTGCAGTGTCATCATCTCCCACAGGGTGCGAGAGTCTCTAGGATGGTGGTTACGTCCGGAAGTGTTATCCCTGGGGAAGTCCTTCCTCCCTCCGAGGTGGTCGGTCATAACCACCGATGCCAGCCTGACGCGCTGGGGGGGTGTCTGGAACGATCTCTGGATTCAGGGAGTATGGTCGTCGGAAGAGTCTGTCCTGCCGATCAACATCCTGGAATTGAGGGCAATTTTCCTTTGCCTCCAACACTGGACGGTTTCTTTTAAGCGGGCTACCAGTCCGAGTGCAGACAGACAACGCGACGGCGGTCGCGTATATCAACCATCAAGGTGGGACGAGGAGCTTCAGGCTCATGATGGAGGTGTCTCGGATCCTGGTATGGGCCGAGGCCAGGGTGCCAGCCATCTCTGCGATTAACATTCCAGGAGTTCAGAATATCACAGCGGACTTCCTCAGTCGCGAAAAGATGGATCCCGGAGAATGGAGTCTTCATCCGGAAATTTTTGCACTGCTGTGCTCCCGTTGGGGGACTCCCCAAGTGGATTTGATGGCATCCAGGTTCAGTGCCAAGTTACCGACGTTCATGTCCAGGTACAAGGACCCGAAGGCGGTGGAGGTGGATGCTGTGGTGGCTCCTTGGGACCAATTCGAGCTAATCTATGTGTTTCCGCCGATATCCTTACTTCCTCTGGTGTTGCGTCGGATCAGACTGGAGAGAGTCCCGGCTATGTTGATAGCCCCAGAATGGCCAAGGAGGACGTGGTTCTCAACGCTGGTGTCGCTTCTGGCAGCGCCTCCACTTCCACTCCCTCTTTGCCCGGACCTGTTAACCCAAGGGCCCGTTCGTCACCCGGACCTGAAGTCTCTGCGTTTGACGGCGTGGCTCTTGAGACCGAAATCTTGATCCGTCAAGGTTTTTCAGCCGAAGTCATTGCCACTCTGCAAGCTGCCAGAGGTCCGGCTACTACTAGGATTTATCACAAGACTTGGGAAGCCTTCTTTTCGTGGTGTTCGGGTTCTTCTAGGAACCCAAGGATTTTTTCCATTCCCAATTTGTTGGCCTTTTTACAGTTCGGGCTGGACAAGGGTTTGGCAGTTAGCACTCTGAAGGGTCAGGTTTCTGCTCTGTCCTTGCTGTTTCGGAAGGCTATCGCCTCGCGTAGGGACGTACGTTCCTTTTTTTCGCGGGGTAACCCGTCAGTTTCCGCCGCGGAAGGCGCTTGTGTCTCCTTGGCGGCTTAATCTTGTCTTGGAGGCTCTTCAACATGGGCCTTTTGAGCCTATGGACTCTGTTAGCCTTTCTTTGCTCTCTTGGAAGGTTGCCTTCCTAGTGGCGGTCACTTCTTTGAGAAGGGTTTCTGAGTTGGTGGCTCTTTCTTGCTCGCCTCCTTTTCTGGAGTTTCACCCGGATCGCGTAGTGCTTCGCACACGGGGCGACTTTCTACCTAAGGTGGTGTCACAATTTCATGTTAACCAGGATATTGCGTTGCCTTCGCTTTGTCCGGAGCCGAGGAATGCGAAGGAACGGGCCTTGCACACATTGGATTTAGTGCGGGCTTTGAAGTTCTATTTGTCTATTACTCAAAGTTTTCGGAAGTCGGATTCTCTGTTTGTGATTCCAGCAGGTCGTCGACGTGGTCAACGAGCTTCCAAGGATTCTATAGCTCGTTGGATTCGGTCGGCCATTTTAGAGGCTTACCGACTTAAGGGCGAACCTTGCCCGATTAAGATTCGAGCTCACTCCACGAGGGCTGTGGGTTCATCGTGGGCCTTTCATCAAGGGGCCTCGGCAGCTCAGCTCTGCCGGGCGGCGACCTGGCGCTCCGTCCACACATTTACGAAATTTTATAAGGTGGACGTCAGTGCTTCCGCTGATGCGGCCTTAGGACGTAGGGTCCTGCAGGCGGCTGTAGTTTAAAGTTCTTGTGAACTTGTATTTAGCGCTAGTTGCACATTTATTTAAGTTGTTGGGAATCTGCCTCTGTTGTTTTTTTGCCCACCCTTAATTTCTGGACTGCTTTGGGACGTCCCACTAGTAATGACTGTGTCTCCCTTCCTTCCATCTGCTGCTGAAAGACGGATTTTGGTAAGACCTTACTTGTAAAATCCTTTTCAGCGAAGGAAGGAAGGGAGACACAGATCCCTCCCATGGCAGAAGTGTGTTGTTGTGTTTTCAGATGCGGCGTGACCCTTCTCTGATAGCGATTTTCTGGGCTGAGGTCGGCGCGCTAAGGCTCTTTTCCAGCATTGCCAGCTCATCGCAGTGGTCAGGTTCAGTGAGTAATACCTGGGACTGTGTGGTTTTTTCTGTTATATGCATAACCTATCTTCTTGTTTTTTCTCTGAAGTTCTTCAGAAGGGGTTATGTTGCTCCGCTGGTGATTTTTGCTCTTCCTTAGCTTGTGTACGGACTGGAGAGCTGGAGTAGGAGGAGCCCAAGCTGGAGGGGCCGGTCAACAGTCTTTTTTAATCTGAGGTGTTCTATCCTGTGTGGGCTCCGCCTACCCACTAGTAATGACTGTCTCCCTTCCTTCCTTCCTTCGCTGAAAAGGATTTTACAGGTAAGGTCTTACCAAAATCCGTCTGTTTTGACTGATTTCTACCTGTTATTGACCATGGTGCGCCATATTACAGGTGAAATCTCCACCTGCATCATGGCGAATTTTGGTCCTTAGCCTTTCAGTCCTAAGTATGGGGAAGTAATCTTATGGCAGCATTCAGATGTACTCAATAAAGGTTAATTTTTAAAGGGTTTTTTTTAAGTATATAAAATGACAATAATTGATATCTAAATACAAAAATACCTTTAATATGTCTAATCGAGCTGAGATCCTATCAAAACTGGGAAGACATCATGTATAATAGCTGTAGTCAGTCTTTCCCAGCTAAATCTGCCAGTAAGATCAACTGGCCAGACAATACATTGAATCAGAATCAATTACTGCTAAAAAAGAGGCCCAGAACCTACCTCAACAAAACGGAAATAAGAGGGGGGACAGGGGGTATACATATAAAAATAGGGATTTTTGTGTGTACTCACCGTAAAATCCTTTTCTCCGAGCCACTTATTGGGGGACACACGACCATGGGTGCTATGCTGCTGCCACAAGGAGGACACTAAGCAAAATATAATAAAGAATTAACTCCTCCTCCGCAGTATACACCCTCTGCTGGCTCTCTCGTGAACCAGTTCGGTGCCAAAGCAGTAAGCAGTAGGAACTCACAAACAGAATTCTCAAACAGAACTGCAATACGTCAAAACCAAAACAGAGTACAAGCCAATAGGCTAAGAGGGTGGGTGCTGTGTCCCCCAATGAGTGGCTCGGAGAAAAGGATTTTACGGCGAGTACACACAAAAATCCCTGTTTCTCCTTCGCCTCATTGGGGGACACATGGCCATGGGACGTCCTAAAGCAGTCCCTGGCTGGGAAAAAACATCACAACCAGTGAAAACCTCGCGCACCCAATGCTTACAGGAATAAGCGATTGAAGGAACCTACAGATGCGAAACTGCCGACTGCAGAATCTGTCTGCCGAGGGTCGCATCTGAAGAAACTTGAGTATGGATATTGTAATGCTTAACAAACTTGTGAAGGCTGGACCAAGTCGCGGCTTTGCACACTTGCTGTGCGGAAGCTTGGTGGTGGATAGCCCAAGAAGCCCCCACTGACCGAGTGGAGTGTGCCTTAATCCCCGCTGGGATAGGCTGACCTTTGACGCAGTAAGATTCTTGGATTTCTGGCTATTGTGGCCTTAGAGGCAGGCAAACCTTTCCTGTTTCCCTCCGGAAGCACAAAAGGGGCATCAGATTTTCAAAAAGATGCTGTTCTGGAAATGTACCTTCTGAGAGCTCTCACCAAGTCCAAAGTGTGAAGAGCTTTCTCAGTACGATGAACTGGAGCTGGACAGAACGAGGGCAGAACTATGTCATCCAGGTGAAAAGCCGAGACGAGTTTAGGCAAGAAGGACGGGGATGTTCTGAGCACCACCTTGTCTTGGTGAAAAATCAGAAACGGAGGTTTGCACGACAAAGCTGCCAGTTCCGAGACCCGTCTGATGGATTTTATTGCCGCAAGAAAGGCGATTTTCCAAGAGGCGAGAGAAAGAAACCTCCTGTAAGGGCTCAAAAGAGGTCTCTTGTAGAGCGCTGAGGACCAAGTTAAGGTCCCAAGGTTCCACGGGCATCTTGTAAGGAGGAACAAGATGCGAAACTCCCTGCATGAAAGTCTTGACCTGTAGTTTGGAAGCTATCCGTCGCTGGAAAAGAACGATAGAGCGGAGATCTGGCCTTTGAGAGAGGCTAATGCTAGACCCGAATCCAATCCTGCTTGAAGAAATTCCAGAATGCAGGGAATGGAAAACACCAACGGGAACGACCCTTATCTTTGCACATGAGAAAAAATGTTTTCCAAATGCGATGGTAAATGCGCATGGATACAGGCTTCCTAGCGTTGATCATGGTAGATGCCACTGGACCCGAGAAACCTGCTCTGCTTAGGATCCAGGATTCAATGGATCCCTGGGATAGTAAATCCGGCCGATCCGGTAACCGCATACCAAGTTCGTTGTGGCCGTCGGGAGCGACAAGGATCACCGGAATGCCTTCCACTTTGATCTTCCGGATGACCCTTGGGATCAGCGGAAGTGGAGGAAAGATATAAGGGAGACGAAACTGGCCCCATGGAAGTACTAGAGCGTCCGAGCCGATGGCTGACGGATTGCGGGATCGGGCTACAAATGCCGGGACCTTTTGCGTTCAGCCTAGAGACCATGAGATCCACATCTGGAGTGCCACAGCGCTGGCAAATTTGATGAAAGACTTCCGGATGAAAAGACCACTCTCTTGAGGCTATGCTCTGGCGGCTGAGAAAAGCCGCCTCCCAATTCTCTACTCCCGGAATATGAACAGCAGAGATGAGCGAGTGATTTGTCTCTGCTCATTGCAAAATATGCGTTACTTCGATCATCGCTTTTCTGCTTCGCGTGCCTCCTTGGCGATTGATGTACGCCACAGCCGTGGCGTTGTCTGACTGGATCCGGACGGGACGTCTGGCCAAAAGATGATTGAAGTAATGAAGAGCCAGCCTTATTGCTCGGATCTCGAGAATATTGATCGGAAGGCTGGCTTCCTTCGTAGACCAACGTCCCTGAGGCGTGTGGTGACGAAAGATCGCACCCCATCCGAGTAGGCTGGCATCGGCGGTCACTACCAGCCAGTGTACAGGGAGGAAAGACCTTCCCTGATCCAATGACGACTTTGCAGCCCACCACCTGAGAGACCGTCTGATTCTGGATGCCAGGAGAAAATGGCGACCTAAGGATTCTGGATTCTTGTCCCAGGCTGAGATCAAGGCCTGTTGGAGAGGATGGAAGTGAAATTGGGCAAATGGTACTGCCTCGATGGATGCCACCATTTTGCCCAGGACCTGCATGGCGAACCGAAGGGAATGAGGACGGGCCAGAGATAGAGATTGGGCTGCTCGGGTTAGAGAGGAGATCTTACCAACCCTCGGGAAGTGTCTAAGATCATCCCCAGAAAAGGAATTTACACGGAAGGGACTGGTGAAGATTTCTCTAGGTTTACTAGCCAACCTAGGCGGGACAGAGTGTCGACGGCGACACTGACGCTTTCCGCACAAGCCCGATAGGATGGACCCTTGACGAGAAGATCGTCCAGGTAAGGTAGAACCACCACACCCCAAGAGTGTAGAATAGACATGATGGCAGCCATGAACTTTGTGAATACTCTGGGGGCTGTGGCCAGGTCGAATGGCAGAGCAGTGAATTGAAAATGTTCGTCTCCAACCGCAAAGCGTAGGAATCTTTGATGATTTTCGAAGATTGTAATGTGGAGATATGCGTCCTTGATGTTGATTGACGCAAGGTATTCTCCTTTTTCCAAAGAGGCAATGACAGAACGGAGGGACTCCATCCTGAAGTGGCGCACTGTGACAAATTTGTTCAGCAGTTTTAGGTCTAGGATTGGACGCATGGTTCCGTCCTTCTTTGGAACTACAAACAGGTTTGAGTAAAAACCCTTGAACTTTTCCGTGGGGGGAACCAGAACGATGACGGCGCTGTTGCGGAGGGCTTGTATAGCCTGGTAAAAGGGAGCTGCAAGCGCCTTGGATTTTGGAAGACTGGACTGAAAGAAGCGCGTTGGAGGAGGAGACGAGAACTCGAATTTATCCGGAAGACACGAGATCTCTGACCCATCGGTCGTAAACGACCGTCAGCCAGACTTGGCGAAACAAAGACAGGCGGCCGCCTAACTTGCCTGTGTCTTCCAGACACGGCAAAGAGTCATTGAGAAGAGAATTTGTGGGAAGGGCCGTTCTTGGGTCTGGAGCGAGGAGATCTGTTTCTCCAGGAGTTAGAAGGTCTGAATGAAGGGTGCGAACCTTTGCACCTGCGTGGGGGACGTGATTCACTAGCGGAAGTGGTTGAGGATGACCAGCCTGTGGTATTGCGAAAAGGGCGGAAGCGAGTCTGAAATTGGCTCCGAAAGGGTCGACTCTGCCTACATTGAGGGAGAAATTTGCTTTTCCCCCCAGTAGCTTCCGAGGTAATGTGATCAAGTTTCTCTCCAAACAAACGCCCATACTGATAGGGGATGGAAGTCAAGGATTTCTTCGCAGAATCCGCCCGCCATTCACGTAGCCACAATGCTCTTCTGATGGTAACAGCGTTGGCGGCTGCTAGTGCGGCACAATTAGCCGCATCCAGGGAAGCATGAACTACGTAATCTCCTGCCTGGGCTATCAGATAGGCGAGACTAGTCACCTCGGATGGCAGGCTATTATTCCTACTGGTTTTCACTATGGCCTCTGCCCAGGCTACCATAGCTCTAGCTACCCACGTGGTGGCGAATGACGGGAATAAGGAGGCTCCAGCAGCCTCGAAGACTGACTTGGTGCTGTCAGTCTGCCGATCAGTGGGATTTTTAATGGAAGATCCATCCGTCAGGGACAGAAGGGTTTTTTAAGCGAGTCTTGATATGGGCGGATCTACTGCAGGGGATTCAGTCCACTCCTGTCCCAGAGTAGATGCAAAAGGGTACCGTGCTTCTAGCGGCTTTAGACCCGAGAATCGCTTATCTGGGCGACTTCTATGCCTCTTAAAGATGTCAGTAAACTCAGGACGGTTAGCGAAAAACCTATGTGGCCGATTTGTTCGCTTAAGACACCGGGTTGTCTGGATTAGTACTGGGTTCTTCGTCTATTTCCAGAATCTGATTAACCGCTTCTATGAGCGAATCTATAGACTCCTGGAACTCAGGGGAGTTCAGGTCTGGGGCCACGTCCGACTCGTATTCGGAGTCATGCTCACTGCCAACCCTTGGAGAAGGGGATCGAGACGCGGAGCAGGCGGATACTGAAGCATCGGAATACCGTGAGGACGTGTCCCGGGGACGTTTCCTAGAAGGATGCTTAGTTTCTGTTGCCGCTCGACCCTTGTCAGTGGGAAACTCTTGTGTGGCTGAAGGTCCCACTACAGAGGGTAAGGGGACGCCTTGGCTGGCGGAGGAAGCATGAAAGGATTCTATGGCCTTTGTGAGAGAAGCCACAGATTGCGCCAAAGAAGCAGCCCACTCAGGGGGGCTAGCCACAGATTACGCCAAAGAAGCAGCCCACTCAGAGGGACTAGCATCGCTTTGCTCCACAGTAGTGGGAGGCTCTTGAGGCCCTGAGGCTTCACAGTCCGCACAGAGAGGAGTGGGATGTTTCCGTGGTAGGGAAACGTTGCATGCTGTACATGAGGCATATATCACCGTGTGTGTCTTATCTGCTTTCTTATTAGCTTTTGATTGAGACATAATTCAATTTTTTTAATTTTTTTATTTTTTTTACGGAATCTGCAACCAGTTGCTGAAAAGGGTTGCCGGTATTGCCTGTCGTATGGTCAGCTGAGTGAGCGCAGCTGAGAGGATGATGCCTGCAGCGGAGAGGTTAATGGCTGCAGATGAGGATATAATCTCTACAGCGGGGGTTTAACACCGGCGGCTGAGGGGTTAATGCCTGCAGCGAAGATAAGCAGACGCGCCAGGAAGTGGGGTCTGATAGTAGAGTTGGCGCTTCTCGTGGACTGAGAAGCGCCAGAAACAGTGGGAAGGGGGTGGGAGACAGCAGGCGGAGCAAAACCGATATGCAGTGCTGTCCCCGCCCCGCTCTGTACAGGCCTGGCCATAAGTGCTGGAGAAGGGGCGGGATCGGCCGAAAAGGGCGGGCCAGGACATGGGCGGAGTTAGGCCTAACTGCGGCTGGAAGCTGGGGGCTAAATTAAAGGCCGCGGCTGTAGAGACGCTGCGGTGGTCACGTCCGTGACGGCCGCGGTAGTAGTAGAGCCGGTCGCGGCCATATAAGAAGGAGGGCCGCAGCGGCCGGCCCGGAATTAAAAGGAAGGCCGCGGCAGCCTGAGAAGGCCGCGGTATGAGAGGCAGGCAGGTGCAGTAGTGCGGCGGCAGCCGCACTAGTGACTGTGGCACTGAAGGTCGCACGGGCCCGGGCAGGACCCCAGGAGTCCAAGTACTCACAATGCAGCAGAGTGGGGAGCACAGGTATTCTCATCGTAGTAAAACAGAGCATTAGCCACACTGTAATCCTCAATCCACCAACCCCTTGATAGGGGGGTGGAGAGGGGCTATTTACTCCCTGGCACCAGCCACTGTCTCAATCTACCATCCCTTTAATAGGGAGGTAGAGAGAAAAATTGCGTGCTCCGAGTAAAAAAAGGGGATTCTTGTCCCATGTTGTGGGTCTGGCTCCGAAAGGAGGTACGTGGGGGCAACACCCACGTGATCGTCCATTGTTGGTGTGGGAGAGGCGGACCCATTGAAGGATCCGTCGCCTCTAAGAGCCCAGGCCGAGTCAGGTTGCAAGAGGGGGTACGGGGAGGTGACGCTCCGCGTTGCCGCCTGTTGAAGTTTTAGGGAGATCGGGTCCCTGAAAGGCCCCGTTGCCCTCTATCCGTGAGAAAATTAAAAAATAAAATTAAAAATTAAAAGGATAAAAAGATAACAAAAGTCAGGGTCTGAAATCAGACCCTAGTGCCTCCTAAAGACACTAAGCAAGAACTGGTTCACGAGAGAGCCAGCAGAGGGTGTATACTGCGGAGGAGGAGTTAATTCTTTATTATATTTTGCTTAGTGTCCTCCTAGTGGCAGCAGCATAACACCCATGGTCATGTGTCCCCCAATGAGGCGAAGGAGAAATTGATAGATAGTGCTACACTCAAACAACAGTTACTCTCAGCCGATGTGTAGAAAAGAGTGATCTGACTATCTATAGCATCTATCTGACCGCCTACCTAGGTGCGGAGGTTTGCACCCTAAGATATTACGAGAATGGCGCCCCCGCTTGTGCGACGGCTGTCCCTATTCTCCTAGATCGACCTATAAGGCGTATAGTCAGAAAAAGAAAGCCAGATGGCCTGTATTCCTTGACTTAAACGTATCTTCGTGTATGCAGCATGATATTTAAACAATTCATTAAAGGTGTAAGAAAGATATAGAGCCAGACACCCTAATAATATGTACACACATCCAAATATTAAGATAAATATGTTTGTGGCACCATACCCCTGCAAGTCCTTACTGAAGCCGTCCACAATGATGGATATGGGCAGTAAAGTATTTAGTTTGTTACACAAAATATTAGATACCTCCTATCACAGACATATGCCCGGTGTCATGTCTCAGTGGTTACTCATAGTTCACTCATATCCACTGGCTAAGATCACCATATTCCAGCATAGATATATACAGCCCCTCTTAAGTTAAGAGAAAAGAAGTACTTATCTGTGACCGTATACTCCTGCATCCTTAGTAGCCAATGCAATCTTGATAATACAGTCTCTCAGATATACCCTGCACACTCTCAACGCGTTTCCCCCTCTGTGGGTTCATCAGGAGAGTTATATAGCGGTCTGGCAGTGGAACGTTCTCGTATATCTTAGGGGGCCAACCTCCGCACCTAGGTAGGCGGTCAGATAGATGCTATAGATAGGGTCAGATCACTCTTTTCTACACACTGACTGTTGTTTGAGTGTAGCACTATCTATCAATTTTTATATGTATCTCCCTTGTCCCCCCTCTTTTCTCCTTTTTGTTGAGGTAGGTTCTGGGCCTCTTTTTTAGCAGTAATTGATTCTGCTTCAATGTATTGTCTGGCCAGTTGATCTCACTGGCAGATTTAGCTGGGAAAGACTGACTTCAGCTATTTTACATGATGTCTTCCCAGTTTTGATACGAGCTCAGCTTGATTAGGCATATTAAAGGGATTGTTGTATTTAGATATCAATTATTGTCATATACTTAATAAAGGTTAATTTTTAAAGGTTTTTTTTTTTAGTTAGTCAGTTGTTTGTAACCCTTGTATATTGCACTCTGTAAACCAGCATTCAGATATCCATGCAAATCAGTCTGAGATTGGACAGCGATGGACGGACTGGCCATGCGTCTCCCTACAGCGTCATGTATTTCTTTGAACCTCTCCCGCTCGGGTCAGGAGACAGGCGGGCAGTCCGTGCATTCTCGGACAGATATGTACACATGCCTGAATGCGCCTTGTTGCTGAGATGTTTTCTTATTTCTGATTTCTTCCTTTTTTTTTTCTTTCTATTATTCAGGACTCTGTAGAGAAGGAAACTACAGGCCGGCTCCTAAGACTAAGAGCTTGAAAGCTACTTGTGCTAATCCAGGGAACTCACAATCCAACCCTGCTGCAAGGATGGATTTATTATCAGGCTGGGGGGAGAATCCTCATGACCCACAGGTAACGTGAGCAGTTGTACTGGATATATCCATCTGAAATGTGGGACCCTATACACGAGGTCTTACAGAGACTCTATCACCAAGTACGTCCATCTACTGTCACATGTGCTTCAAAGGGTTTTCCACCACTTTGATGTTGATGACCTGTTGTGAGGATCTGCAAAAAGTGTATGGAAGCAGGACACCGCTGCTACGTACACGGCGTGTAGTGTTCTTGTAACTTCAGGTTCTGCCACTCGGCTACTGTTCACTATAGCAGGAGTCGTGATAGTCTGGCTCCCTACGTTGGTTCCGTCTGGCTGCCTTGGAAACTGCAAACATCTGTTTGGTGGGGATGTTGGGTGTCAGACTCCCACCGGTCTGATATTGATGATCTTTCCTAAGGATAAGTTGTTGGGTAATCCGGCTATGCTCACTGCCACATTGGAGGGTGAGCAGAGTCTGCGAAATCACATGTACAGATATCTGTCTTGTTCCTGAATGGCATGGCTCATGTACCTGTGCTAGCCTGAACTGAGGGACGTTACCTGCCGTTGTATAGGTGTTTAGTGCATTGGTCATTATTCTATTTGATGCTGTCTGGACTGACATATGGCAGAGCACATTGCTCGGCTATACATTGACCGGTACCCATTCATTCGACGTCTCTTCAAAATAGGACCCCCAGCGATCATACATTTATGGATCTGTGATCTCCAAATCTCCACAGACATGTTGTAATAAATTAGCAATACTTCTGCATATATCAGTGATTCTTATTTTTATTTTTTTTTTTGTGGCACATTTCACTTTGATGTTCAAGTTATGAATTTTATGAAAATATTGTGTTTTTTTTTTGTTTTTTTTTAACTTTGAATTTTTATGCCCTTAAATCAGATGGTCACGCCGCACAAAATAATTAGTAAACATTTATCATATGTCTATTTTGTCCATGTATTTCATTTTCACAAGGGTGACACGAGAAAATGGACCCCACAATTTATGAATTTATGTAATTTCTCCTGCGTTTGCCCTTACCCAATTTGTGAATTTCAAAAAAACTGACTGTCACATCCAAACATAGACTAAGTGTGAACAGGTGCTTAACCTAGAGTCACCAACCCATATACAGTCAAACGAAAATTGTAATTTGTATTCATTTACCTTCTGACTGAGCACTACGCCTTTTAGCCACAGGCGTTTTTAATCACACCAGAGCCACTACCCCTCCACAGAGATGTAGATTTCAGTCTAAAGAGAGGGTTCATAAGTTCCCATACAGATGAAGACTTGTCTTAGCGAGGATTGGTATTAGTTAGGACCTTGAAATCGAGAAACACCTTAACGTGGCTACCAGGTACACATAAATTGGCCATTTTATGCGCTAACTTACTCAATTTTTCATATTTCTAAGGCAGTGATGCAATTCATTTTTCATATTTGCATGCTTACCCAATTTGTGGTCCGAAACTGTTTGGGCACATGGCCGGGTACAGAAGGGAAGTTACACTGTTTAATTATTGGCATGCAAATGTGGCTGGAGTAGACTGGACACCATGTTGCACTTGCAGAGCCCATGACATGCCAAAATGGAAGAAACCTACCCTTACAAGTGACCCCATTTTGGAAACTACTCTCAGAGGAATTCCTTTAGTGGTGCAATGTGCATCTTGAGGTGCTTCATAGATTTGGTCTGTGAAAGTGAAAATATCCGCCCCCCTCCCTCCCACAAATGTTGTGTTGGCCCCAAATTTTTCACTTTCATAAAGATAACGGGAGAAAATGGACCATACAATTTGTGAAATTTCTCCTGAGTATGCCAATACCCCATATGCGATAACAGGGTAAATTTAGTAACCCGTTCATGTGTGCTTGAGTTTGAAACAGTGTTTTATGCACAAGACAGGTTTTTCAGGGCAGGTGTCCTATGGGCCACTGGTGTCCTTTCTTATTCCTCCTTAGTAACACACTCTACACCTTCCTCTTTTCCTCTTTGTGGGGTTTCACCTGGGAAATGTTGCTTTGGTACCATACAAGCACCTTCACGTCCAAAAGTACTGGGGCCGTCCTCTTTCTGGTTTCCAATTTTTAGGGCCTTCATCACTACCTCCTGGAGCTGTAAGAATGTGTCGGTTTAGCACATGACATGCCATAGGCGTGGATCGCATATTCATTACTTTAATGAGCGGTACCACGTGACCGCTGAACAGTGGAAGGAGCTGCGGCACCAGAGACCATCGGAGAAGCAAGAAGGAGGGGGTGAGTATGACGGGGAGGACTGGGGAAGCCATGCGATGCTCTGTCTTCCGCGTCCTCTGGCTGTGACGTTCAGGTCAGAGGACGCGATGACATGGTTAGTGCGCACCCTCTGCCTGAACAGTCCCTGCAGAGAGCCAGAAGACACAACAGAGCGCGGCGGTGGGACAGGTGAATATCGCAGGTGCCGGGGCCCTGAGCCAGCGACGACACCGGCACCTGGCCCCCATAGTGCGCTGGTGTCCCCGCCTGCTCAGGACACCGGCACCTGGCCCCCAGCGACGAGAGATGAGTATGGCAGCAGCATGTGGGCATATATATCTATGGAGCGTCTTATGGGGCCAGCAACCTTTATGGAGCAGCATATGGGGCATATATATCTGTGGATCATCTTATGGGGCCATCAACCTTTATGGAGCATCTTATGGGGCCATCATTAACCTTTTATGCAGCATTATATGGGGCATATTTTAATATGGAGCATCTTATGGGGCCATTATTAACCTTTGTGCAGCATTATGTGGGGCGTATTTTGTATGGAGCATCTTATGGGGCCCATCATGAACTGTATTGAGCATTATATGGGGCTCCTGATTCAATCTGGATATTCAAAACATTTACCCTACTGATGTCTCAATTAATTTTACTTTTATTGATATCTGTTTTTATTTTTAAAATTTACCAGTAGCTGCTGCATTTCCCACCCTAGGCTTATACTGTACTCGAGTCAATAAGTTTTCCCAGTTTTTTGGGCAAAATTAGGGGCCTCGGCTTATACTCTAGTTGGCTTATACTCGAGTATAACAGTACTATGGAGATGTCCGTATAAACAATTATTGAATGCCCGCAACTAACACGAACTGTAATTCTTATCTCAAAGAAATACCATATAGTGTAAGCAAATTACTACAGTAAATTGTTAAAGATTCTGCCTAAACCTATTTAAAGGGAGTCTCGCCCCAAAATGACATTTACACTGCCTAAAACATTTATATAGGGCACCTAGCCCCTGTGTAAATCATGCTAGGCAAGTATAGCTTAAATTAATGGTTAATTAGAAATACACTTTGATATGAAAATGAGGGCTTTAGTGCATGTGTGGCCTATGCCTGCACAGAGCTCATTCAGGGATTTTTGCAGTTTTAGGATGTGTGTGTGTGTGTGTGTGTGTGTGTGTGTGTGTGTGTTTTTTGTTTTTTTCTGTTTAAGGCTGTGCGAGGGTTTGCATCTTGTGCTGAATTGTAGTTATATTGGTCCCATTTTCAGGGGTATGACAATTGTGTGTGTTTCTGGATGTGAGATGACACTAAACTGCACATTCAGACATATTTTTTTCCCCTCCTTTCCTTCTAGCATTTACCATGCTGATTACTTTAAATACTATAATTGCACTTTTACAGATTTGCCTGATTCAAACTTCTACTTTCCAAAAAATTTGATTTTCACTTTTTTTTGTTTTTTTAGGTACTTTTGACTTTGAACTTGTGATCATTTCTAGTGATGAGTGAATAGCTTATTCGAATAGCTATAGCTCTTCCCAAATAGATACCTTGGTTTCCTGGATTCGTGGAGTGCCCCCCCCATAATCAGCTGTTCAGCGCCGCAGTTGCATGTTTGTTGGGCTATCCATGCATGTGTTGTGACTGTCACACATCTGCGACACATGCAGCTGCGGCGCCGAACAGCTGATTATCGGGAGTGCTCCAGGTATCTGGGTTCCCGATGCAGCTAATCGGTAAGCACTATAACTATTCTGATAAGCTCTTATCCAAAGCTTTTCGCTCATCTCTTATCGTTTCATGACTTGTATAGTATACTTCATTAGTTTTGTATTGCTCTATATATAGTAAAGCTGACCATCCCCTGTGAAGCTTAGCCTCCTGTGAGTACAAAGATGGCAGCAGCAAAAAAATGGAGTTAAGGCACTGCCACACTTAGCAATCGCACCAGCGATCACGACAACGACTTAACCTGGCGAGATCGCTAGTGCGATCGCTATGTGATCTGTATAACGACCTCTGCGGTCGTTGGGAACACCTAATCCCACCTGCGACGCTGGTGAAGTCGTTCATAAAAGGTGTCACACTCAGCGATTCAGGCTCACCAGCGGGTCACCAACCACCAAAAAATGGCTCAGAACGTTCATAAGCGATCAGCGACATCTCAGCAGGGCCACATCGCTGCTACATGTCACACACAGCTAAGTCACTAACGAGATCGCTACTGCGTCATTGCCATGAATAGTCTACATGCTGCTCTCAAATTTACAGTGTCATCTAAATGGTTAACAGCACTCATAGTAGCTATATAGAGTTATAGTCTCTATATAATCTCAAAAAGATAATCTTATCTTAGTTGATAATTTTAGAAGTGCCTGTTCAATCCACCATGTCTTTGTCATTTTTACAGCCGCAAATATTCCAGCCGTCTGAGGCGTCTTTAGCCTCCTTCTTGCTGTCTCTTCTGGTAGTTTTTATCCTGGATTATCGCCTCAGCTGTGCTATGTCTGCTCCATCTCATTCAGGTGACCCGCAGCCTCGCTGATGAGTGTCCTCTTTCCCCAGGTGGTGCAGCCAGAAGCCGGGATAAGAAGTGCATCTTTAAAGGATTTGTGTCCAGAAGACAAGAGACGAATTGCAAATCTAATCAAAGAGCTTGCAAGGTGAGATGTCCCCTCTACCACCTGATCTCACCGCTTAAGGCCCCGTCTCACATAGCGAGATCGCTGCTAAACAGCGATCTCAACAGCGATCTCGCTATGTCTGACACGTACCAGCGATCAGGCCCCTGCTGTGAATCGCTGGTCGTGTCAGAAATCCCTGGACTTTTTTTTGATTGCTGGTCTCCCGCTGGCCAGAACGCATCGCTGCGTGTGGCAGGCAGGAGACCAGCGATCAGCTGGTAACCAAGGTACACTTCGGGTTTCCAGGCACGGGGCTGTGCCTTGAAACCCGATGTGTACATTGGATACCAGCACGCTGCTGCAGGAGAGCTGGTAACCAAGGTACACATCGGGTTTCCAGGCACCGCGCAGCGCCTGGAAACCCGAAGTGTACCTTGGTTACCAGCTCACTGCATCAGCGGGCTGGTATCCAACGTACACTGCGGGTAACTAGGCGACGTTACCCGCAGTGTCGCTGTCCTGATTGCTGCCTGAGCTGCCTGTTTGGCAGTTCAGCAGCGATCATGTAGCGACACACCAGCGATCCTGATCGTTTTCGGGATCGCTGGTGTGTCGCTATGTGAGACGGGGCCCTTACTCTGATTTTACACAGCTTTCCAGGGTGCAAGGATCAACAAGCAGTTATATCAGATGGAGATGGGGCTCACAATGGCCCCGCGGTGACAACGTCTTCTACTTATGGGAAGATGAGCATCCGTCTTATGTTTTCCATTAATGAGAATCTGAATACCTGTTATTTAAAAGGGAAACCCAGGAAGATATAAAAATAAGTCTGCAAACCTCCTAGATAAATCTCCACTACCCCCCCTCCACACCATACATGTATGTTTAATTTGCTCGAGTATCTATGACTAATTCTCAGTTAAAGGGTTGCCCATTAGGACAACCCCTTCTCATGCTCCATTCTTGTCCCTATAAAATGAAGAAAACCATACTCTCCTCCCGTGCTGGCGCCATTCCCGCGGTGGTTGTGACGTGACCCAATCAGTGCTGGCATCACTTCGAAGAAGTTGTCCAATTAGTGGACAACTTTTAACTCATTTGGCCGCCAGCAATAGACGGCGCAGAGTAAAGACTATAGGAGGCAAACTGTACAAAAATCATTGAACACCACAGCAAAAAATGATTTTTAGCTTAAAAAAAAAAAAAATACATGGGTTTTTAGAAAAAAAATAAAAATGAAGGCAACCCCTTTAGGCCACCAATCAAGACTGGAAACGACTGGGCATAAATCCTTTTTTGGAAGTGCCCCATCATCCTCATTATTAGCTAGCTCTTCTTCTCCATAGGTAACTAATGGATTCCCTCCGAAGTCCCTTGATGCTGCCATGCTGGTGTCTTTCTTTTTATTGTTAACTTATGTGGGCCATTTACTAATCAAAATGAAGCACAGAGATGTGCACAAAATTGTGGTTGTCCCATAAACAATATATTACCTGGCTACAGGATAGATCATTTATGATGGTGGGGTATCTGGCTGCTGAGACCCCCACCTATCACATGAAAGTATTCCTGACTGGAGCAGTACTGAGCATATGTGACATTGGTCTTCTAGCTGTCTAGAAAAGTGGCAGTCACATGCGCTCAGTACCGCTCCATTCACACAAGCGACTGTGCGATCCCAGATCTTGTGATCAGCTGAAGGCCTAGCATCCAAATTCCCCAACCATATATTTATCATCTGATGGATATCTGTGGGTCGTGATAAATGTTTTGGGACTGCCGCTTTTAAAGTTTTATTTCCATCTTCATAGTTCAAAGTTTAAAAAAAGAAAAACACAAACCCCAAAAATTATCACAGGGGCAATCTGGCTCTGCTCAATTGGGCACGGGGGGAAGGCGGGCCGGTTGCACGGGGAAGGCGGGCCGGTTGCACGGGGGAAGGCGGGCCGGTTGCACGGGGGGAAGGCGGGCCGGTTGCACGGGGGAAGGCGGCCGGTTGCACGGGGAAGCGAGCGGTGCACGGAAGGTGTGCCTGGCCTGTTGCATCGGGTCTATAGATGCCTGCCGCACATACATTTGTATCCTATTTAACAGGATAGATAAAGGACACTGCAAGATACCTGCTGATTACACTCGCACCCTGGCAGTTATCGGTTGATGTGATGTCCCACCACTTGCCTCTTTATTCAGAGGTGATGGGTGATTTGTGCTACTGATGCTTTTAGCTCATACAGAAGTGTCTTGTCTAGATACAATTGTAGCAAATCCTCTGCTGTGAGCGGTATTGGATTTTGCCAGTTTTCAGCTTATAGGTGTTTCACTTCACTGATGGCACTCGGCTACGGTGAGGAATCGGAAGCCTCGGCATGTAAATAAAAAGCAATCTGTAAAGGTGCTGTACTTTCGGACAGGGTGATCTGCACATTTTGTCTTGAGTTATAGTTATGGCCACGCATGTTCCCATGCTAAATGTTCCTCCCATCGATCACCTGTTATGTGCATATAGGCTGAGAGAATACTGGGAGTTGTAGTTTTTTAGCAGCTGAGGAGTGACATGTTGAAGGCTTACAAGAGTGGGAAAAGCAGCGCAGCCGGTTGACTGGTGGCCGCGATGAGCGGTGGCGGCTACATACGATTTATGTAAGGCCTGAGGAGGCAAAAACAGGCTGTCGCTATATGGCGGGGGGTGATATTGATCTGGTCGTCCGTTGTTTCTGGCGTCTTTTGATGTCAGACGAGATGTCGTTATCATCGGCCTTTTATGCAGATGCGCGGTAATGATTGCCGGCTCCTCTCCCTCCTCCCTGTATTGTGATTTGGGTGCAGGGGAGGTTTATTAAGATCCCGGTGAACTCTGTGCTGCCGAGAATATATTTGCCTCTCATTGCCCTCCGGGGTCATCAGATAAATTAGCTGTTGCCCTCCCACAGCGGAAACCGAGCGTCTCCAGCCGTTTTCCCAGCTCCCTGCTCTTATCTAAGGGCGACATTGCTTTAATGCCGGCATTGAGAGGCTTCACCATCCTCCGCTGAGAATGTAGAGTCGCACGAAAGATTCCAGGTTTAGATTTTTTCATTATGTAAATTTCATGTGCAAATTATGCAGATTCCTACCTGAATAATAGGGGCTGTCACTTCAAAGTGATGCTTCATCCCTCCTTGATATTTAGATAGACTTTTAGCTGCATGTGTCTATAACTATACCCAAAGTGATCCAGGGAAGGACAACGGCTCATTGAAGTACATGTGGAGCAAAGTCTCGCCAACTGATCCTACAAAGGATCTACTACAGCACAGCTTGCTGAAAAAATGGCTATAATATAAATGTCAGGACACGCAGAGTATCACAGATTTCTGGATTTGGGATTGTGTAGCCAAGGACTGGTCACGACACATGCTGATTGTGGGCTACCACCAGAAATGCCTACAAGGGCTGAGGGGGCATCCAAACCGGGCCATGGAACCACGGAAAAAGACAGCCGGGTCTCCTCCATCACATTTTCTTTTGTCATGTGTTTGGCTGGGTGCATATATCACTTATCTGGGGAAAAGATAGCACCAGGAGGCTCTATAGGAGTGGGATCCCCTAATGCAGTGTTTCTCAACTCCAGTCTTCAGGACCCACCAACAGGTCATGTTTTCAGGATTTCCTTAGTATTGCAAAGGTGATGGAATTAATGCTTGAGCAGGTGATAAAATTATCACCTGTGCAATACTAAGGAAATCCTGAAAACATGACCTGTTGGTGGGTCCTGAGGACTGGAGTTGAGAAACACTGCCCTAATGGCATGGCCTATTTACAGCAAGGTTACATCTCTGCCACATTACAGGAATGTTGTGAGGAACGGGTCTAACGTTCTCCAGATCTCAGTCCGATCAATCATCTGTGGGATGAGCTAGGAAACCATTAAAAGGCATGGAGGCCACAAAAAGCATTGGGCAGGATGTGAAGGATCTGCTGCTGATACCGCAGGACACGTTCATAGATCCTATGGAGTCCATGCCACTATGAGTGACAGTTTTGGTGCAAATCGATTTGCAGGACTCAATCCATCGGCCTCTTCAGTAATCTGTGGCTACTGAATGGGATCCCTGATGGTACGAGGGGAACTGCACAATATTAGCATGTGGTTAATATTATGGCCTTGGATCCTGCATCATGACGGAGGGCGGTGTACCTCTTTATAGTGCCACAAGTTGTAGACTGAAAGTTCTCAGTTTGTCCTCTCAGGTTCTCCTGTGACCAGCGTCCTGTGAAAGATTGTCTAGACCCCAGGAGCATAACGATGACCTAGATCTGGGCAAAGATGTCAAATAACACATTAGGTTCCTAATATTGGGCTGTCAGAAGAGTAAGACAGGTTGCTCTTTCGTGCCCATATTTAGCACATAATTGATCTTTTTCGCGCGCGCTTTGCTGGAACAGGTGGCGAGAGGTAGCGGCCGTGATGGATAACCCTGCTTAATACGCTCCCTGAGTTATGTGCTTCCATGTTGGATACAGAGAGGCGCAGCCGAAATGATCTCATTTAGACGAGGGAGTTCGGCTGAGCATCTCCAGCGCAATAGATTGTGCGGCGCGGCCATCTCTCACGCTATTAACTCCGCTCTTAATATTTAGTTAGCAATAAAATGCACCATTAAGTGACATGCGAATTCCATAAAGGACTCATTGCTTTGTGCGAGGCTTTAGCATTCAGATGCCCTTCTCCTGTGCTCGGCGCCAGGTGCTGCTAGGAAGCGTGTCGTCAGACGCAAATATTAACCTCTTCACTGCTGCCTGTGCAGATACATGAACACCGGCTCCGGAACCAGTAGGAGACGTTTACTGGTAGTTACTGTCTTATCCAGTCTTTGCATGCTTGCACAATGGGGCATAGAGGCAGCGGATCGTCTGCCTGCATTTTTAGAGCTTTGTGCTATCATAGGAACATTGTGAATAATCTCTTCCACGCCTAGATGAGAAAAATCTGCTGGAAGCTTATGCTACAGGTTTCATCACACAGTACAAAGCAAACTATATATTTCTGGTAAGGCCTCTGTCTGGTGCCGCTACTGTGCTCTCAGCCCCTTGTCCCCCGCCATTCTTGTGACACAATGTCAAATGTACGTGCAAAAGAACAGACCTATTCAGTTCAATGTTACTCAGATGCAGTACTGAACCCAGCCAACAGGGGAGAAGGGTGTTTCACTGGGGTGGTGGGGGAGAAAAAAATTAGACCCAGTCTTGTAGAATCGCACTTATCACCTGGTGACAGGTCCACTTTAAGCGGCACGGTCCTAACTATAAAGCCTGACGCCAAATTTTGTTCTGGGTAATTTTTGTATGTTTGGCGCAATATATGGAGACCATCATATGGGGCCCATCATACACTGGAGTATCATATATGGGGCCCATCATACACTGGAGCATCATACATGGGGCCCATCATACACTGGAGCATCATATATGGGGCCCATTATATATGGAGCATTATATGGTACCAGTCATACACTAGAGCATCATATATGGGGCCCATTATATTTGGAGCATCATATGGGGCCCATAAAATACTAATATACTGGAGCATCATATATAGGTCCATTTTATATGAACCATTATATGGGGCCCATCATGCACTGAAGCATCATATATGGGGCCCATCATACAGTCATGGCCAAAAGTTTTGAGAATGACACAAATATTAATTTTTACAAAGTCTACTGCTTCACTTTTTCTAATGGCAATTTGCATATACTCCAGAATGTTATAAAGAGTGATCAGCTTAACAGCAATTACTTGCAAAGTCAATATTTGGCTAGAAAATGAACTTTATCCCCCAAAACACATTTCAACATCATTGCAGCCCTGCCTTAAAAGGACCAACTAACCTCTTTTCAGTGATTGCTCCATTAACACAGGTGTGGGTGTTGATGAGGACATGGCTGGAGATCAATCTGTCATGATTAAGTAAGAATGACACCACTGGACACTTTAAAAGGAGGCTGGTGCTTGGCATCATTGTTTCTCTTCTGTTAACCATGGTTATCTCTAAAGAAACATGTGCAGTCATCATTGCAATGCACAAAAATGGCCTAACAGGGAAGAGTATCGCAGCTAGAAAGATTGCACCTCAGTCAACAATCTATCGCTTCATCAAGAACTTCAAGGAAAGAGGTTCCATTGTTGCCAAAAAGGCTTCAGGGCGCCCAAGAAAGACCAGCAAGCGCCAGGACCGTCTCTTAAAAGTGTTTCAGCTGCGGGTTCGGGCTACCAGCAGTGCAGAGCTTGCTCAGGAATGGCAGCAGGCAGGTGTGAGTGCATCTGCACGCACTGTGAGGTGGAGACTCTTGGAGTAAGGCCTGGTCTCAAGGAGGGCAACAAAGAAGCCACTTCTCTCCAGAAAAAACATCATGGACAGACTGATATTCTGCAAAAGGTACAGGCAGTGGACTGCTGAGGACTGGGTAAAGTTATTTTCTCTGATGAATCCCCTTTTCGATTGTTTGGGACATCAGGAAAACGCCTCATTCGGAGAAGACAAGGTGAGCGCTACCACCAGTCTTGTCTCATGCCAACTGTTAAGCATCCTGAAACCATTCATGTGTGGGTTGCTTCTCAGCCAAGGAAATCGGCTCTCTCACAGTCTTGCCTAAAAACACAGCCATGAAAAAAGAATGGTACTAGAATGTCCTCCAAGAGCAATTCTCCCAACCCTCCAAGAGCAGTTTGGCGATCAACAATGCCTTTTCCAGCATGATGGAGCACCTTGCCATAAAGCAAAGGTGATAACTAAATGGCTCAGGGAACAAAACATAGAGATTTTGGGTCCATGGCCTGGAAACTCCCCAGATCTTAATCCCATTGAGAACTTGTGGTCAATCATCAAGAGACGGGTGGACAAACAAAAACCTAAAAATTCTGACAAAATGAAAGCATTGATTGTGCAAGAATGGACTGCTATCAGTCTGGATTTGGTCCAGAAGTTGATTGAGAGCATGCCAGGGAGAATTGCAGAGGTCCTGAAGAAGGTCAACACTGCAAATATTGACTTGCTGCATTAACTCATTCTAACTGTCAATATAAGCTTTTGTTACTCATATGTTTGCAATTATTATATTTCTGTCTGTGATAAAAACATCTGTCAAACACACATAAAAACCAGAGGGCAGCAGATCATGTGAAAATATAATATTTGTGTCATTCTCAAAACTTTTGGCCATGACTGTAATACTGGACATCATATGGGGCCCATTATATGTAGAAAATCATATGGGGCCCATTATATATGGAGCATCATTTGGGGCCTATTATATATGGAGCATCTTATAGGGTCCATTATATATGCAGCATTATATGGAGCGTTATATGGGGCTCATTATTCTGTATGGAGCTCTATGTGGTGACCATAATACTATATGGAGCAATATATAGCGCTCATTATTCTGTATGGAACACTATGTGGTGCCCATAATACTGTATGAAGCAATATATGGAGCTCATTATACTGTATGGAGCAATATATGGGGCTCATTATTCTGCATGGAGCACTATGGGGGGCCCATAATACTGTATGGAGCAATATATGGGGCTCATTATTCTGCATGGAGCACTATGGGGTGCCCATAATACTGTATGGAGCAATATATGGGGCTCATTATTCTGCATGGAGCACTATGAGGTGCCCATAATACTGTATGGAGGACTATACTGTCCGGTTTTTGAGCTATTGTAGAATTTACAATAGATATCACTCATGTAATGGAAGAAGAGAAGTGTTTCGCATTGTACTATACCTATATTTCTCTGCCGTATCTGTTCATCATGAGTTGTGGTATGTGGTAAAGGGGCCCATTGAGACTCTTTCCCCCGGGGCCCATGAAAACCTGGAGCCAACCCTGGTATTTAACCCCCTGATAGAACCTGAAAGTCAGAGTTGGGCATCGGTGATATTGATCCACATGGTGATGTATATAAAGAAGGTTCATACTGCCTAATGCGATAGGGGAGGAGCAGGGTGGTGGTCCGCAGATGAGCGACTGACACTGGGGTCTTCAAATGGAAGATGCTGACCGCACTGATGTAAATGCACAATGTATGATGCATTTACGTCTGGCATTGCTGCCCTGGTGTTTAATGAAGTGGTCTGTGCTCCCTTTGAGTCTATTTTGCTCTTTTAGGAAATGCAGGACACAGACGCACTGCCGTACCAAATTTCCCTTTTTTTTTTTTTTCTTTGTCGTTCTATAGCAAACCAACTACCGTTTACTCACCCTCCCCAGGTCCAGTGGTCCGCTGCCCCCTGTATCTGATACCTGCTGTAGTGCTGACCTGACGTTTGCGGTCAGCCTCTGAGCTCAGCATCTCTACCCGAGTAGGCGTATCGCCCCGCTCAGAGCCACTGAGGTCACTTATTGGCTGCAACACTATCGACGTGTCCTCCGCCCTGCAGACTATACCAGAGAGCAGCAGCGGAGACTCCACTCTGAATTTGGGGAAAAATAGTAACTCGTTGCTTGTTTTGTTTTCTTATAACAAACTGCTCCCCGTGATCGGTATTTTGTAAAAGATGACAACCCCTTTAAATTACACAATTTCTCACATAGCAGTGATATACAGCTATAATTATGGGTATCTAATAAATGCTTTTTTTTATTCTGGCTATAATGGGAGAGGGCGCAATTTTTTTTTTTTTTTTTTTCCTATATTCGGTGGCTGGTTCATGTGTTACTTACCATACTGGGATAGGGAACAATAAATTCATCATCCTGTTTCAGGTTGTTGCACCTCCTCAGTGCAAAGCATGAGATTTTATTTAGCTGTATGAGAGGCTTCTGACTGATATCTAGGGAGTAATGTTTCTCCTTGTCTAGAGTGGCATGCCAGTGTAAGGAGCCAGGCATGTCACTCTCGACAAGGAGAAATGTTACCGCTTAGATACCAATCAGAGACTTCTCCTACAGCCAAATCAGATCTCATGCACAGAAGAGGGGCAACAACAATCTGAAACACTGTGTCTGCAAATAGAAATTTTGGTTTTGCTGTCATCCTGTGGCAAGGCTTGTTTTAAAGGGTCGATATTGACTGTTAGGCTTGCTGCATCCAATAAGTGGCACTAGAGTTCAAGTCCCCTTCCTTGCAATATTAGACAGCATGAACAGTCAGCCTATCCCTGCTAGAGCAGTGTCTGTGCCAGCACTCTCTGAAACGGCAGTACGGCAGAGCACATCCTACTACACTGCAGCCACAGCAGTCCTAATCACCGGAAAGTGCAATGTAGGGTGGATTAGTGGCATCACCTGGACACAGAGCCTTCCTCTGAAATACTGTTTCCTCATTGTGCAGAAAGCTGTGTAACTGGTGCTACAGTCTGGAGGAGCTGCCGACTACTGCGCCTGCGATCAGCCCGATGCTCACCATCCAGGAGACGGTCCCACCATCGTGCACTCTGCAGATTGCCCTGACCTTCTGTGTCATGTTAGAAATGTGGCCCTAATAATAGTGAGTGCAGCTCTGGGTATAATACAGGATGCAACTCAGGATCAGTACAGGATCAGTAATATATGTACACAGTGACTGCACCAGCAGAATAGTGACTGCAGCTCTGGAGTATAATACTGGATGTAACTCAGGATCAGTAATATATGTACACAGTGACTGCACCAGCAGAATAGTGAGTGCAGCTCTGGAGTATAATACAGGATGCAACTCAGGATCAGTACAGGATCAGTAATGTATGTACACAGTGACTGCACCAGCAGAATAGTGAGTGCAGCTCTGGAGTATAATACAGGATATAACTCAGGATCCGTACAGGATCAGTAATGTAATGTATGTACACAGTGACTGCACCAGCAGAATAGTGAGTGCAGCTCTGGAGTATAATACTGGATGTAACTCAGGATCAGTAATATATGTACACAGTGACTGCACCAGCAGAATAGTGAGTGCAGCTCTGGAGTATAATACAGGATGCAACTCAGGATCAGTACAGGATCAGTAATGTATGTACACAGTGACTGCACCAGCAGAATAGTGAGTGCAGCTCTGGAGTATAATACAGGATATAACTCAGATCCGTACAGGATCAGTAATGTAATGTATGTACAGAGTGACTGCACCAGCAGAATAGTGAGTGCAGCTCTGGAGTATAATACAGGATGTAACTCAGGATCAGTAATGTATGTAACAGAGTGACTGCACCAGCAGAATAGTGAGTGCAGCTGTGGGTATAATACAGGATGTAACTCAGGTCAGTAATGTAATGTATGTACACAGTGACTGCACCAGCAGAATAGTGAGTGCAGCTGTGGGGTATAATACAGGATGTAGCTCAGGGTCAGTAATGTAATGTATGTACACAGTGACTGCACCAGCAGAATAGTGAGTGCAGCTCTGGAGTATAATACAGGATATAACTCAGGGTCAGTAATGTAATGTATGTACACAGTGACTGCACCAGCAGAATAGTGAGTGCAGCTCTGGAGTATAATACAGGATGTAACTCAGGATCAGTACAGAATCAGTAATGTAATGTATGTACACAGTGACTCCACCAGCAGAATAGCGAGTGCAGCTCAGGAGTATAATACAGGATGTAACTCAGGATCAGTAATGTATGTGCACAGTGACTCCACCAGCAGAATAGTGAGTGCAGCTCTGGATTATAATACAGGATGTAACTTTGTAGTCTCGGCACCTTTTGTGTGCTGTCTTCTCTAACCTGACCCATCTCCTTACAGGGTGAGTGAGGAGAAAGAGGTGACGGAGGAGCGATTAAAGACGGAGCATGAGTCGTTTGAGAAGAAGATTCGACATTTGGAGGAGCAGAACAACCTCATTGCTACAGAGAGGGAAGATATCCTTTTTGCCTTCATATATTTACTCCCCTCCACACCCAGCGGTTCTCGTTTTCACTCTGCTCTGAGTTATAATTGTACTAATTTATGGAGAGGAATAAATCTGCATGTGTTTCCATTCAGTAGCCTGACTTATCAGCATGGGATGCTGCCTGCGTTCGGCTGGAAGCGGCTTTCCAGCTGTTCCCTCCATGCTTCCCTTCTATGAAATCTACATTTGTCAACATGAATTTCCCATTCCCGCCTGCTGAACAGGAACACTTTCCATAAGGATAGCGGCCTCAGAATCACTCTGCATTGCCTCGTTTTAATCAGATTCTCGGGTACAGTCACATAAGGCCCCGCAGGCTGCCAAGTGTTAATCTGATTAACTCTTACGCGTCAGGTCCACAGCCCAGCATGGCAGCGACCGGCCTGCGGCTCTCCTGGCACTTTATAGCAGCTATTACAGCTGACCGTGACCTGGGAATGTTTTACTGTAAATCACCGGACACTTTACTGGGAAGCCGACGCTTCTAGGCATGTTCTGTGTGTGCAGTCGACCATGGACTCGCCTGACATGCTGGTTCTGACCAGCTGCGTCTTTGTGTTTCTGGTTAATGGTGGGTGCTATTCGGGAATTCGTCCCCTCATTGTTGTTTTCGGAATATACACCTAAATACGGTAGTTATATAGAAGCGGGAAATTAAAGGGAACCTTTCATTGTAGCCATCGCTCTTTCTATAGGATGATATGCATTGACCCTTTTAAGTAGCCTTGCTACTTGATATAAAACCAAACAAGACCACACTTGCATATAGATGTTTCTGTCTTCTTGCTCCTCATCAGTGCAAAGTAGAAGACTGTCTGTGAGGGAGGCTTGAGTTGTTGCAAAACTGTGACTATTCACAGTCTTTAAAGCAGATGTCTCAAAGGATTTTCCTGTGGAAACAAACTATCGCTGATCCACTAGATAGGTCATAACTTGTTGGACCCCCACGATCTACTGCTGGGGTCTGCACCGATCGGAACTTTTATTATCCCTGTAACAATGGCGCTGTAGTGCACATGCTTGACCGCTGCTCCATTAATCATCTAGAGAATGAAGGGACAGCCCGTCGAGCTTATAATCTGCTGTTAAATGTTGGAAAGTGCTCAGTTTGGGATAAAACTCCTAGTTGTGCCGGTCCCAACGGTCAGACTGTCAATGATCCGTAAGGTGTCGCATATCCTATGGACACACAGATTCCGCTATTATGCTTGTTGACTTTTTTACTGTTTTTCTGTAACTCCACTTTGTTTTACTGTAAAAAAACAAACAAAAAAAAAGCTTCCACGAATGCTGGATTTTGCATTTACAGTTTATATTGGTGGGAGTTTTTGAGGTGGTATATGGCAGTACTATACAGCCATGGCCGAAAGTGTTGGCACCCTTGAAATTGTTCCAGAAAATGAAATATTCCTCCCAGAAAATTATTGCAGTTACACATGTTTTGTTATACACGTTTATTTCCTTTGTGTGTATTGAAGCAACACACAAAAATCGGAGAAAGGTCGGGGTCACACTTGCGAGAAACTCGCAGGAGTCTCACATCTCAATACCCGGCACTCGGGACCAGAGCGTTCAGCTGTATAGAAATACATGCAGCCGTACGCTCTGGTCCTGGGTGCTGGCGGCGGTGGAGGGTATTGAGGTGCGAGTTTCTTGCATGTGTGACCCTGGCCAAAAAAAGGCAAATTGGACATAATTTCACACACAACCCCAAAATGGGCCCGACGAAATTGACATCTTTCAAAAATTGTGGGTGAACAATTTGTTTCAAACAAGTGTTGCACGTTCAAACTTGCCTGTGGCAAGTAACAGATGTGGGCAATATGAAAATCACACCTGAAACCTGATAAAAAGGGGAGAAGTTGACTCAGTCTTTGTATGGTGTGTGCCACACAAAGGATAATTTTGGTTTTATTTCTCAGCTGCATCCTAACAGGTGAATTTATTATACTTTACTCCAAAATGCTGATTTAAGAACAAAAGATATTTTTGTTTTGTTTCAAATTTCTAACCTTTTATTTTTGATGTTTGTTACTCTCTCCACCACTTAAATATAAGTGGAGCTTTTAGTTAATGGTAAAGTTTCCCCTCCCTGATAGATTAATATAAATTACATCTGAAACTGGAATAAATTTTAGCAGAGATCTACACTTGCGAATAGCAAAGACGTGACAGATTTAGACCGCTGTTGTAAAGGTCATCTGACCGCTATGGCCCCCCGGTACACACTAGTGCTCGGCAAAGCATTTCAGTGCTCTCTATGAGAGAGCCGCTGCCAGATCCCTCATCTGCTCAACAACCGGAAGGATCAGGCTTTGGAAATCCACCAGGTCTGATCCTTTCTCTCCACTAACCTCCTCTATGGAGCAAGAGTTGGGATGCGCCCATGTACATCAGACTGTCAGCAGACATCTGTGGCTTCTCACAGTTTTAGTAAACTATATATGGGAGGGGTTAAGAGACTTATCGTAGCGCTGGTTTAAGTAAATGTGTCTTATGAAAGAGCCGCTGTCAGGGCTTTTACCCTCCCAGACATGGGCTCTTCCCAAAAACACTTTCTCCCACACTACCCCTCATTTCGTTTTACAAGAGACACAAACGATCATACATTTCCAGCACCATTGCTTTCCTTTTGTATATTTTTCCGTAATTGATTTCCGTGCAGATTTCTCCATCATCCTATGTACCTTTAAGCTGTAACACCCCGAGGTGCCAGACGCCAGCGAGCCACTAGATAGATGCTGCACGCTTACATTTCCTCACCAAGCCTCAAGTATTTCAGTACCCCAACATTTTATTTATTTATTTATTTTTTTAAGAAAACTGTTGAGTAGGGATCCATTTTTTTCTTTTTCTGTAGCCCCCACACCATGAATGATTCTCATTTTCATTATCGCAAAATAATTGATGGAGTTTCGCTGACTTGCCGCAGTAATGAGGTCTAAGCGTAATAATGCACTCCTTTCTAATAACTGAGCGCTGCTGGCGTTTAAAAGCCTCCTAAATCAGTAGCTTTACTATGAATTTATTAGGGTTTTTTTGGCATTAGCTTTAATAGTAGTTATTTACATAAGCGTACATCCCATTAACCGCCATCAGGGCTGGAAAACATGCTGAACTGTTCATATTTTCATATAATTATTGAACATAATGGTTTCATTTGCATTTCTAAACCACGATGCCGCTGTCAGGCTTCGGAAATAGTGCCTTCACGCAGTCCCTATTTCACAGCCGCTTATTTGACATCATTACATTTTATGCTAATCTGCATCCCTTGGATCCCATCATGACAGATGCTGATACTGTAATATACAGCTCCCTCGTCCCATTGCCCCACTAGTACTCTGAGGACTATGAGCGGCTCTCAAGTTCTGCTACCTGCGTCCAAACATGAAGTGGATTGCACTACTCTCTGACCGGGACCGAAGTAGAAAACCCGCTATTTTGCTCGGCTAGGAATATGTAGTATGGCAGTTCAGCACAATTCCTTTAAGGGTTTTCTTGCGACAAAAACACCAATCGTCATTAAATGCCATAAAGATCCCGATGTCTGTCATAAATCAAGAACCCTTTTGTAAGAGGTACTCCTGTTACAGCATACAAAACGTATCCTCGGCGATCTCCTGTAATGTTCTGTACACGGTCAGACACAAGGGTGAGAGAGACAGAGCACAGCGGGAAGACAGCGCAAACGGGACAGCGCATGAGGGTAGAACACAGTACAGGAAGGAGAGACGGCAGACAAGGGGGACAGCACATGAGGGAGAACACAGCACAGGAAGGAGAGAGACGGCAGACAAGGGGGACAGCACATGAGGGAGATCACAGTACAGGAAGGAGAGAGACAGCAGACAAGGGGGACAGCACATGAGGGGAGAACACAGTACAGGAAGGAGAGAGACAGCAGACAAGGGGGACAGCACATGAGGGGAGATTACAGCACAGGAAGAAGAGAGACAGCAGACGGGGGACAGCACATGAGGGGAGAACACAGCACAGTAAGGAGAGAGACGGCAGACAAGGGGGACAGCACATGAGGGGAGATCACAGCACAGGAAGGAGAGAGACAGCAGACAAGGGTGACAGCACATGAGGGGAGATCACAGCACAGGAAGAGAGACGGCAGACAAGGGGGACAGCACATGAGGGGAGATCACAGTACAGGAAGAAGAGAGACAGCAGACAGGGGGGACAGCACATGAGGGGAGAACACAGCACAGGAAGGAGAGAGACGGCAGACAAGGGGGACAGCACATGAGGGGAGATCACAGCACAGGAAGAAGAGACAGCAGACGGGGGACAGCACATGAGGGGAGATCACAGCACAGTAAGGAGAGAGACGGCAGACAAGGGGGACAGCACATGAGGGGAGATCACAGTACAGGAAGGAGAGAGACAGCAGACAAGGGTGACAGCACATGAGGGGAGATCACAGCACAGGAAGGAGAGAGACGGCAGACAAGGGGGACAGCACATGAGGGGAGATCACAGTACAGGAAGGAGAGAGACAGCAGACAAGGGTAGACAGACAGAGGGGAGATCACAAGGGGGACAGCACATGAGGGGGGATCACAGCACAGGAAGGAGAGAGAGACGAGCAGACAAGGGGGACAGCACATGAGGGGAGATCACAGCACAGGAGAGGAGAGGACAGACATGGACAGACAAGGGGAGCACAAGGACGCACATGAGGGGAGATCACAGTACAGGAAGGAGAGAAACAGCAGACAAGGGGGACAGCACATGATGGGAGATCACAGCACAGGAAGGAGAGAGACAGCAGACAAGGGGGACAGCACATGAGGGGAGATCACAGTACAGGAAGGAGAGAAACAGCAGACAAGGGGACAGCACATGAGGGGAGATCACAGCACAGGAAGGAGAGACAGCAGACAAGGGGGACAGCACATGAGGGGAGAACACAGCACAGGAAGGAGAGAGACAGCAGACAAGGGGGACAGCACATGAGGGGAGATCACAGCACAGGAAGGAGAGAGACAGCAGACAAACGGGACAGCACATGAGGGGAGAACACAGTACAGGAAGGAGAGAAACAACAGACAAGGGACAGCACATGAGGGGAGATCACAGCCCAGGAAGGAGAGAGACAGCAGACAAGGGGGACAGCACATGAGGGGAGATCACAGCACAGTAAGGAGAGAGACAGCAGACAAGGGGGACAGCACATGAGGGGAGAACACAGCACAGTAAGGAGAGAGACAGCAGACAAGGGGGACAGCACATGAGGGGAGATCACAGTACAGGAAGGAGAGAGACAGCAGACAAGGGGGACAGCACATGAGGGGAGAACACAGCACAGGAAGGAGAGAGACAGCAGACAAGGGGGACAGCACATGAGGGGAGATCACAGCACAGGAAGGAGAGAGACAGCAGACAAACGGGACAGCACATGAGGGGAACACCGCACAGGAAGGAGAGAGACAGCAGACAAGGGGGACAGCACATGAGGGAGATCACAGCACAGTAAGGAGAGAGACAGCAGACAAGGGACAGCACATGAGGGGAGATCACAGCACAGTAAGGAGAGAGATAGCAGACAAGTGACAGCACATGAGGGAGAACACAGTACAGGAAGGAGAGAGACAGCAGACAATGGGGACAGCACATGAGGGGAGAACACAGCACAGGAAGGAGAGAGACAGCAGACAAGGGGACAGCACATGAGGGGAGAACACAGCACAGGAAGGAGAGAGACAGCAGACAAGGGGGACAGCACATGAGAGGAGATCACAGCACAGTAAGGAGAGAGACAGCAGACAAGGGGGACAGCACATGAGGGGAGATCACAGCACAGTAAGGAGAGAGACAGCAGACAAGGGGGACAGCACATGAGGGGAGATCACAGCACAGGAAGGAGAGAGACAGCAGACAAAGGGGGACAGCACATGAGGGAGAACACCGCACAGGAAGGAGACAGACCGCAGACAAGGGGGACAGCACATGAGGGGAGAACACAGCACAGTAAGGAGAGAGACAGCAGATAAGGGAGGATAGCACATGGGGTAGACACGTTAAAGAAGAGATCACAGACGGGAGAAGTCAGCACATGGGGAAAGAGTGGATAGGTGGGTCAGCACATGGGGGGAGAGATTCTCAAAGCCTGCCCCCATTGTGACATTACCGCCCTCCCGATGCCACAGCATCGGGCCTCTATCTAGTTTAATACAGAAGTATACATTTTATTTCCTCTGGCCTTACATTTATCTACATTACCCTCTAATTGATTGGGCTTGTTGAATTCTTCTGATCCTCTTGTTTTCTCGGGAGATCCGACACCATAGTAGTCTGGCTGTAACTTCCCTCTTTCCATTCGCTTTTCCGAGCCCCATTCATGTAAACACCAGACACTACCAGGTCTGGTTCTTTGGAAGTCTTATGTTTCCTTTTAAAAATTTTGCCATGAAAACCCAACTGCACAATCATTATTCCGCTTCACCGAACCCTACAGGTGACTAAACTCATTCGGCCATGAAGAATTTTCCAAGCGTCCATCTAATCACTTTGGTCCCTCTATCAACTCTTAAATGAAAGTGTCTCTGTTCCTCTCCATTATTGCTGGCTTTACATCACTTCAGCAGCCGCTTGGCATTGTGTGTGGCTCCAGTGCAGCTGTTCTGTTAATTTCTGCTCACATTTCTGCTAGAATTTGGCTCTTTCTGGTGTGATTTATAGTGAATCGCCTCTGCCACGGTTGGTCACACCCTGCCAATAATTCCCCCCCCCCCCCCAAAAAAAAAAAAAAATATAACCAAGAAAATTGAGTTTGAAATAAAATAATCTTCTTTTAAAGGAGTTTTTGGGTGTAAATGTTATGTATATCATAGATCCGTGAGAGACCTGCATAATTTTTTTACCTTTTTTTTTTTTTTTCCTTCTAATTATTATTTTTTCTCTTTCCCCTGCTACGAAATTGGTTTGCAGGTTGGACGCCCAACTACTCACTGCTCCATTCATTCTCTGAGCGGTTGGAAAATCTGGGGCTCAGCGATCAAGCATGTGCACTGCTGCTCCGTTATAATGGTGATAAATGTGCCACGGTCTGCCATTCAGTGTGGGACCCAGCATTCATCATCCACTTATTAAGTTGTATCCTATACTGTGAGTAGGTGAACTTTCTCCAAACTGACTTGTCTGAAAGGTGGCATCTCGTGACCCCACTGCTGGACTGGAAATATGTGATGCAGGAATCCACAGCTATTCCACCTCATCTGAAAACGACGAAACAGATTTAACTAAGAAGTATATTTTTTTCAACAGATTGACAGAAAAGGTCTGCTAATGCTGCCTTTTTTTTTTTTTTTGCACTTAGTGAAAAACTTTAGAATATGGTGTTTTTTCTCTTAAGTGCTTCCTGCTATATAATGCTTAATTAGATGTAGGTGACTTTAGAACAGATACATATATATATGTAGCAGTGAGGCTGTCGTAGAGAATACAGGTGTGTGCGCGGCTGAGTGTACCTATGTATGGAGTTTGTGTAGTTGGCTGTCAGCCGAATGATCGTTTGTCCGATAGCTAATGTGTACGAGTGCCTTAACCCCTCTGTGTTATAGTTTAGGGATGAGGCTAGTGCGCTACTATTTCAACTGCGGTAGTGACAGATCTGGCGATAGATGGCAGCATTCTCTGTTGCAGCACTGCTGACTCCTGCTTTCGACTTGTCTTGCGTTATGGCTTGATTGGCTGGTGCAGCTCTTCCGCTTCCTGCTTACGACTGTCTTGCGTTATGGCTTGATTGGCAGCTGCAGCTCTGTGGCTTCCTGCTTACAACTGTCTTGCGTCACATCTTGATTGGCAGCTGCAGCGCTGTGGTTTCCTGCTTACGACTGTCTTGCATCACATCTTGATTGGCAGCTGCAGCGCTGTTGGCTTCCTTCTTACGACTGTCTTGCGTCACATCTTGATTGGCAGCTGCAGCGCTGTGGCTTCCTGCTTACGACTGTCTTGCGTCACATCTTGATTGGCAGCTGCAGCGCTGTGGCTTCCTGCTTACGACTGTCTTGCGTCACGGCTTGATTGGCTGGTGCAGCGCTGTGGCTTCCTGCTTACGACTGTCTTGCGTCACGGCTTGATTGGCTGGTGCAGCGCTGCCGCTTCCTGCTTATGACTGTCTTACGTCACAGCTTGATTGGCTGATCATCTGCTTTCAGTGCTGGCAGCAGTGGGATAAACTACAAGAAATTCCTGTTGAGAACATATAGAAAAGATTTCTTGATGGAAAATATCCCTTTAAAAAAAAAAAAAATGCCTTCCTCTCATCACTTTTCTGAGGGAATGCCTTTTACCATCAGGTATTTCGGTTTTAGAGGAAGTTGGGTATTACTTGGCAGCCATCTAAACTAATTTCTGTACTTGAGTCTGCCAGAATACAAAGTGCTCTTATACAGTGGCTCTATTCTGGAGAGTGGGATCCTGACACGTATAGCGTCCATGTGCTGTAGTGAGGCAGATAAACATGGATTATCCTTAAGAGACAACCCTTCTTTAATTTTTATATTTTTAGATCAGGTCATTAGTTGAAGGCTTTATCTTGGGAAGCACAGACACCACTATCACAAGGTGGTTTCACCACTGAGGTCTGACAGGCTGATTGACGTCCCCATATAACGACCTTCCTCCGTTTTCGACAATCCGGACTGGTCTTTTCTGAGCGGTGCAGAGTATGGCACGCTGCGGACCTCGTACGGTGTGTACACGCCGCTCGCTCTCCATGGTGCTCGGCCCACACCTTTATCATCGTGACTGCAGACTTAACGAGTGACTCGCCGACGTTAAGTCCACACGCCGCACCTCCCAGTGTAAGTTGCTCGGAGCAAAGCTTCAAAGGGGATTGTGCCACTTTGAAGATTGGAGCTTAAAATACGACTTGAAAGATTTGTGATGGACCTACTGTGAAACGGAGTGCAGTCTAATTTCCTTTTTTTGTAATATGTTTTGAAACTTTTTTTTTTTTCCTGCGTCCATTCCTTCCCATCTCTTCACTTTCTTCCAAGTGGTACATGTAATTGGTGGGAAAGACGTTTTGCTTCAAAAGAAGCTTTTATCATATTATTAACTTCTGCCGCTTGGGGAAAATGTACGTGGCGATTCATGTCTTCTAAGAGTCGAGTCCTGCAGATGTCCTGCCATGCACCAAGCCGCTAATTGTTCCGCTTTTCTTAGATTTTCTCCCTTCTGGAAAATAAGACAAACGGGAAGGAATGTCCTGAAATTGATGCTACTGCGCGGCCCCCCTGTACTTGGCATAGTACACAGGGGTCTCAAACTCGGCCAGGTAAAATGTGGCTCAGTCTGGTCCAAAATTGGTTGTCGGGTGCCATGTAATACATGGCAAAACTTGGAGCATTGCATACAAGTTGTTGAGTTGTTTAGCCCGTTTCCTCTGCATCTTGTTTGATAAATGTGGCTTAGGATTGGAGGAATCATTCCGTACCCACATCAGTCGGCCACTTGCTCACTGCCGCAGCTGAATGTACAGTGCTAGATCGGTACAGCATAGCACCGTATAGTGTCGATGTTCCTGGGTACTGCAGTACTGCTCCCATTCATATGAATGTAATCTGAAGTGCAGTACCTGAGAACGGCCACTACACTGTGCATGGAGCTGTACTGTTCCTGCGGTGTACCTCCCGCCACTAGGAGAGCTGCAAACAACTGATTGGTGGGAGTGTTGGACCGTCACCGATCTGACATTGATGATGGCTCATAGTCCTGGACAATAGTGATGAGTGAATGTACTTTGATAAGGTGTTATCTGAGCATGCTCGGGTGCTAACAGAGTGTTTTCGGCGTGCTCTGAGAATATGTTTGAGTCCCCGCGCCTGCATGTCTTGTGGCTGTTAGACAGCCCCAACACATTCAGCCTTGGGGACTCAAACATATTTTCTGAGCACGCCAAAGACACTCGACTAGATGCTCTGTTCTTTTTGTGTTTTTTGTTTTTCTTTTGTTTTTTTTGTTGCATGCAGAACACCATTCAAGTTTTATAGAAAGGGATGGTTTAAGAAAAATGGCTAGGTTGTCTCAATTTAAAGTTGAGAATTTATGCTGTGTGGACACCTTTTTTGACATGGTAAAAAAAAAAGTGTATGATAATTTTTTTTTTTTCAATATAACCACTAAATTTCAGCAATTTTATATCCTTTAAATCTTCCTTTAGCAGCAGGACAGCCTGTTATACAAAGGAGTTGCACAGACTTTACAGCATCAAAGTGGTATGGGATTTTCATTGAAGCTATTTAGAAAGTTGATTAATTTGAAATTTATAATAGTTAATGAACAATAAAAAAAAAAAGAAAAATACCGTGCAAAGGTGTTAGAAATATATATATATATATATATATATATATATATATATATGTGGATGTATGTTTTACATATAAAAAGTACAGTTTTTTTGTACTATTGATCAGTCTGTTTAGTTTTAGTATTTCTCATTTTTGACCATGTAATCAGGAGTAATAATTGCACCAATCATTAATGCCAATAGTGACTTCTATTTTGCTGTTTTGGTCTTGTCCTAGCATTGCTCGCTCGCAGTTGCAGCCTCTGGGCAGTAGAGGGCAGTCTAGCCTCATTTTTGGTGGTATATTTGGGCACCAGTGTTGCGTTTGGTGCATATCTTTGCCTACAGTGGGTCTGACAATCCGGCAGCGCCTGGCCTTCGCTGTGCCATCTGGTCCAGGATCCCAGGAGTTAATGGGGGCATTGTCTGTGCTGCGGGGACCATGTGTACGTGCTGCAGCTGCGAGGCCCTTTTGAAGCTTTCTGTATCTGTGAATGGAGGAAGGGGGGTTGTAGATGAAGTAATATAGCCGCAGCTGAAGGCTTTCATGTCTGCTTAAAGCCGCCTCTGAAGATGCTCGTCCTGCCCTGTATAATCACATCTGGCTCCTCGCCCCACTCCTCAAAGCCCACTCTTCTTAAGAAAATCATTTCATGCACACCCGCTAATTCGCACCGCGCAGCCCTCGGTCCCTTTCAGATGAGATCAGTTTCTAGAATTTTCTTTTATTGTTGTTTATCTTTCAAGGTAGCGCCATAAACGCCTGTGTAATCCCGAAGATGAAGGTAAACCATGACCTAAATAGGACATAAAGGGGGAAAAAGAGCGCGCCGAGCGGCTGGAAGACGAGGAGTGGACGTAGGTCTGTGTAAACTTTAGTTTTGGGTTTTGTAGAAACACCCGGAGCTGCGGGATGGGGCGATCTAGTCTGAATGCTATGGAATTTCAAGGCAAACTGCGCTCAAGCTTTTGTATTTTGGGGGAGCAGTGTGAGTGTAATTAAAGGGGCTTGTCCAATCAATATCAACTAATGCGCCTCTCTGGAGAATTTACATCTGCTGGCCGGGGCTCCTGATGGCTGAAACAGAGAGGAGGCGCAGCACGGGACTAGTGGCCTCCACTAGATCGTGGGCTCATCGCAGACCCAGAAGGAAGAGGCTCAGAAATCAACCCTGATTATTGGCCAATTAAAGGCCCGATAATTGACAAATGGGCATTTATAAGAGCGATCATCCCTGATCATCGGCTTGTGTTACAGCGCTGCCAATCATTTGATGATCGAGTAAGATGCTTGTCTGATCGGATTATTTGTGCTGGCATGAAAAAATGTATCAAGAGGACGTGCTGCTCACAATGTGTAGGATCTATGGGCATTAACCAGCGCTCTGCCCCCTTAACAGCTTTGTGTGAACACAGCCATAAACCAGCGCCTTTTGACGCTACTTTATGGTCAAAAGTTGGTCGTGTAAGTGTTGTGATTATTCTGTCCACAGGACACAGCCGTAATGACCGGATTGAGATAGACACCGGGGCAGCAGGGCTGAGCGAGCGTGGAGTAGGGCAGGGGTGGATCCATTTGGGGTCCCGGGACCACCATAGCAGCTACCATTGGATGGTGCGTACATATTTCGGTGTCCATTTTGCTGGTGCGCCAAAAAAAATTCAAACTTCTCCTTCCCATCAAACGGTAAAGGGGCAACACTTGGCTGACGCATAGACGGCGTCGCTCTGCAGTCTGTGGGTTTGGTTTTTTTTGGTCACTTGATCTGCAAAGTAAAACGGACATGTGAATGGCCCCATAGACCTTCGTGTGTATCTATGAAAAACATAGACGGGATACTTGAGTAAAAAAAAAAAAAAAAAAGCACCGTCTGGATGGCACCACTTTTGCTCTTTTGTTAGGTGATTGCTGCCACGTTTACAAGGGTGAATTATTGTTCTTGCAAATGATTGCTTGGCTTCTCTGAAAATGGATGTAAAAGGGATTTGTCATATTTCTCAGGAACCAATAAAGATTTTGTTCTTGATACTAGATGATATTTTACAAAATGAGGGAATGGAGGGTTTCATTACTGTGAGAAGAGGCATCTACGAGTGACCGGGTGACTGATGCAACAGCACCACGACAGCCAAGATGGGGGGTGTCGGACAGTGACTTGTCGTAAAAAATCAAAAGCCCGATGTCTACGCAGTGTCATGAGACTGCCTGTAGGGGTTCAGGAACATGGGCGACGTAAGGCCTCAGTCTGTCAATGACTGTTCAAACCGAGCACAGGCGCTTGATGCAGCCTTGGCGTGGCCAAACCAATTCAGTGCATCTTCCCATCTAGTTTTACATTTATCCCCTCTCCCTTCCCAGACTCCAAAGATGTCAATTAAGGAAGGATTGGGTGGAGATGAACTGAAAACAAGGGGGGAGAAGCCAGCGCTGCCTATGGTTAGCATGCAATACATAAAGTGCTTATGCACATATTGGTTTCTAATTGTATTTAAAAATGAGACATTTGGCAAATAATTGATCAATTCTTTGAGCCACCCCGCCACGACAAGGCATTCTCATATGGGACAGTCCTACTCTACGTTTTTAATATTCGCTGTGCCATTACGGCCTCCTGAATGTATAAAAGCAAGACTGCAAAAAATCAAAACAAAAGTACGGTACCTGAAGCATTGCTGTATCACTCCCATGGTGCCAGCAAGGCAAGCTTAGAGGAGCTCAGTGACACTGATTTGTATACTCTGCAAAGCAAAGGGCCTGTAACAAGCCAAACTGTTCGGCATTTCTAAGGAAACCGCATTGCAAAAATAGTTTTATAGTCTTAAATGTTGTAATGCAGACATGCAAAAAAAAAATGATTTTGACAACCCTTTAAACGGCATCGGGGAGATAGACGCTCTAGTAACCTCCCCCCCCCCCTCCTACCTCACTACTCTCCTACATGTAAAGCTTTTTGATAATGGCCTTAGAACATTAACAGGGCCTGGCGTCGGTTGGGGCAGGCTGCCTGCTATCGAGGCCTGGAGTCGGTCGGGGCAGGCTGCCCGCTGTCTGGGCCTGGCGCCGGTCGGGGCAGGCTGCCCGCTGTCGGGGCCTGGCGTCGGTCGGTCGGGGCAGGCCTGGAGTCGGTCGGGGCAGGCTGCCCGCTGTCGGGGCCTGGCGTCGGTCGGGGCAGGCTGCCCGCTGTCGGGGCCTGGCATCGGTCGGGGCAGGCTGCCCGCTGTCGGGGCCTGGCGTCGGTCGGGGCAAGCTGCCCGCTGTCGGGGCCTGGCGTCGGTCGGGGCAGGCTGCCCGCTGTCGGGGCCTGGCGTCGGTCGGGGCAGGCTGCCCGCTGTCGGGGCCTGGCGTCGGTCGGGGCAGGCTGCCCGCTGTCGGGGCCTGGCGTCGGTCGGTCGGGGCAGGCCTGGAGTCGGTCGGGGCAGGCTGCCCGCTGTCGGGGCCTGGCGCCGGTCGGTCTGGGCAGGCTGCCCGCTGTCAGGGCCTGGCTCCGGTTGGGGCAGGCTGCCCGCTGTCGGGCCTGGCGCCGGTCGGGGCAGGCTGCCCGCTGTCTGGGCCTGGCGCCGGTCGGGGCAGGCTGCCCGCTGTCGTGGCCTGGCGTCGGTCGGGGCAGGCTGCCCGCTGTCGGGGCCTCTCCCTCTTTATTTCCCTTGTTCCCTGCCCTTTAAATGGAAGCGATGTGAACACATTTTATAACTATCGGTTTAGTCTGCCTTCAATAACCCGGCATGGTCACAGGAGTTTATGGGCACGCGGCCTCCGCTGCTGCCGCCGCACCGCCGGCCTCTCTCCGAGATGAATAGTGTAATGAACTTGGCATCCCTCACACAACAGCGTGAGCTAAAGTGCTGTGTGTGCCGGCGTTATCTGCTCGCAGTAATAGAAAAGATTTACTCCAGGTTCCACTCTAGTGACCGCTGCGGCCATCACAGTCAGCGCTTTTTGCATAGAGTTAGAGAATGGCAAATGTCTCCTGATAAACGCCACAAACTAACAAGAATCCATCTACGCAGATCGGACATTTCTCCATCCGTGGGGAACCCAGCAGATCCTGCTCATACAGACCCAGCCGTCTACAGAGGTGTCTGCACCCCGCATCTGGGTCCCATCACCCACACACCCCAACAGTAAGCGCAGATTCTGGAGCTTGGCTCCCACTAGTGGGCAGCTAGTGTATTACCCCTCTGACTCAGAAAAATGAATAATCACTAACCAGGAGCTTGCTGTAATGTGCTCCTGTGTAGAAGACACAATTTTTTTTTTCTATTTCATTATTTTAATACTATAGGTACTTGTTCACATTACTTGTGGGATTTTTTTTTTTAAGCCGTGTTCAGATGGTCTTATGTAAAATCTATTTTTCATCCAGAGTGAAAAAAATGAACTAATTTCCTCCATATGGCATTCTTTTTAGGCATAACAGTTTTTTTTTCCCCTTTTTTTAATTGCAATGGACTCTTAAATACTTGAGGCACAGATGGCGTCCATATGGCAACTGTGTGTTTTGCTTTTTTTTCTCTCTAAAACGCACCTATTGTGCCTTATGTGCAAGTCTGATCTGTAATAATGGATCAGACCAGCATAATAATAATAATAATAAAAATAATAATAATTAGTGATGAGCGAATGTACTCTGGTAAGGTGTTATCTGAGCATGCTACGGTGCTAGCCTCATGTCTCCTGCATGTTCGAATAATATGTTCGAGTCCCCGCGGCTGCATGTCTCGCGGCTGTTTGACAGACAGGCACTCCCTGCATGCGTTACAGCTGTCAAACAGCCGCGAGACATGCAGCCGCTGGGGCTCGAACATATTTTCAGCTGCAGATGAAGGAAGAGAGCCACAGTATTCATTACTGATGGTAGGCGGAGCCCCAGATCAGGATGTTACCTCAGATCAAAAGAGTGATGACTGGCTGGCCCCTCCAGCTCGGGCTCCTCCTACTCAGCTCCAGTCTAAGATTTGAGGTCCAGAGGATGGTCGCTGCTAATGCAGCTCCTCAGAAAATTTTATTATTTTAATATTCGGACAGGAGACTTGGATCACTAGTTGGTCTAGAGGTCTCAGGGGTACCAGCGCTGCTGTACCCCAACCTCTCCCTTGGCGGATCTGTATTTACTCAAAGTCCCTGCAGAATCCTTGCCGGCCCTGGGGGATGAGGAGAGCTTCTCTGGCGGGAACGCAAACCACACGTGCGGTCACTGCGTCCCTCGCCCTGGGGGGAAGCATGGGCACTGCGCCAGAAACCCCTGAGGGTCCCTGTGGCGCCTTGGCTGGTGAGTACTCCACACAAATTTTAATAATAATTATGTGTGAGTGCTTTAGCGTCTGAATGAGCAGCGCTATTACTAATGTCAGCGTTACTATGTCAGTATGCGTCAGCGCTGCTGTGACAGCGCTAATACATGTAATGTCAGTATGCTTCAGCGCTGCTGTGACAGCGCTACTACATGTAAATGTCAGTAAGCTTCAGCGCTGCTGTGACAGCGCTACTACATGTAATGTCAGTATGCTTCAGCGCTACTGTGACAGCGCTACTACATGAAGATGTGGTGATTTTTTGTCCGCAGGCAGATAGCTGCAGGACAGGGAGGGAGCAGGAGCGATGAGAGTTCGCGCTCATTATTTGAGCTAGCAGGGGGCGTGGCCTATCTATCCCGGTCTTTTGAGCAGGAAGACGCGCGCTCTGGCTTTTCTCCTGCGACCCCCTCACTGTGGCGGCCATTACTCAGGCTCCTGGGCTCCTCGGACCGCTCCCCTCCTCATATAGACACCACGGCCAGCTGGGTGAGTGTGGATTCCTCACCCCGCAGCGCAGCGATCGCTATCCTGCAGCTGCAGTCTCATCAGAGACATAAAAATTGGCTGGGGCTCACAAATATATATATATTTTGGTGAGTTTGCAATATTAACCCCTTTGAGGGTTATTTCTACCTGCTAAATTTGCTGACTGAATACCGCTGGGGTAACTCTGCTTGGTGGAGCGTTAACCCTTCAGCGTTTGAAAAAAAAAAAAAAAAAAACCGCATAGTTTTTTGCTGGTATTACCGCTTTGACCTGCTCATACAGATGAGACATGTCTGAACAGAGTTCAGATGCCGCGGATCACGTCCCAGTGCCATTGCGGCAATCAGATACGCAGACCTCCACAGCGTCTAGCGCTGCGGTCGACAGCGGTGGAAAATTGGATGATATCGCTCGATCGATTAATAACTTATCTGACCTTTTAGGTCAATATGTGTCTGCTAATTCCTCTCAGAGGAAGCGACGCAGGCCGTTACCGGCCTCTACACGGAGCGAGTCAGATGTATCTGATATTGGGCAGAGTTCCCCTTTATATTCGGATGGAGAAATATCCGATTCAGATGCGGACGAGCCGCAGGGGCGTTCCTCTATGACGAAGCGTACGGAGGCATTAATTGAAGCCATGAGAGATATACTACAGTTACCGGAGGAGGTAACTAGTCGTCCTGGTAAATCAGCACGCATGTTCCAGGAGTCCCGTGCTTCGCGCACAACATTGCCAGCTCTGGATGAGCTTAATGGTGTGATAGAGGAGGAACGTCTATGTCCAGATAAGCGTTTTCATGGAACGCATTTCTTTGATACACTTTATCCTTGCTCTACGGAGTTAAAGGCTAATTGGACTTCTGCTCCTGAAGTGGATGTGTCTTTGTCTCAGCTTAGTACATCCTCTCTACTCCCCATTAAGGGAAAAGCGAGCTTACAGGAGCCTTTGGATAGAAAGGCAGAATTGGCGGCAAAAGCAAGCTATGAGGCTGCGGGTCATGGATTTCGAGCAGTGCTAGGATCCATGTGTGCTGCTAGAGCTTCTCTAAGCTGGTTGGCACGTCTGAAGACGGAGTTGCAAAATGAATCTCCGTTATCTGAGATACGGGAAACTTGTGAATGGTTAGAAACGGCAGCCTGTTATATCTTTGATGCCGGTCTGGATACGGCATCTCTGCTGGCCAAAGCGCAAGCTTCAGCGGTCACAGTCAGAAGAGCTTTATGGCTCAGACAGTGGGCCGGGGACGCAGTTTCCAAACAAGGGTTGTTGGCCTTACCTTACAAGGGTGGCCATCTTTTTGGATCCGACCTCACAGAGCTGATTTCCAAGGCTAAGGCAAAGGAATCAGCATTACCACAGCGAAGGGCCATGGCCTCGGTGTCCAGTAAGCCTGGTGTTTATAGTGGTCGGCGGTCCTTTCGGGGCCGAGGACGATCTAGTCACTCCTCGTGGGGATCGGGTCGTCCTTCTTTCTCAGGAAAGAAATCCTCTCAGAAAACTCGTACTCCCTGGAAGCAGAGTTTCCGCCAGAACAAGCGGGAACTTGACAAGAAAACCGCAAAGTCGGATTGACGCCAGGGGTCCACTCGAGGATTCTCGAGTGGGGGGTCGCCTGCTTCTTTTCAAGGAGACTTGGATGGCTCGCGTTCCAGATTCCTGGGTAACGCGGATAGTGTCGGCAGGCTATTTCATAGAGTTTGCTTCTCAACCCCCAAATGTTTTTTGTCAATCTCGCGTTCCGTCGGAACCCGAGCTTGTTGTCGCTCTACAGCGAGAGGTCGAATCGCTACTACAAAAGGGTGTAGTGATACCGGTTCCGTCAGAGGACCGAGGGAAAGGTTTTTATTCCAACCTTTTTATAGTTCCCAAAAAGGAGAACAAATTTCGCCCGATTCTGGATCTCAAGCGATTGAACCGGCATGTCCATGCCCGGAAATTTCGCATGGAGTCGCTTCGTTCCGTTGTGGCAGCTCTGTCACAGAACGATTTTCTGGTGTCAATCGACATTCGCGACGCCTATTTGCATATTCCCATCGGAAAGGCTCATCAGCGCTTTCTTCGATTTGCCATAGGTCAGAATCATTACCAGTTCGTGGCTCTGCCGTTCGGCTTAGCCTCAGCGCCAAGGGTCTTTACAAAATTCTGGCGCCCCTCATGGCACTCCTTCGAAGACAGGGGATTACGATTCTCCCTTATCTGGACGATCTTTTGATCGTGGCTTCCTCGGAGGAGGAGGCATTGACGGCTCGGGATTTGTCTCTTCAGTTTCTGAAAGACTTCGGTTGGCTGGTCAATTGGGAGAAGTCGTCCCTGGAACCATCGAGGACAATTCTCTTTTTGGGAATGCATCTCGACACGTTTCGGTCGGTAGTTTCCCTACCACCAGACAAACAGTCATGTCTTCTTCGACATGTACAGATTATGACATCCTCAACGGCAATGTCCCTACGGAAGTGTATGCGTCTTCTGGGACTGATGGTGGCGTCCATGGAGGCAATTCCTTTTGCCCAGTTCCACTCCAGGACTCTTCAAAGGTTCATCTTGAGTCGATGGAACCAGTCGCAATCGCTGGATTGCAGTGTCACCATTTCTCGCGCGGTGCGGGATTCTCTAGAATGGTGGTTACGTCCAGGGGCATTCTCCCTGGGGAAGTCTTTCCTCCCTCTGAAGTGGTCAGTCATAACCACCGATGCCAGCCTGACGGGCTGGGGGGGTGTTTGGAACAATCTCTGGATTCAGGGGGTATGGTCACCGGAAGAGTCTGTGCTTCCGATCAACATCCTGGAATTGAGGGCGATTTTTCTTTGCCTCCAACATTGGACGGTCCCTTTGAGCGGTCTGCCAGTCCGTGTGCAGACAGACAATGCGACGGCTGTCGCGTATATCAATCACCAAGGTGGGACAAGGAGTTCCAGACTCATGGTAGAGGTGTCCCGAATTCTGATTTGGGCAGAGGCCAATGTACCAGCCATTTCGGCGATTCACATTCCAGGGGTTCAGAATATTACAGCGGACTTTCTCAGTCGCAGAAGGATGGATCCCGGGGAATGGAGCCTCCACCCGGAAGTCTTTGCACTACTGTGCTCTCGCTGGGGAACCCCCCAAGTGGATTTGATGGTTTCCAGGTCCAATGCCAAGTTACCGACATTCATGTCCAGGTACAAGGACCCGAAGGCGGTGGCGGTGGATGCTCTAGTGGCTCAGTGGGATCAGTTCAAGCTGATCTATGTATTCCCGCCGATATCCTTACTTCCTCTAGTGCTGCGTCGGATCAGACTAGAGAGAATTCCAGCTATTCTGATAGCTCCAGACTGGCCAAGAAGGGTGTGGTTCTCGACAATAATGTCGCTGTTGGCGGCACCTCCGTTTCCACTCCCTCTTCAACAGGACTTGTTGACTCAGGGGCCCATTTGTCATCCGGACTCGATGTCCCTGCGTTTGACGGCGTGGCTCTTGAGACCGAGATCTTGACCCGTAGAGGTTTTTCAGCCGAGGTCATTGCTACCCTTCGTGCTGCAAGATGTCCGGCTACTTCTAGGATTTACCACAAAATTTGGGAAACCTTCTTTTCGTGGTGTTTGGGGTCTTCTCGGAACCCGAGAAAATTTTCCATTCCCAACCTGTTGGCTTTTCTGCAGCATGGGCTAGACAAGGGTTTGGCAGTTAGCACTCTGAAAGGTCAGATTTCTGCTCTGTCCTTATTATTCCGGAGAACCATTGCTTCAAATAGAGACGTGATCTCTTTTTTCCGAGGTATCTCTCGTAAGTTTCCGCCGCGGAAGGCACCCGTGTCTCCTTGGCGGCTCAACCTTGTTTTGGAGGCTCTTCAGCATAAACCTTTTGAACCTATGGTTTCTGCTAGCCTTTCTTTACTTTCTTGGAAGGTGGCTTTCCTTGTTGCAGTCACTTCCTTGAGGAGAGTTTCTGAATTGGCAGCTCTTTCTTGCTCGCCTCCTTTTCTGGAGTTTTTTCCGGATCGTGTAGTGCTTCGCACTCGGGGTGATTTTTTGCCTAAAGTGGTGTCACAATTTCATGTTAACCAGGATATTGTGTTGCCTTCACTCTGTCCGGATCCGAAGAATACGAAAGAGCGAGATTTACACACATTGGATTTAGTGCGGGCCTTGAAGTTTTATCTATCTATTACTCAAGGTTTTCGTAAGACGGACTCCCTGTTTGTGGTTCCGGCAGGTCGTCGGCGTGGTCAACGAGCTTCCAAGGGTTCTATAGCTCGTTGGATCCGGTCAGCTATTTTGGAAGCTTACCGTCTTCGGGGTGAATCTTGCCCGATTAAGATTCGAGCCCATTCCACGAGAGCTGTGGCTTCATCGTGGGCTTTTCATCAAGGTGCTTCGGCAGTGCAGCTTTGCCGAGCGGCGACTTGGCGCTCTGTCCACACGTTTACAAGATTTTATAAAGTGGACGTCAGTGCTTCCGCTGATGCAGCCCTCGGACGTAGGGTCCTGCAGGCAGCTGTAGTTTAAAGTTCTGGATGAACTTGTGTTTAGCGCTGGTTGCGCTTTGTTGTTAAGGTTGTTGGGTTTCTGCCTTTTGTTGGTTTTTTTCCCACCCTTATTTTTGAACTGCTTTGGGACGTCCCATCAGTAATGAATACTGTGGCTCTCTTCCTTCATCTGCAGCTGAAACACGGATTTTGGTAAAGACTTACCTGTAAAATCCTTTTCAGCGAAGGAAGGAAGAGAGACACAGCACCCTCCCACGGCAGAAGTGTGTTGATGTTTTCAGATGCAGCGCGACCCTTATCTGATAGCGATTATCTGGGCTGAGGTCAGCGCGCTAAGGCTCTGTTCCAGCATCGCCAGCTCATCGCAGTAGTCAGGTTCCGTGAGTAGTACCTGGAACTCTGTGGTTTTTGGCTTTCTTTGCATGCATAACCTGTATCCTTGTGTTTTTTCTCTGAAGTTCCTTCAGAAGGGGTTATGTTGCTCCGCTGGTGATCTTGGCTCTTTTCCTAAAAGCTTTGATACGACTGGAGCTGAGTAGGAGGAGCCCGAGCTGGAGGGGCCAGCCAGTCATCACTCTTTTGATCTGAGGTAACATCCTGATCTGGGGCTCCGCCTACCATCAGTAATGAATACTGTGTCTCTCTTCCTTCCTTCGCTGAAAAGGATTTTACAGGTAAGTCTTTACCAAAATCCGTGTTTTCGAGCACGCCGAAGATACTCAGTTAGCACCCGAGCATGCTTGATCATCAGTGTTAATAACCCAAGAAAAGGCCCCTGTGATCACGTTCACAAGCTGTGGAGGAGATCTGTGCAGATTTTGCACCAAAAAAATCCCTTGAAATAAAACTAGTGAATCGGGCTAATCCTCCTGCAGATCCGTATGTACCCACCGCACCTCCGTGGCCCAATCTGTGCGTCCGCCTGGCATTTCTGCCACAGATACTCCTGTGTGCAAAGTCTGATCTTGTCTTCTAGGCCAAACGTGTGACTGTCGCCCTGTTGGCGGTCCTGCACAATGTCAGGAATCGGGTTTACAGCAGAGGGCGCTATAACAAGCGGTTCTTCGGCCAGATCTCCTAGCAGGGGGTCTTATTTACTTCTCTGATGGTTCCCGTTGTCATACAATAACCCGCACCCCCTGTGATTGACACACACCCAGCCTTGATTTTTCATCCAACCCCGGCAGACTTCATTGCAGAAATATTGCATGCTTTTCACACATCTTTTGCTATGTGATTGGAGACGTCCACAGCAAAAAGTGCCAAATCCACAGCGGCGCTCGCGTTACCCTGCAGATTTCCACTGGGTGGAACTTTGCAACTTCTCGTCCACAATGCTGGAAGTGTCAGGTTGTCCGCCTGCGCTGCGTATATACCCCACATGTCTTGATCCCCTTTATCCGGCGGGTGTGACATGCTGTATATAGACTTTTCTGCATCCATATGCCTTGATGGTACAGATATGTTGACTATACCTGGCAATGTCATATGCTGAACTTACCTTTTGGACATTTCCTGTGATCGCCAGTAACGCATTATCTCTATGGTCCCCATGCTAATCATGCCTTTATTCGCTGCCCACCATTCTCCTTATCGGGCAGACTGATTATTGCAGGACTGATTGACATCTTGTGTAATACACCAGTCACACCCAAAGCTGCATCCTGCAGTTGGCTTTCAGGCCCCACACCATTTTCCATCTGACAAATGGCCGTGTCTGTACGGACTATAGGGACATTGTTAAACTTTGCAAATGCCAGAAATGGAATTATTATTGGAAATATAAAGTGAAGCCGTCACATTATAGGAGGAGATGAACAGATTGAGGTACGGTTTTTGTGGGAAAAGATTCCATGCAATCTGGGATTTATTTATGTGAATCTCTGCTATTTTTGCAGTCAGGAGTCCAGTAGGTGGGGCCTAATCAATGTTTGACGCTGAGATAGGTTGAATTTTAGCATCATTGCATCTGGAGGCATCAGTCATTCAGTCTAGCAGCAGTTTTGTGAATGCAGCTCTGGAGTGTCAGAAGTGATGAAGTGGTATTTTATATGTATTTTTATTTATTTTTATGTATCTTATTTGTTCCCCTTTTGTGACCGAGCAGTGCCTGCTGTATAAGGCCTGGACCGGCTGTAGAGCTGCTTATATGGAGACGTGGGGTGTAACGTTGCATCCAGACCTGCACGGCTCGTCCTCCTCTTCATTACGGCAGACACCTGCCAGCGAGATCCTTCACTCCTGTCTAAGATGTAAATGTAGCCGGGGATTATTGTTCCCGCTGTCCCGTATCAGCCGGAGACTCTGGGCCATTCTGACTATAATACTCTGCAGGTGTAGAGAGGAGATTAGCGGCGTCCATCTCTCTCCGCTCCGTCCGGAGGGAATGTGACAGTAAACACTTCCATGAATACTAAGGAGTCGTGTCACTTTCCTCAGATGAATTGAGCGCTTCTTCCCGGCTCTAGGTGTCACCGTATGGAAACACGTGCCCACCCTGGCGAGGACCCCCTCATCCTCCCCGCTGAGATCTTTATCTTTAATGGGACCAATCTCCTGAACGCAAAAAAAAAAGAAATGACTTTACATCAATAATTTACTAGTTAATTACTTCATTATGAATTTTTCATTGGGATGCCGTGAAATGCACCGACCTAGTGGCTGATATGGAGCAACTGGCAGCGGTGTGTGCGCCAGCGGAGTGACTGGTCTGAACACGAGCCAAACCCAAAAGATGAGAAGTGGGGCTAGAAATCTCTGCAGAGGTGGATCGGGGGTAGTCTGTATATCCTGAATGTGCGGCACAAGGATCGGCCGGACTCGGTAACATGGATTACGTCCCAACAACGGCCCCTGCCTGGGGGCATCTGTCAGCAGTACGTCCTGGAAGATGGTGGAAGAGGAAATTATGAACAAGCAGGAATGACTGACAAGCACTTTTAAAATGTCTGTGTTGTGGTGTGTTCCCAGTATACGGCGGGGCTTGTGGTGTGTTCCCAGTATACAGCAGGGCTTGTGGTGTATTCCCAATATACTTCAGGGCTTGTGGTGTGTTCCCAGTATACAGCAGGGCTTGTGGTGTGTTCCCAGTATACAGCGGGGCTTGTGGTGTGTTCCCAGTATACAGCAGGGCTTGTGGTGTATTCCCAATATACTTCAGGGCTTGTGGTGTGTTCCCAGTATACAGCAGGGCTTGTGGTGTATTCCCAATATACTTCAGGGCTTGTGGTGTGTTCCCAATATACAGCGGGGCTTGTGGTGTGTTCCCAATATACTTCAGGGCTTGTGGTGTATTCCCAATATACGGCAGGGCTTGTGGTGTATTCCCAATATACAGCGGGGCTTGTGGTGTGTTCCTGGTATACAGCGGGGCTTGTGGTGTATTCCCAATATACTGCAGGGCTTGTGTTGTATTCCCAGTATACAGCGGGGCTTGTGTTGTATTCCCAGTATACAGCGGGGCTTGTGGTGTATTCCCAGTATACAGCGGGGCTTGTGGTGTGTTCCCAGTATAAAGCAGGGCTTGTGGTGTATTCCCAATATACGGCGGGGCTTGTGGTGTATTCCCAATATACAGCGGGGCTTGTGGTGTGTTCCCAATATACAGCGGGGCTTGTGGTGTATTCCCAAACTACAGCGGGGCTTGTGGTGTATTCCCAATATACGGCAGGGCTTGTGGTGTATTCCCAAACTACAGCGGGGCTTGTGGTGTGTTCCCAGTATAAAGCGGGGCTTGTGGTGTATTCCCAATATACAGCGGGGCTTGTGGTGTGTTCCTGGTATACAGCGGGGCTTGTGGTGTATTCCCAATATACTGCAGGGCTTGTGTTGTATTCCCAGTATACAGCGGGGCTTGTGGTGTGTTCCCAATATACTGCAGGGCTTGTGTTGTATTCCCAGTATACAGCGGGGCTTGTGTTGTATTCCCAGTATACAGCGGGGCTTGTGGTGTATTTCCAGTATACAGCGGGGCTTGTGGTGTGTTCCCAGTATAAAGCAGGGCTTGTGGTGTATTCCCAAACTACAGCGGGGCTTGTGGTGTGTTCCCAGTATAAAGCGGGGCTTGTGGTGTATTCCCAATATACAGCGGGGCTTGTGGTGTGTTCCCGGTATACAGCGGGGCTTGTGGTGTATTCCCAATATACTGCAGGGGTTGTGTTGTATTCCCAGTATACAGCGGGGCTTGTGGTGTGTTCCCAATATACTTCAGGGCTTGTGTTGTATTCACAGTATACAGCGGGGCTTGTGTTGTATTCCCAGTATACAGCGGGGCTTGTGTTGTATTCCCAGTATACAGCGGGGCTTGTGGTGTATTCCCAGTATACAGCGGGGCTTGTGGTGTGTTCCCAGTATAAAGCAGGGCTTGTGGTGTATTCCCAATATACGGCAGGGCTTGTGGTGTATTCCCAATATACAGCGGGGCTTGTGGTGTGTTCCCAATATACAGCGGGCTTGTGGTGTGTTCCCAATATACAGCGGGGCTTGTGGTGTGTTCCCAATATACAGCGGGGCTTGTGGTGTATTCCCAATATACAGTGGGGCTTGTGTGTTCCCAATATACAGCGGGGCTTGTGGTGTGTTCCCAGTATAAAGCAGGGCTTGTGGTGTATTCCCAATATACGGCAGGGCTTGTGGTGTATTCCCAATATACGGCAGGGCTTGTGGTGTATTCCCAATATACGACGGGGCTTGTGGTGTATTCCCAATATACAGCGGGGCTTGTGGTGTGTTCCCAATATACAGCAGGGCTTGTGGTGTGTTCCCAATATACAGCAGGGCTTGTGGTGTGTTCCCAATATACAGCGGGGCTTGTGTATTCCCAATATACAGCGGGGCTTGTGGTGTATTCCCAATATACAGCGGGGCTTGTGGTGTGTTCCCAATATACAGCGGGGCTTGTGGTGTGTTCCCGGTATACAGCGGGGCTTGTGATGTGTTCCCAATATACAGCGGGGCTTGTGGTGTTTGTATCGGGGGCTCCCGGTATACAGCGGGGCTTGTGGTGTGTTCCCAATATACAGCGGGGCTTGTGGTGTGTTCCCGGTATACAGCGGGGCTTGTGGTGTGTTCCCGAACTTCCCGGTATACAGCGGGGCGTGTGGTGTGTTCCCGGCATACAGCAGGGTGTGTGTGTTCCCGGCATACGGCGGGGCTTGTGGTGTGGTCACGGTAGACGGCACATCTTGTAAGGGGTGGGGTGTCCCCGGTATGTGGCGTGTTTCGCCGGGGGTGTCCCCGGTATGTGGCGTGTCTCGCCGGGGGGTGTCCCCGGTATGTGGCGTGTCTCGCCGGGGTGTCCCCGGTATGTGGCGTGTCTCGTCGGGGGTGTCCCCGGTATGTGGCGTGTCTCGCCGGGGGGTGTCCCCGGTATGTGACATGTCTCGCCGGGGGGTGTCCCCAGTATGTGGCATGTCTCGCCGGGGGATGTCCCCGGTATGCAGTAGTTTGTACCTACAGGGCACCAGACTCGTTGATTCTCGTGGGCAGTGAAACCGCTGCTGGGTCGAATCCCACAGAAGAGCGACTATAGCACAGATTGCCGCTCAGCCATTGCTGGACCCTTTACCTCTTGTGCAGTCTCAGCCTCGGTGGCTCAGAGCAAACTGCCTGACGTGAGATGATTACATAATGTTATTATTCGCACATGTAGGCGTTATCGGTTATCCATAGAGGGTGGTCTGACCGCTAGGACCCTCACAGTCCTGAGCATGGAGCTCTGGAATGACCCATGTGAATGGCTCTGTGCCGGACATGTGCACCTCTGCTCCTCATTGTCTATGGGACTGGCGGATGTAGCAGCGCCCAGCCCGCAAGTGCCCGAGTCAGTGATTTATTAGCATTTCCAGCTCATTAGCAGACTGTTTAATACCTCGGTTTTGAAGACCGGTTCATGTTTAAGTTTGGTTACTTTTTTTTTTCCTCCCCCTAAAGTTTCAGCAAAACTACAACTAAGTGGTAATAAAGTTTCCCTGCTTGATGCCAATGCTCCATTTATGTCCATTTATTTCTTTATATTGAGTTTCTCCTATGTAGATGAATTCACGGTGTAAACCTTGGGTGCGTCCATAGAGGGTATATAGCCCCACATTAGTGGTTACCCCAGTATAGGCATGCTTGCCTGCCGTGCCCCTATCCGTCCACTAGAGGGCGCGCTCGCCTCACCGTCCGCCGGCAGACTCTTGACCAGTCCTCGCTGTGCAGATGCACATATGGCGGAATATTATCTTTTTATAGTTACAATTATGAGCAATTGGAGGAAATGACGGCTGAATCCTCCAGCGCTCGTGTTTTGTTTTACTTTTACATTCTAAATTTGGGCAAATCCAAACATGAAATTGAGATGAGGCGTTGGGAGCGGCGCTCACCTTGGACTATTCTCGGCCACATGCACAGTGACATGCCGTTTACCTCCGTATAGCAGTCATGTCATCTATTTTACTTGTCACATTTCTGAAAGGCAGAAGAGCCGCTCGCTCAGTGATTTAGCCTTGGCCGGTGGAACGTGTCTCCCAAATTGCCGATGGCGTTTTATTCCTGCTCGCTTTCACTGCGACTTTAACTTGATTGGGAAAATGAAAGCCTTGCGGCAAACGAGAGCGGAGCACGGCCAAGGTCCCAATTAACGACTGTGTCCTGAGAGTGCCCCCTATACATGAATCTGGCAGGTACGGAGTGACGAGTGCGGCCTGGATTATGCCATGTCGGGGTGAGAAGCGCTGATGATTGTGGCAGCGGAGTGCACTACATCCCACCATCCCATAGATTTCTATGCGGCCAATCTGTAATATATCGGGCACATCGTCCTGTAGTGGCAGTAGCCGTTGTATTCCTGGCCTAGTAGACTGGGGGGCGGTCATGGGGGGTTCTGCAGTAAGAGATGATGCAAAGAACCTGGTTTTGTTTTCTTTTTATTTTCTGTCCTAATTTGATTCCTAAAGAATTAGGAACGAATTCCCTTGCCGTCATGTGCTTGGTGCGGCAGCAGGGGGCACCCTTGCCGTCGTGTGCTTGGTGCGGCACATCGTGTGCTTGGTGTGGCAGCAGGGGGCGCCCTTACCGTCGTGTGCTTGGAGCGGCAGCAGGGGGCGCCCTTGCCGCCATGTGCTTGGTGCGGCGGCAGGGGGCGCCCTTGCCGCCATGTGCTTGGTGCGGCAGCAGGGGGCGCCCTTGCCGTCTTGTGCTTGGGGCGGCAGCAGGGGGCGCCCTTGCCGTCGTGTGCTTGGGGCGGCAGCAGGGGGCGCCCTTGCCGTCGTGTGCTTGGGGCGGCAGCAGGGGGCGCCCTTGCCGTCGTGTGCTTGGGGCGGCAGCAGGGGCGCCCTTGCCGTCGTGTGCTTGGGGCGGCAGCAGGGGGCGCCCTTGCCGTCGTGTGCTTGGGGCGGCAGCAGGGGGCGCACATGCCGTCGTGTGCTTGGGGCGGCAGCAGGGGGCGCCCTTGCCGTCGTGTGCTTGGGGCGACAGCAGGGGCGCCCTTGCCGTCGTGTGCTTGGGGCGGCAGCAGGGGGCGCCCTTGCCGTCGTGTGCTTGGGGCGGCAGCAGGGGGCGTCCATACGGTCACGCGCTTCGGAGGCATTACTGTAATTTCTGTATATTTTATTTTTCAGGCTGCAGTGAAGCTGCTCTCTTGCGGTGTCGATTAGCAGCTCTAGTGTTACTGAATCCCCTGTAATAAACATGATGCAGTGCTACGGGGCCTGCAGAAAATATTGCATTTTCCTTGGCCCTATCTGTACTTCTTTTCTAAAGCCGCAGCAATGATCCTGCCTCCAGCGGTCCCGGCCTGGTAGCGCGCCCCTGCAGGATACGGTAGAGGCCGGGGCCTGGCTGCTTCTCCTGTTATGGCCATGGTGCAGCTCTGGGGGGCGCTGCTGCACAGCCTGTGCATTACACTGTGATATTTTGCAGTATTCTTCCCCTTGTCTGGTACACTGTGAAGATTTGAGATCTCCGCTCTGCCGCTGCGGGGTTGAGTTGTCAGGGCAGTGACACGCTGCTCCACTCTTGACATGAAATATTTTACTTTTTTTTCTTTCTTTCTTTCTTATAAAGTATAAGAAATCCCTTAACGAATATTTCCACCTCTACAACAGCAGTACCGGAGTGCCAGGAGCTGCTGAGCTTGTACCAGAAGTACCTGTCAGAGCAGCAGGAGAAGCGGAGCCCCGGGAGCGGCCGACCCCAGCAGGTGAGCCCCGTCGTGCCCTCTCCTCACCCCTCCGCCCTGCAGAGCATCGCTCCGTACTTCTGCTCTTCATGCGTCTCCACCTGCCTGCCCCCATCTCCTGGAATGAGGCCTGGGCTCGGTATCACGCAGCAGGTCCGGGGGAGCCCGTTGTTTGTTTTCTAATGAAGAGCAATTAGTGCACTGTATATTTTCTAATACAGTCGAAAGGACATTTTAATGGGCGAATCAATTATGCAAATCGTCTCGCCTCTGCGGAGGTGCAGATAATGTGTTGGACACAGAGCAAAGTCTATACAAATGCTGAGAGACAGCGGACGGGAAGGGCTTTCAGCCTCGGCTCACGTGCCGCTCATGCCAGAGATTAAAACCTTATTCAGCGAGAAAATAAAAATACAAACTGTATCAAAAAGGAATTTTACATGGGCTGTCAATGCTGCAGAATATGGGGTCACTCGCCTAGTAATCCTCACTACCACGGTGAGCAGCCATCTTGCTATCATAGGCCCGGCCCCCGGCGGTGCATAGGCCCCCGGATTTGGCAGGGGATTGGACATAAGCACCAACTGGACTAATGAACAGGTGCCAAAACGCAGTGTGACAGCGGCCTTCACATAAAACTAGAGATATCAAACAAGGAGAAAAGAAATGCCCTATCCTAACACATTACCAAATGTATCCCTTATCTACAGGACAATCGATTGCTGCCGGCTCCATTGTGGAGACAGGCAGTGATCACTAGGTCAGGGGTACTGAGCTCCGCATTGCCTATTGGCCGCACGCTCACACTGCCGCTCCATTTACAGTGTATAGGATTGACGTTGACGGCACAGTATAGTGCCTTTTTGTTTTCCCCATAAATACTTTTTATATAAAAAGATGCACGCTTTTAATAAATTTGAGGCATACACGTTCTCCAGGAGGGTGTAAAAAGTAAAATGAAAATAATAAATTTGGCTCCCCGGCATTTTCTGGTATTTTGGTTCATTTTACTTAGACAATATCCCTTCTATGCACAACTAAAAGCATTCCCTTTCTTATACAGTGCCAAGTGTCTATATATTATATTTTAATTATGTTATATTTTTTATATTATATCATGAGGATTCACTCACTTCCTGCCTGCGCTTCAGATATCCACAGACTCAAAGTCTTTATGGCAAACGGGAAGGTTTATTTCAGATCATAAACCTCTAGCAAATGAACATAAAACCGCTTTTTCTCCGACATATAAGGATGTGACAGAAGTAAACAAAAACAGTACATACGGCAATATTATGTCCAACAATGCGGGCTCACCAGTATAGAGGGCAGTCCGCACTGTCTGTAGCTAAAGGGTATGCCACACTAAACGAGATTGCAAACGAGATCACTAAAACGTCACTATTTAGCGATCTCGTTAGAGACCTCGTTGTGTGTGGCATGTAGCAACGATGTGGCCCCTGCTGTGATGTCGCTGATCGCTCACTAGCGTTCTGGACCGTTTTTTGATCGTTGGTGTCCCGCTGGTGAGCCTATATCGCTGTGTTTGGCACCTTTTGCGAACAACGAGCGACCTCGTTTGTGACGCATATGGTGTTTAGCGTCACGGAATGGATTGCAATATCTGTAAGTTCTCTTTTGCGTCACAGAGAGGATCGCAGAAGTTGCAAAGCAGGCTAGCAGGACGCAGAGAGCAGGAGCGATGCTGGAAATTCCTATGAATCAGAAGCGCTCAGTACATGCTAATGACAGATCCTAACGACCGCCAAAGTCATTAAAGAGATCGCTGACCGCTGATGAGTTGTTAATGAGATCTCCTGTTTGGCAGCTACTAGCGACCTAAAAGAGATCACACCAACGATCTCATTAGCTTGCGTCGTTATTGAGATCGCTAACCAGATCGCTAAGTGTGGCAGTACCTTAAGACTCAACTCTAGTAAAGGTCTTTCCACCTCCCACACCCAGACATTTCTAAGACAATTCAGCTGCTGCCTGTTATATGGGCTGCCCAGCCTAGGTGGATGATATGGGAGAAGCCAGTCCCACCCCGCTGTTCTAGCTGCTCATAAAACCTGGACCCAGAAATTCGATCCCTTTTTAAAAAAAAAAAAAAAAAAAATTGCAGCAACCTAAGATAAGGTTGCTAGAACCTGCTCTCCGGCCTTCACCTCAGAGGCTATCCACCTCTGTAACATGCATCTCCTACCCAGGACCGTCAGCTGCATGCAGCCTTTGGGAAAAAAAAATCTTTTAATGACTCTGCTGGCTGCCTACCAAATTCCATGGTAGTGAATAGTAGTGTAGATTTCAGGTGTTTATCTCTTAAGGAAGCAGTTAAGTAAATTGTTTATTTCATGCTAATACTGCAGTACCGGCTATTACTGGAGAATAATATACGGGGTTTTGTATACCATATGTATACCTGGCTTACTTAATGTGCCATGTGGTCTGCCATCTTGTTTTGGCCCATCATATTTTTGCACGTTCTATTTTATGATAATGGCAAATTTAGTTTGATTTATGTTTTGTTTTATTTATAAAAATATCAGAAATTTGACAAATTTCTAACAATTTGCTATTTTCCAACTTTGAATGATTATCCCTTTAATCCAGATAGTCACACCGCACAAAATCATTTATAAATGATATTACCCTCCTGTCTGCTGTACATTAGCACCAGCTGTTTTTTTTTTGTTTATAGCAGTTTAGAAGGTTGAAAAATATAGCAGGATTTTTTTTTCAAGGAAATTTGCAAAAAATGTTAAGATGCGTGTTCAGTTTAGAGGTGATTTTTGGAGTCCTGTATGTTGGAAAACCGCCAATTGATACCATTTTAAAAACCGCATCAGTCAACATATGCAAAACTGTTGTCAGGTAGTTTATTAACCCTTCAGTAATTAATGCAAAGTGGCAGGACACGAATGGAAAAAAAAAAAAAAAATGTTACCACCTAAATGTTGCTGACTTCTGAACAGGTAGTGACCTGTCATGTCACTATGTCTGGAAGACTCTAAGGACATGAATTGCCATAGCAAACATCATATCAGGGTGCCCATGGGAAAGAGGGAGCCCCCACACTGTTAGCCATTTAGATGCTGTAGTCACAATTGGGGTGGGGAACCTTTTTATTTTACCAAGGGCCATTTGGATATTTATACCATCCTTCAAGGGCCGTAGAAATTCACTTAGCAGGGAAAAAAAGAAATATATATATATATATTTTTTTTTTTAAAAAATTCCTGCTAAGTGAGCCCCATGAAAAACAAAGGCAACAGCAAAAGTTCAGTTTTTCGTCAATTCCAGCCCACTTTTTTTTTTCTTGTTTTTTTTAGTACATTATATGTTTAAATTGGATGGTGTCATTCAGAAGTGCACCTTGTCCTGCAGATATACAATTGCCCGAATGGCTGTGTTTTTAACCCCTACCGTCTTAGCCAGTTTTGTTTTCCTGACACAGCCCCATTTTTCACGCGGTACTAACCCCAGAGTGCTGCCAGTCCCAGCGATTCTGAGCCGGTTTTTCCATGACACTTTGTGGTTCCTGAATGTGGTGAATCTAGGTCAATACGACTTAAGTTTTTCTTTTTTCTAACAAAACCTGTTCAGCTTTGAAGTTACTTTTAGGGGCTTATGTGTCAGAAAACCCCGAAAAGTGATAGCATTTTAAAAACTGCACCCATCAAAGTATTCAAAACTGCATTCAGGAAGTATGTGAACCCTTCAGATTCTTCACAGGAATTCATGCAAAGTGGAATGAAAAAATGAGTAAAATGTCTTGGCCTCAATTTTTTTATTTTTTTCATTTTCATAAACTCTGTGAGAAAAATTAACACAAAATTTTGTTATGCGATTGACCATATGGGGTCGGAATCTATGGTTTGGGCACATGATGCGTCAAAGAAGGAAAGGGGCGCTATCTTATTTTTGGAACGCAATTTTGGCAGGAATAGATTGTAGTTGCCATGTCACATTTACAAAAGCCCCAAAGAACCAGAACAGGAGAACCCCCTACACACAACCATGCATACATGACTGCATTTTGGAAATTACACCCCTCAAGGAATGCATATAGGGTTGTACTGAACTTTTTGGACTCGTAGGTGCTTCACAAAATTTTATAATGTAGAGATGTGAAAATCAAAAATTTTGTTTTTCAAAAAAAAAAAAAGCCCTAAATTTTTCACTTTCACAATGATACCAGGAGAGGATAGACTGCACAATTTGTTGTTCGAGTTCTCTGGAGTACGCAGGCACCCCACATGTTGTTAGACATTACTTTTTGGACACATGGCATGGATCCAAAGAGAAGGAGAAAAATATTTGAATTTTGGTGCGTAGTTTTGGCTGGAATACACTACAGATGCCATGTCACATTGGCAGAGACTCTAAGGTGACAATTACGGCTCAAATCCACCATAATTGACTTCATTTTGGAAACTACACCCCTCGAGGAAATCATCTAAGGGTGCAGTGGCCTTTTTGAACTCCAAGATGCTTTGCAAATGCTTCTAAAAATGGGATGTGAAAATGAAAAATGTTCCTCTAAAATGATTCCTTAGCCCCTTAAATTTTCATTTTTACAAGGGGTAATAGTAAAAAATGGACATCGATTGCTCCCGATTGCGACAGTGCACCGTATGTGGCCGTAAACTGCTGTTTGGATGCACTGCAGGACTCGGAAGGGAAGAATCGTTTTTTTTTTATTTTATAGTGCAAATATGTCTGGAGTAGACTGTGGGTGCCACTTTCAGAGCCCCCTAGGTGACAGAAGAGCAGAAAACTCCCCAAAGTGACCAAATTTTGGAAACTACACTCCTCAATGAATTTAATATAGGTGGGGGGGTGGTGAGCATTTTTGAACTTGCATGTGCTTTGCCGTGTCATAAAATGATGGGTTAATGGAAACAGAATTTTTTTTTCTCCATTAAATTTGCTAGTATACCTTCTTTATTCTCATAATAATCCTATAATTTGTAAAGCCATTTCTCACGAGTGATTAAATGCCCAATATGTGGTCAGAAGCTAGTGTTAGTGAATCTACCTTTTTGGCCACAGCTGTATCCACAATTTTGGCTTTTGGAGTAAAAATTTGGCCGTAATAATTTCAGCTTCAGATGAAGGAAGGGAGACAGTCATTACTAGTGGGTAGGCGGAGCCCAGATGAGATGGACACCTCAGATTAAAAAGAGTGTTGACCGGCCCCTCCAGCTCGGGCTCCTCCTACTCAGCTCTCCAGTTTACAATTTGAGGTCTCAGAGGATAGTCGCTGCTGGAAGCAGCTCCTCAGAAGATTTTATTATTTTATATCGGACAAGAGACTTGGATCACCAGAAGTGGTCTAGAGGTCTCAGGGGTCTCAGCGCTGCTGGACCCCAACCTCTCCCTTGGCGGATCTGTATTACCCTATATGGTGGTCCCTGCAGAACCCTGCCGGCCCGGGGGGATGAGGATGGCTTCCCTGGCGGGGGCGCAAACCGCGCTGCAGGGGTCACTGCGTTCCCCACCCTGGGGGGAAGCGAGGGGCATAGCGCCAGAAACCCCTGGGGGTCCCTGTGGCGCTCGGCTGGTGAGTACTCCACATTTTTATTAAGATGTGTGTGATTCAGCGACTGCTGCGGCAGCCACTGTTACAGTATACATGCCGGTGACTGTGTGTTTTTTGTCCGCAGGTGGATGCCTGCAGGACATAGGAGGAGGGAGAGAGGAGTGCGCGCCTTTCTTATTTGAATTTCGCGCCGCTCTGAGCGCGCGCTTTATGGCAGTCTTCCTTTCCGGCTTCTCTCATGAAGCACACGGAGGCACAGCGCGGCGGCCATTACTGACAGGTTGAAAGCTCCCTGGAACATCGCTCTCCTCCCCTCCCAGCAGACTCTGCACCGTGACCAGCTGGGTGAGTCGCTTCTACCCGTCTAGGGCAGAAGCTTAACCCCTTCACCCCCACAGCGCGGGCGCCTTTCTGAGGCACAAATGGGTGGCAGACTGCGCTGCCTGCAGCTGTTATCTCATAAGGGCTCGCACACCTTTTCAATAAAGAGGTTGTGGGGAGTCTGCGACAGTAATACTGCCACTATACGTTCCTGCTAACGACCGATAACGACGCATACTATGCGATCGTTTGTGTGATAAGCGGTTAGTGATCCCCTTAATGACTTTGGCGGTCATTGCGATTTACTAACAGCGCAATTTTGTGAATGTTTTCTTGTTAAGTGTGGCATAGCTGTCCTGTAGCTGCTGCCTTATAAGAGGCACTTGGAGCTCACACACCCTTTTCATTATTAAGGTTGTGGGGAGGCTGCACTTTAACCCCTTCTTAGGCGGTTAACTCTTAATGGGGGACAGCTGGGGTAGCTCTCTCTTTAAAAGCTTTAACCCTTCAGCGTTCGTTTTTTCATTAAGAAACACACTTTCTAGTTACTGACAGGTTTAACCTGCCATATACTGTGCAACCGTCTCCCAGATCCGCTACAGTATCAGTCTCGCGTATCTGACGCACATACCTTGACGGCGTTAAGCACAGCGGTCGGAGGTTCCAGTGGTGTCAGAATGGAGGCCCTCGCTAGTTTGATGGCCTGTCTGATTTTCTATTATTGAGTGTCAGCTAGATCCTCTCATGTCAGGAAGCGACACAAGCCGGTGCCTTCCTTCCCGCGTAACGAAAATGTCCGATTCGGACAAGGAGGATCGGCAGGGACACTCTGCCTCTCTTTTGGGCCGTAAAGAGGTTTTTATTGGAGGCGTTACAGTTACCGGAGGAGGTATCTGGATGTCCTGGTAAGTCAGCCCGGATGTTTTCAGTCAAGTGGAGAAGGAGCGCCTGAGTCCAGAAAATTGAGACACCGTATCCGTTTCTACGGAGTTGATGATAATTGGATCCTTCTCCTGAAATGGATGTCCCTCATCCCAGCTTAGAAATATTCTCCTGTTAAGGGGAAGGCGAGTCTGCAGGACCCGCTGGACAGAAATCATGGATTCAGTATTAAGGATCCATGTGTGCTTGTAAAGTTTCCCTGAGCCGGTTGGACCGTCTACGGACGGCGTGGCAAGGTGGATCTCCTCTATCGAGGTAGATGGACTTTTCCAGTTGTTGGAGGATACTGCGTCACTGCTAGTCAGGGCGCAATCTTCGGCAGTCACAGTCAGAAGAGCACTGTGGCTTAGTCAGTGGACTGGGAACGTAGTTTCCAAACAGGGTTGCTATCTTTAGCTTACAAGGTGGTTAGCTATTTGGACCTGACCTCACGGAGCTGATTGCCAAGGTAAAGGCAAAAGAAACAGCTTTTCCGCAGCGCAGAGCTGTGACTTCTGCGTCTGGCAGGACTAGTGCCGGTAGTTGTCGGCGGTCCTTTCGGCCCAGGGGATGATTCATTCAGCCTCTGGGGTTCGGATCGTCTCTCTTTTTTAAAAAAAAAAAAAAGGGGGGAATTTTCAGAAATTCCGCATACCCTGGAAACAGAACTTCCGTTGAGACAAGCGGGAAGCTGGCAAAAAGCCGCTAAGGCGGACTGACGCCTGGGTCTCACTCGAGCGTTCTCGAGTGGGGGTCGTTTACTCCAATTCAAACCGACTTGGGCTTCCCGCATGTCGGACGCCTGGGTGACACGGGTTGTGTTGGCAGGCTACTTCATAGAGTCTTTCTCGACCCCCAGACAGTTTTTTTTGTCAACCTCGCGTTTCCGTCAGAGCCCGAACTTTTTGCCGCTCTGCTGCGGGAGGTAGATTCCCTTCTGCAGAAAGGTGTGGTGGTGCCGGTTCCGCCGGAGGGCCGGGGAAGAGGGTTTTATTCTAACCTCTTTGTGGTCCCCAAAAAAGAGGACAAATTTCGGCTCATGCTGGATCTCGAAAGATTGAATCGGCATGTTCACGCCAGGAAATTCCACAGGCCCTGTCGCAGAACGCTTTTTTGGTGTCAATCGACATTCGCGACGCTTATTTGCACTTCCCAATCGGAAGGGCCTCCAACGCTCCCTTCGTTTTGCCATAGGTCAGGACCATTACCAGTTTGTGGCTCTGCCATTTGGGTTGGCTTCAGCGCCCAGAGTTTTTTACAAAAATTTCTGGCGCCTTTCTTGGCAATTCTTAGAAGACAGGGGGTTTTGATTCTTCCCTACCTGGATGACCTTTTGATTGTGGCGTCCTCAAAGGAGGAGGCAGTGACTGCTTGCAATCTATCCCTTCAGCTTCTGGAGGACTTCGGGTGGCTGGTCAGTTGGGAGAAGTCGTCTCTGGAATCGTCGCAGTCAATCCTGTTTTTGGGGAAGCATTTCGACACGGTACGAGCAGTGGTGTCTCTGCCTCCAGACAAGCAAGCATGTTCCCTTCGACATGTACAGGTTATGAAGTCTTCGACAGCGATGTCTTTTCGAGGGAGTATGCGCCTTCTGGGTTTGATGGTGGTTCATGGAGCCACTTCCGTTTGCGCAGTTTCATCCAGGGCCCTCCAAAGGCTCATTCTAAGCCGTTGGGATCGATCGCAGACTTCGCTGGATTGCAGTCTCATCATCTCCCACAGGGTGCGAGAGTCCCTAAGATGGTGGTTACGTCCGGAAGCGTTATTCCTGGGGAAGTCTTTCCTCCCTCCGAGGTGGTCGGTCATAACCACCGATTCCAGCCTGACGGGCTGGGGAGGTGTCTGGATGATATCTGGAATCAGGGAGTATTGTCGTCGGAGGAGTCTCCTGCCGATCAACATCCTGGAATTCAGGGCAATTTTCCTTTGCCTCCATCACTGGACGGTCCCTTTAAGCGGTCTGCCAGTCCGAGTGCAGACAGACAATGCGACGGCGGTCGTGTATATCGACCATCTAGGCGGGACAAGGAGTTCCAGGCTCATGGTGGAGTTTTTCTCGGATCCTGGTATGGGCCGAGACCAGAGTGCAGCTTTCTCTGCGATCCACATTTCAGGAGTTCAGAATCACGGCAGACTTTCTCAGTCGCGAGAAGATGGATCCCGGAGAATGGAGTCTTCATCCGGAGAATTTGGCACTGCTGTGCTTTCGTGGAACTCCCCAAGTGGATTTGATGGCATCCAGGCCAATGCCAAATTACCGACTTTCATGTCGGGTACAAGGATCCGTAGGCTGTGGCGGTGGATGCTCTAGTGGCTTCGTGGGGCCAATTCGAGCTAATCTATGTTTTTTCCGCCGATTTCCTTGCTTCCTCTGGTGCTACGTCGGATCAGACTAGAGAGAATCCCGGCTATGTTGATAGTCCAGATTGGCCAAGGAGGACGTGGTTCTCGACTCTGGTGTCGCTCTTGGCAGCGCCACCATTTCCACTCTCTCTTCGCTCGGACCTGTTAACCAAGGGCCCGTTAGTCATCCGGACCTGAAGTCTCTGCGTTTGACGGCGTGGCTCTTGAGACCGAAATATTGACCGTCAAGGGTTTTCAGCCGAAGTCATTGCCACTTTGCGAGCTGCCAGAGATCCGGCTACTAATAGGATTTACCACAAGACTTGGGAGGCCTTCTTTTCGTGGTGTTGGGGTTTTTCAAGGAACCCGAGGATTTTTTTCATTCCCAATTTGTTGGCCTTCCTGCAATTCGGGCTGGACAAGGGTTTGGCAGTGAGCACCCTGAGGGGTCAGGTTTCTGCTCTGTCCTTGCTGTTCCGGAAGGCTATCGCCTCGCGTAGGGACGTACGCTCCTTTTTTCGCGGTGTAAACCGTCAGTTTCCGCCGCGGAGGGCACCTGTGTCTCTTTGGCGTCTCAATCTTGTTTTGGAGGCTCTTCAGCACGGGCCTTTTGAGCCTATGGACTCTGGTAGTCTCTCTTTGTTCTCTTGGAAGCTTGCCTTCCTAGTGGCGGTCACCTCTTTGAGAAGGGTTTCTGAGTTGGCGGCTCTTTCTTGCTCGCCTCCTTTCCTGGATTTTCACCTGGATCGCGTAGTACTTCGCACACGGGCGACTTCCTACCTAAGGTGGTGTCGCAATTTCATGTTAACCAGGATATTGTGTTGCCCTCTCTTTGTCCAGGGCCGAGTAATGCGAGGGAACGGGCCTTGGACACATTGGATTTGGTGCGGGCTTTGAAGTTTCTATTTGTCTGTTACTCAACGTTTTCGGAAGTCGGACTCCCTGTTTTGTGATTCCAGCAGGTTGTCGACGTGGTCATCGAGCTTCCAAGGATTCTATAGCTCGTTGGATTCGCTCGGCCATTTTGGAGGCTTACCGACTTAAGGGCGAACCTTGCCCGATTAAGGTTCGAGCCCATTCCACGAGAGCTGTGGGCTCATGGTGGGCTTTCCATCAAGGGGCCTCGGCAGCTCAGCTTTGCTGGGCGACGACCTGGCGCTCCGTCCACACCTTTACAAAATTTTATAAGGTGGACGTTAGTGCTTCCGCTGATCCAGCCTTGGGACGTAGGGTCCTGCGGGCGGCTGTGGTTTAAAGTTCTCGTTGACTTGTGTTTAGCGCTAGTTGCGCATTTTTCTTAGGTGTTGGGTTCTGCCTTTTTATGTTTTTTTCCCACCCTTAATTTTTGGACTGCTTTGGGACGTCCCACTAGTAATGACTGTGTCTCCCTTCCTTCATCTGAAGCTGAAAGACGGATTTTGGTAAGAACTTACCTGTAAAATCCTTTTCAGCGAAGAAGGAAGGGAGACACAGATCCCTCCCATGGCAGAAGTGTGTTGTTGTTTTCAGATGCGGCGTGACCCTCCTCTGATAGCGATTATCTGGGCTGAGGTTGACGCGCTAAGGCTCTTTTCCAGCATCGCCAGCTCATCGCAGTGGTCAGGTCCAGTGAGTAGTACCTGGAACTGTGTGGTTTTTGCCTACATGCATGCATAACCTGTATTTTTGTGTTTTCTTCTCTGAATTTCTTCAGAAGGGGTTATGTTGCTCCGCTGGTGATATTGCTCTTCCTTAAGCTTGTGTACGACTGGAGAGCTAAGTAGGAGGAGCCCGAGCTGGAGGGGCCGGTCAACACTCTTTTTAATCTGAGGTGTCTATCTCATCTGGGCTCCGCCTACCCACTAGTAATGACTGTGTCTCCCTTCCTTCTTCGCTGAAAAGGATTTTACAGGTAAGTTCTTACCAAAATCCGTCTTTTATGGGTGCCACTTGCAGAGCCCACAGGTAGATTTAGATAAAACTATTTAATTCTCACCTATAAGAACAAAATCGCCCCCCTCGTGCATTATTGCACAATTTCTGCTCGGATTTTACCTAGAAATTTGATTCACAGAGAATTTATTCTCTGGAAATGTAATGTCTCTTATTACGCTTTGGGGTTTTCCCATTATGTAAAAAAATTAAAAATAAAATTGCTTCTACTCTCCATACCGCTCACCTGTCCGGTCCATCTGCTACTCGGCGCCAGCAGTCCGGTCCTCACCGCATCTTCTGATCCCACGAGCCTCTAATACTGTGCTGGACTTCAGGCTGTCATGGCACCCCGGAGGGGTCTGCACCAGCGCATGGGGAGGTCAATGGTGTTATGACGTCTCGACATTTGCCTTGATCGTTCTGCTCGCATTCAAATGACCCTTCCGGGCGCCTTGACAGCTTGACTTTGAGTGCAGGGCGAGAGGCCCGATGATCCCAACATGAGCAGTGAGGGATAAGAATGAGGAGGGCTGGACAGATGGCGGGCGGTGAGTGTGAGGTTTTAATTAACCTTTTGAAGGCCCATTATGTGTCAGAAAAATGTCATTCAGCGCCATTTTGCTTAATCCACATGGAAGCAAATTACAAAAAAAAAAAAAATCTTTACTTTGGCAAATGCTAAAATTCGAGTCGGATTCAACTACACTCCGATGTATTGACTCATCTCTAGTCATCAATAATTAGATCATGGAGAATCCCCTTTAACCACTTCCTGACCTTAGACGTATCCATTCGTGCTGGTTGGGAAGGAGTTTCCGACTTTGGACGTATGGATACGTTATGGCGATTTTGCTTGTTGTTCCGCGAATCTGACAGCTGACACCTGGCTCTCACTGCCTGGAGTGGTGCCCGCACCCTCCCGTCAGTTTAACGCTCTAAATGCTGCGGTCTATATCCCCTTCCGATCTGCACACCTCGAGATATCATCACGAGGGCCCGATATTTGCCATGGCGACCTGCGTTCATCATGACATCCGTGTCGCCAGTCTAGCAAGCTTGGTAGACCACGCTCGGAGCATGATCTAACTAACTTGTGTCAGTGCAGAACTGACATGTATAAATCATACCAAAAAATATATTGTACCCGTACCCATAATTAAAAGTATTTTTATGAAAAAAGTAAACATTTATCGCCGCTTCCAGAATGACGCAACCTATAAAACTGTCAAACTAACCCCTTCAGTGAACACCGTAAAAAAAATCATACCGTCGAACAAAAAGTGGAATACTCGATCAAAAAACAATGTAGATAAAAATGGTATACAGTATCTGAAAATGTCATCTTGTCCCTCAAAAAACAAGCCGCCATACTGCTCCATCAGAAAAATAGTTATCGCTGCAAAAATAATTTTCTATAAAATAGATTGTGTAAAAGCACCAAAGCTTAAATTATATACCGTATGTACTCATGTGTAAGCCGACCCGTGTATAAGCCGACCCCCCCTAATGTTTGCCACAAAAAACTGGGAAAACTTATTGACTCGAGTATAAGCCTGGGGTGAAAAATGATTATGCCCCCATATGATGCTCCACAGATTATGTCCCCATATGCTCCACAGATTATGCCCAATATGCTCCACAGATTATGCCCCCATATGCTCCAGATTATGCCCCCATATGCTCCAGATTATGCCCCCATATATTCCACAGATTATGCCCCCGTATGATCCACAGATTATGCCCCATATGTTCCACAGATTATGCCCCCATATGCTCCAGATTATGCCCCATATGTTCCACAGATTATGCCCCATATGTTCCACAGATTATGCCCCCATATGCTCCAGATTATGCCCCCAAATGTTCCACAGCTTATGCCCCCATATGCTCCATATTATGCCCCCATATGCCCTAGATTATGCCCCATATGTTCCACAGATTATGCCCCCATATGTTCCACAGCTTATGCCCCCATATGCTCCAGATTATGCCCCCAAATGCTCCATATTATGCCCCCATATGCTCCAGATTATGCCCCATATGTTCCACAGCTTATGCCTCCATATGCTCCATATTATGCCCCCATATGCTCCAGATTATGCCCACATATGCTGCACAATTATGCCCCATAGTATAGGCCTCATGCTGCTGCTGCAAAAAAAAAATTACATACTCACCTCTCGTCGCTGGGGGCCAGGTGCCGGTGTCCTGAGCAGGCGGTGACACCGGCGCGCTATGGGGGACAGGTGCCGGTGTCACCACTGGCTCAGGGCCCGGCACCTGAGATATTTACCTGTCCTCTCTGCACCGCTGCGCTGCTCCCTCGGTCTGACTCCTCGGCAGTGAATGATCTGGCAGGGGGCGGGGCGCGCACTAACGACGTCATCGCGCCCTCTGCCTGATCATTCACAGCCAGAGGAGTCAGACCGAGGGAGCAGCGCTGCGGTGGACCGAGGGACAGGTAAATATCGCTATACTCACCCCTCCGCCGCGCGTCCCTGCAGCCTCTCCTCTTCACCCGGCGCTCTCCGCAGCGCTTCAGTCCTGCAGCGGTCACGTGCTACCGCTCATTAAAGTCATGACTATGTGCATATTCATGACTTTAATGAGCGGTGCCATGTGACCGCTGCAGGAAGGAGCCGGAGATCGTGGGAGAAGCAGGGGGGCTGCAGGGACCGCGCCGGCGGAGGGGTGAGTATGATCTGACACCCCCGCTCCACCTCCCCCGCCGACCCCCGTATATGACCCGCGTATAAGAGAGGGGGACTTTCAGCCCTAAAAATGGGCTGAAAATCTCGGCTTATACATGGGTGTATACTGTAAATGTGTTATTGCTGTAATCGTACTGACCCAAAGAATAAAGCTGCCTTATCAAATGTACCACACGTAGAACAGCATTTAAAAAAAATATACCTGAACTGCTGGTTTTTGTTCATTCTGCCTGCGAAAAATCGGAATAGAAAGCGATCAAAAAATGGCATGTGCCCGAAAATGGTGCCAATAAAAACGTCAATTTGTCCCTCAAAAAACAAGCCCTCACATGACTCTGTGGGCCAAAATATGGAGAATATATAGGTCTCAAAATATGGTGATGCTTTTTGCATATAAAAGTCTTTTATTGAGTGACAGCAGCCAAACCTAAAATCCCGATATAAATCTGTAATCGCACCAACTCGAAGAATAAAGTTGTCTAATCACTTATACTGCACGAGGAACGGCATAAAAAATTAATAAAACCATTTCTTCACCTGCTGTTTATTTGTTCATTCTGCCTCCAAAAGACTGCAGTAAGGCTCGGCTTACATTTATCCTGCGTTCTACGCTGAGCGCTTACATTGGGGTTTCCATGTAAATCTCTAAAATACTTGATGCAGACGGAACTCCTTGCAGAAGATTTCCTATAATGTGGCAGATGAAGGCACTGTGGATACCATCTGGCAGCCTTTGATCCGGTGGTGTCTGCCAGATTAGGAGTGCATAAAAATGCCATCTGCTACAGTTTTGTGTACTTCTGGGGAAAAAAAAGAACATTGCTGAACAGAGGCCAGACGGAGTCCAGAGTAACTGCTGCCTCATTATAGTGAATGGATCCCTCGAGGGTTTCATATGAATCGCGTCACTCAGATTTAGATGGAAACCACAATGTAAGAGCTCAATGTAGATCACAGGATAATGTGATCCCAAATGCTATGTAAAACTTTTTCCACTAAAAGCTTCAAAAATCAATCCACAAAAAAAGCGAGTCACCACTCAGGTCCGTCATCTGTTAACAGAAATATAGGGCCTTCCATGTCACTAGTAGTTCAAAGGCTCTGTAAAAGTGCTATGGGTCCTCACCCACTTAATGAAATCCTACAAATTCTGCAGTCCCAATTCCAATTGCCCCCTCACTTTCTGTGCATCCACATTTTTGGCATTCTGGTAGCAATCAGAGCCTGCCTAATTTACAAGTGCGTGTCTCCAGAAGCACGAGTTGTGCACTGCAACATACTGGGCACTACAATAGCAGATTTGTAATTTTCACTCCACAACATCCACTGTTTCTTGAAAATACCCATGAAGTCAAATTATCACTACACCTGTAGTTAAATTCCGTTTAATTTCCAAAATGGGGTCACTTGAGGGGAGGATGTGCTATTCTAACAGGGCTCTGTATATGGAGACCGCAAACTATTCTATCAAAATCTATGCTCCAGGAGGCAAATACCACTATGTCCCTCCCAAGTCTTGCCGCGTGGCTAAGCAGCACTGTACAGCCACATATGGGTCATTTCCACGTTAAGCAGTAATTGTGTGACAAATTTTGGTGCCATTTTTACCCATTTTCCCTTGTGAAAATGTAAAATCTGGGCTAAAACAATTTTTTTTTGTAGAAAAGTAATTATTTTTTCTTCACTTCCCAATAGTATAGAATTCTGTGACACAACCGTGTTGTCAACATGCTCGCTGCACCCCTAGGTGAACTCATTGAGAGGTGTAGTTTGTAAAATGGCGGCACTCATGTGGGGCTCTGCCTTTGTGACATGGCATCCTCAAACCATTCCAGCAAAATCTGCACTGTAATATGGCTTTTTTTCCCTTCTGAGCTTTGCACTGTGTCTCAAAAGTAGTTTTCGACCATACATCTGGTATCTGTGCTCTCGGTAGAAATTTATAAACTTCTGTGAAGCACTTGGGAGCTCAAAGTGCTCACCACACATCTAGATAAATTCCTTGAGAGGTCCAGTTTCCAAAATGTCGTCACTTGTGGGGGGGTTTCCACTGTTTAGGCACATCAGGGACTCTCCAATCTCTACATAGCGTCCGCAAATGATTCTAGCAACTTTTGTGATCAAAAAGTCAAATGGCGCTTCATCCCTTTTGAGCCCTGCTGTGTGCCAAAGCAGTAGTTTTTCTCCACGTATGAAGTATCTATCTGTGTACTCAAGAGAAATTGCACAACAAATTATATGGTGCATATTCTCCTGTTGCCGTTATAAAAATTCAAAATTTGGGACTAAACCTCTATGAAGCACCTGGGGTTTAAATGCGCTCACCATGCCTCTAGTTTGAGGGATCTATTTTCCAAAATGGGGTCGCTTGTGGGGATTTTCCTCTGTTTAGGCACATCAGGGGCTGTCCAAACGCTACATATATTCCATTAATTATACCAGCAAATTTTGCGTTCAAAAAAAAAAAATCAAACTGTGCTTCTTCCCCTCCGAGCCATGCTGTGCACCCAAACAGGGTATCTGCGTACTTGGGAGAAATTGTACATCAAATTTTGAGGTTCATTTTCTCCTATTTCCCTTGTGAAAATAAAAAAAATTGGGGCTAAAGTAAAATTTCTGTGAAGGGGGGGGGGAGTAAAATATTCATTACCATATTTTTCGGATTACAAGACACACCGGACCATAAAACGCACCCCAAATTTTCAGAAGGAAAATAAGGAAAAAAAATTGTGTCAAATGGGGGGTTCGTCTTACATTCCGAATTCAGCTTACCCGGGGGAATCCGCAGTGCAGGTGGAGCGGGGTCTCAGGGGTTTGTAAAGTGGGCCGGCGATATGACTCCCATCCCAGGCTGGTGCGGCAGGGTCAGTGGTGGTGCTCGGGTCTCCGCCGGCATCTTGTGAAAGCCCGGAGGTCCCGCATATCTATTGCTGCGATGCGGTTCCCACCATGAAATCCCATCCCAGGCTGGTGCGGCAGGTTCAGCTGTGGTGCGGGGGCCTCTGCCGGCATCTTGCGAGAGCCCAGAGGCCCTGCACATATTGCTGCGATGCGATGGCTTCCGGGAAAATGGGCGGCGCATACTTAGATTGAGATCTCGAGACGATATCTCGTTGCAGAGATCTCAATCTTTCCCGGGGGCCACCGCATCGCAGCAATGGATGTGCGAGGCCTCCTGGCTTTCACAAGATGCCAGCGGGCCCCACTGCACCACAGAGCACCAGCGCCGAACCTGCCTCATCAGCCCGGGAAAGGGAGTGTGATCATCGCCTGGTAGTGTTGGACCGGGACCGCCACAGAATCGCCCGATTCCTGCTGTCGCCACAGTATTTGCAAGTTTATTACGACTATAAGACCCACCTCATTTTCCCCCAAAATTTTTTGGGAAAAAAGTGTGTCTTATAGTCCGAAAAATACGGTATTTATTCGGACTCCCATGACAGCACCACGAGAGAGGGGATCCGCCCTTCAGGAACAGGAAACCTGAGACAAAAAGGGCGGCACCTCTCCCATTCCGCAGTTGGTTTCCTGTTCCTGATGGGACTAGTCCTACAGTTACCTGCAGGATGATTCAGATCCCTCTTAGCGGGGGTCTCCTACCTCGGCCGGTTCGGAAGCTCCTGGAGGCGCCACGGTGGTCCATCATTGGACTTCACGACAGTGTGCGATCAGCAGGGAGCGGAGTCCTGAGGATGGCCGTCTCCAGGGAGAAGCAGCGCCGAGGTAAGGTATCCCCCAGGTCCCTGCTACTTCGGCGGGTGCGTCGCAGGGCTCCAGGCCGGGTTCAGCTGGGTTTGTCCCTGACCTTGGGCGCGCTAAAGGCTCACTTCCAGGCGTCCCCGTTCAGATCTCGGACGCATTCTGCGTCATTGGGGTTGCGGGTGACGTCAGGAGGCGGGACCGGCGAATACGTCCGGGTCATCGACGCCACCTCTGCCATGCACGAACGGTCTTTCTGATGGCGCTGTTTGGGCTGCATAGGACGCCGGGGGGGACCCTGCGGTCATGTGACCCTCGATATGGGGGCCGGAGCATCCGCGCAGGGGGGGCTGAGGATTCTGGGGAAGGCGCTGCATGACCTGCTGACCGGACTGAGGGGAGAGAATATAGGCAGGACTCCGGAGGAAGTCCATGCTTCTGGCCCATATTTTCCATTATGGAAGGTGAGCAAGAGCAGCAGCATTTGCTGCAGGAGGAAGCTGTGGACCAGCAGGCTTCTCTGAGGTCTCGTGCTGACTGAAATCCCAGGTCATGGCCAGCTAAGTGTCCATTCCAGCCGCAGGAGTTCTTCCAAGTCGGTGTCGGCTGTGAAATTAACCCCTCGTGATCCGGTACCTATTTTTCGGCATACACTGTTAAGTGATATTCAGAAATATTCACTCAGTGATGCATCCTCCCCCTTATGTTTTAATTCTAAGGAAAGGAGTGCAAGGATAAGCAAAGCATAGGGAATGTGCCCCTTGTGGATGCCCCTTGCCGGACTCCTATCTAAAAAAAAAAAAAAAAAGTTATGTCCCCCCTGTATCCAGCAGATGGTGAGGTTTCGTGAAGGGGTGGATCGGCATTAGTCCTGGGTTAGAATACATTGACTTACTATCCCCCTTAGGTGGCGGAAGAAACTCCCAACTTCGCCTCGAGCCTAAAGGACATCATCACAATGGTTGTAAGGGAATCGATTAAAGTCCCTGACTCAAGAGAATTGTTGAGCCCAGGCCTGAGCTGTCGATGCAGGATGTCATGTTTAAGGTACTGGACCAAAAGAAGCGTAGTCCCTTTCCCTTGAACGAAAAAATATAAGGTCTGATCCTCCGAGTGGGAAAGACCGGAAAAAAGGGACTCTCTGTCTCCGGCCCTCAAACGGAGATACCCCTTCGATGACCCAGCCATTAACAATTGGGTTAAAGCCCTAAACTAGATGCGGCCATGGCCAAAGCTTCAAAAAAAAAAAAAACTCATCCCTTTCCTTTTGAAGACATGTGGACCCTGAAAGATCCCCTAGATAAAAAGGCAGATATCTTCCTCAAAGGGACTTGGGAAATGGCAGCCGGATCCTTAAGACCAGCAGTGGCTTCTACTTGTGCAGCCAGATCTATGATGGTCTGGTTAGACCAACTCGAGTTTCAGATAAAAGTCGGAGCACTTTGAGATACAATTATGGGAGCCCTTCCAGTTATTCAGGGGGCTGCAGCTTTCCTCTCAGATGCCTCAGTAGATTCGGTCAGGATGGCGGCAAGTGCAGCGGGTCTTTCCAACAGGGCTCTGTGGTTGAAATGCTGACCAGGGGATATCCAGGCAAGTTCTAAATTGTGCTATTCCATATGAGGGGAAATACCTTTTTGGCCCGATCTTGGAGGAGTTACTGGATAAAGTGGGAGACGAGGAAAGGAGATTCCCCAATTTATCATCTTCTTACCGACGTTCCTTTAGCAGAAGGACGTTTGCTCAAGGCAGACCTACAAGGGACTGTTCTAAATGGGATGATGGGAAGAAGAGAGGTATAAGCTTCATGTTTGGACTTTCTTCACAGGAACGCAAGAAACCATCCCAATGACTAGCGGTCCCCGTGGGGGGTAGATTATTGGCCTACTATCCTGCCTGGTCACGGATCACCTGTAGCGCCTGGGTACAGAGCATGATATCTTCTGGCCTCAAACTTGAATTTGTCTCGGTTCCAAGGGATAATTTTATGTTCACTCCCCTCCGCTCCTCTACCATAGAGCAGGCCGCTCCAGAAGCGGAGATCGTCAAACTGTGTCATAGGAGGGTCCTGGTGGAGGTTCCGGAATCCGAGAAGGATAGTGGGTTTTATTCTCCACTATTCTTAGTTGGAAAACCAGATAACTCTTTCAGAACCATCATCAATCTCCGGTCCCTCAATAAATTTCTGATTACTCGCCCCTTTAAAATGGAAACAATTGGCTCAGCAATGAAAACGATATTTCAAAACTTTCATGGCGGTTTAAGATTTAAAAGGCGCATACTATCATATGCCAATTCACGCAGACTATCACTGGTTCCTAAGTGGCGGTGTCCATAAGTGGCTCAGTTTGTCATTTTCAGTTCACAGTCCTCCCCTCTGGCCTATAAGCTGCTCCTCCGGTCTTCACGAAGTTAGTTGCAGAGGTCATAGCCCATTTTCGGGAGTCAGACATTCTGGTTATCCCCTATTTAGACGACTTTTTAATCATTGGCAATTCGGCTGATCAGTGCCTTTCTCAAGTAAAAAGCACTAGGTCCACTCTAGATCAATTGGGCTGGTTAATAAACTCTGAAAAATCCTGTTTACAACCCTTCAAGATGCAGCATTTCCTCGGTCTCGTCTTAGATTCTGAAAATCAGGAATGTCGGCCACCACTGGACAAAATTATTTACCTTCGTCACCAGGTTTTGCGAGCAATTAATAGCCCCTCTATGACCCTCAAGCAGGCCATGTCGCTATTGGGTTACCTGACTTTCTGTATCCCGTCTGTCAAATGGGCTCAGTTTCATACTCGGGCCCTGCGAAGAGAGGTATTGCTTAATCATAGGGCCCTAAAGGGGGTTCTGTAGGGTAAAATGATATTGGGGCCAGCAGCTATAAGGTGACTGAAATGGTGGCTTAACAAAGATAACTTGACCTCAGGGGTCCCCTGGAAAAATCGTGTATCACACGTAATAACCACAGACGCTAGTCCTTCGGGTTGGGGGGCCCATATGGGAGACTTAGTAGTCCAGTGTCAATGGGATCCCCGAGTGGAATGCTCTTTAACCTGTGGGAGCTATCGGCAGTAAAACGGTCAGTTAAGAAACTCATTGTGTACCTACAGGGTCACTATGTCAGAATTCTCTCGGACAACCAGGTGGCGGTGGCATACATCAACCACCAAGAGGGAACTCGTTCCGAGACCCTGATGGAGGTAGCAGAATGTCTTTTTCAGATAGCGGAAAGACATTTTCTATCTTAACAGCGTTACACATAAGAGGAAAAGACAATACCAAAGCAGTTTTCCTAAGCTGCAACATACTAAGGCAGGGAGAATGGTTTCTAAATGTTACCATTTTCAACCAGATTGTTTGCATGTGGGGTCAGCCGAACATAGACCTTTTTTTGCCACCAGGAGGAACAGAAGGGTGAAACAATTCTGTTCCCTGAATCTGACAGAAAAACCTTGTATAGTGGACGCCTCCTGAGGTAATGGGATTTCGATCTAGCCTGCGCATTCCCTCCGTTATCCCTGTAGCCCCTGGTTGTAAGGAAGATCAGAGAAGACAGAGCAAGGATCATACCAATTGCTCCTTTTTGGCCCAGAAGGTTTGGTTTTCGTGGCTGAGAAAGATGTCAGTTTGTGATCCCTGGGTTCTTCCGGATCTTCCATATCTCCTCTCCCAGGGTCCAGTCAACCATCCACGAGTAGCGGGACTCCACTTAACGGTGTGGAGTTTGAAAGGGCATTATTAAGGGATAAAGGATTCTCCCCGAATCTAATAAACACCCTTCTAAACAGTAGGAACTTAATAACAACCAAGATCTATGCTAGAACCTGGAAACAATTCCTAGCTGCTTCTACCTTTAAAACCGGGGAAGGGGTGTCCATAGGAAAGATTCTAGAATTCCTTCAGAGGGGTCTGGAATTAGGTCTTACCACTAGCACTCTTAAAGTGCAGGTTTCGGCCCTTGGTGCCATGTTTTGCTGTGATATCGCAGGTAATTACTGGGTCTCTAGATTCATTAAAGCAGCTAGCAGATCTAAACCCATACACAAAGCAAGGTGCGTACCATGGGACTTAAACTTAGTCCTCACAGCTATGACGGAGGCTACATTTGAACCCCTGGTATCTGCCTCTATTAAGATTCTATCCCTTAAGGTGGCCTTTTTTTGGTAGCAATGACATCAGCTTGTAGAATAAGTGATATTCAGGCACTTTATAGAAATCCCCCTTATACTCAGATTTTAGACGACAGAGTAGTACTTAAAACAGACCCGGCCTACCTACCCAAGGTTGCCTCAGATTTCCATAGGTCACAAGAAATAGTTCTTCCCTCCTTTCTCCCTAACCCTACCAGTCAGAAAGAGGAGAAGCTTCACACATTAGATGTTAGAAGATGCCTGTTACGATACTTATGTTACTAATCCCTGGAAGAGGGACAATGCTTTATTTATATCCTTACAGGGTTCCAGGAAGGACTTTAGAGCCACAAGATGTGCATTAGCAAGGTGGATCAGGGAGGCTATCTCTCCAGCTTACACAGCAGGTGGCAGTCCGGCTCCACAGAATTTGAGGACACATTCCACTGGAGCCATTGCATCCTCTTGGGCAGAAAGATCTGGAGTTCCATTGACCAGATATGTAAGGCGGCTACATGGTCACCCCCTTGCACCTTATTTAATCATTATAGACTAGACATGGGTGCTTCCTCAGATCTCACCTTCGGGTTAAGGGTACTGCAGGCTGTAGTCCCTCCCTAAATTAGTTTTACGTCTCTAAGTCTCTCGTGGTGCTGTCATGGGAGTCCGAATAAAGTATTAAGTTACTTACTGGTAACGGTGTTTTTCGGAAGCCCATGACCGCACCCTTAGTTCCCTCCCTTAAACGTATGGGTGCGCACTTCTTCCGATTATAAATTTCCACATGGGTGATATTGTTTAAGTTGTATATATTTTATGTGCCATTAACCATGGAGGTCCTCTCAAGCTCTGTAATCCAACTGAGGCATGGGAGAGGTGCCACCCTTTTTGTCTGTGTAGGTTTCCTGTTCCTGAAGGGCGGATCCCATCTCTCGTGGTGCTGTCATGGGCTTCCGAAAAATACCGTTACCGGTAAGTAACTTAATACTTTCCTTCCAGATTGCTTTAATTCCTGTGAAACACTTGAGGGGTTAATAAACTTCTTGAATGGGGTTTTGAAGGGTGCAGTTTTTAGAATGGTGTCAAGTTGGGTGACTTTCTGTCATACAAGCCTCCCAAATTCACTTCAGATGTGACGTGGTTCCTAAAAAAAAAAAAACAATGGCAGTCCTTTGTTTGTAAAAAGGAGAAATCGCTGGTCAACCAAAAGAAATTTCCAAAATGATGCAGATGTAAAGTAGACATGTGGGAAATGTTATATATTAACCATTATGTGTGCCATAACTCTCTAAGAATTAAAAGTTTGAAAATTTGCGAAATATTCAAAATTTTTGCCAAATTCCAATGTTTTCACAAACGCAAGTCATATCAAGCACATTTTTACCACTACCATGAAGTACAGTGTCACAATATGTCACGAAAAAAAACTATCTCCAAATCAGTCGGATCCATGGAAGCATTCCAGAGTTATGACCTCGTAAAGTGACCGTGGTCAGAATTGTAAAAATTGGCCTGGTCAGGAAGGTGAAAACAGGCTTTGGGGGTGAAGGGGTTAAACTACTAGTAACATGGAAAACCTCAATCTTTCTGATGACCGATATGAGTACGACTTGTTTTTTTGTGGGATGAATTTTTGTTTTTTTATTGGTGCCATTTGGGGCTCCATTACATCTTTTTTACTTGTTCTTTGTTAAGATTTTTTTGGAAACAAATGGAACAAATGACCATTTCAGGAACTCTGTATCTTTTTTTTTTTAACTACTCCATTTTTTCGCTTATTGTTTAGGTCAGTACAGGTTTTATTTCCTTACATTTTTAGTGTGCAAAAAATAGACTTGCTTTTGCATCACCACATTCTGAGAACTTTCTTATTTTTTATTTGCCGAAAGACCATTTTAGGGGCTTGTTTTTTTTGTGGAATGAGATAAAGTTTTATTCAGACTATTTTGGACTACATAGGATTTGTGCTTATCACTTTTTTGTTAGATTTTTTTTTTTGGAGTGCAGAGTGAACAAAAACCTGTAATCGTTTTTTACGTTTTTGATTTACCATGGTGGTCTTTGTATGAGTTAATTAATGGGACGGTTTTATAGACCGGATCTTTTGTCTGCAACGTTACCAATTATATTTAACAAACACAAATTTTGGTGCTCAAACATTGTTATATGTTCGTACTTGGTTTTGATTTTTTTTTTAATCATATATTTACAAGTTTTATTGGACTTTTAATTTTTTTTCTTTTCGTCCCAGTACGAGTCTTCAGCTTGCACTTGTTTTATTGCTGGTCTAATATCCTGCAATACTTCTGCATTGCAGGGTAATTTACCTGTCAGTTTCACACTTAATAAAGGCATGTGAGACCCTGACTGTGGCAGGTTAACACCCCCCTGCCATTATTTGGCCTGGGTTCACCATGGCAACCGTTGGCACTGCGCGATCACCGTTGCGGGGTACCAATGGGCTCCTCCCTCAAATAACCATCTAGATGCTGCTGTCAACATTGACTGAGGCAGGTTAGGGGTTCAACGGCCATGATCGGTGCTCGTACTGATCGCAGGCCTTACAACAGGGTGTCTGCACTTTTCCCGAGCATGCTCGGGTGTCCTCCAAGTGTTTGGGCGTGCTTGGAGATTTCGTTTTTGTCACCGCAGCTGCATGATTTGCGGCTGCTAGACAGCCTGAATACATGTGTGGATTCCCTAACAAACAGGCAATCCCCACGTGTATTCAGGCTGTCTAGCAGCAGCAAATCATGCAGCTGCGGCGACAAAAACTAATCTCCAAGCACGCCCAAATACTCGGAGGACACCCGAGTATGCTTGGGAAAGCCAGAGCAGCGAGTATACTCGCTCATCACTGGTCTGCACCCATTGCTGATTAAGTCGACTCTGCTTGTGAGATGGAAAAAAGGTACGGCTTTTTGCAGAAGGTGAGTTTTGGGCAGTGGAAACCAAATTGGGCTTGCTTCAAAAAAATTCCAAAAGGACTTTCATGGAATTAAGGATGGGACAACCAAGACCATCGGACTCACACATCTGAATACACAGATAACTCGCCTGTAATAAACCCCAATAGTCCACCATCTGATAATAAAATAAAAAATCAACCGTTATAACCTTATGAGACAAAAAAGCAAGGAGGAGGCGGAGGTTTTATTCACTGAGCAGCAGGTCCGGGCGTTCCTCCTCCTTAACAAACCAAGCATCTCCAAGGAAAGTGTAAATGTTCCTACTTCAATCTCATTTTAATGACGCACTCGAGCCCGGGCCCCGAAATGTCATCCTCTGTATTGTAAAACCTTTTGCAAAGTTGAATAAAGCTTACACATAAGAGCAATCGGCGCTGATGGCGGCAGCAGGCGAAATATCAGTCTACGGGAATACATTTTAGATGAATCCCCTCTCCAGACAATTTGAATTTTAAATGTTTTTTAAAAATGTGACATCTTCATAAAGCCGAACACGAACGAGCCAGAGAAACACTAAAACCTAAATTTGTTGCTGTTTTTTTTCTTTTTTCCCCTTCTTAATTTTTCCGTCTGTCTCCCAATCACCTCCTGACTACAGAAGACACCAACTAAACAACTTTCCGTTTTAATAATTTACTGCGCTCATGACCTATTAGCAGAAAATTGGTTAAAAGCTCGAAACCGGAGCAGATGTGTTTCTCCGAGGGGTTTTTTGCTGTATGGTTTAAATACCTCATGTATAGAGGTTGAATATACCTGAACATTTGGAAAACTGCAGTGTTACTTTCCCCCAGAGCTACACTGATGATGCTCGATGATATCTCCGCTGCTACTCTCCTTCTGTCCTTTGATTCTGGCACTTCTTGTTTCCATTAGTGTTTTGTTTTTTTTGTTTTTTTTTTTAGGTTGAAAGTGGATTTTACTACTTGCAAAAATGTAACAAATTGGCCCGTAGTGGTGCAAAAATTAAGGGGGGGGATCATTACTCCTACCAGACCCTCGTACTGCTTTTAGCATTCCCCATCAGTCATTAGACATTGAGTAGCAAGCTAATAGATGACTTTAATCCCTGAACTCGGTATCTCCCCCTCTCTTATGCTGCCTTTAGACAGAAGACAGGATAGACCCACCTAAAACCTAATGAGAATGTGACTAAAGTATCGTGTCCTTGGATAGTCCACATAAAGTGAGTGACAGAAAAAGAATGCTGCTCTTTTTAGTCCTTTTTTTTGGCTGGTGTATACACCTTTTCTGATCAGGGGAACCTCTCCTTCCTCTTCGCTTTTTTTTTTTGTTATACTTTTTTGGCTAACAATTGGTAAAGCGGATTCTCTAAGCTGTACATCAGAATCGACAACCTAAACAGGAGGCGTTGGTGCAATGTAGAACAGCTGAACTGGAAACGGCGACGAACAGCAGAGCTGATTGTGCGGCTCGATGTTATCTTCCATGTGGAACAGCAGAGCAGTGTGTGTAGGACGGCACCTTAGAACAGTAGATCTGAGTATGTGGACAGATGCATTAGAATAGCAGAGTGGGTTTTGTAGCAGATCCCAGTTGAGTAGTGGAGCTGTACAGTCATGGACAAAAGTTTTGAGAATGACACAAATATTAACTTTTACAAAGTCTACTGCTTCACTTTTTCTGATGGCAATTTGCATATACTCCAGAATGTTATAAAGATTGATCAGCTTAACAGCAATTACTTGCAAAGTCAATATTTGGCTAGAAAATGAACTTTATCCCCCAAAACACATTTCAACATCATTGCAGCCCTGCCTTAAAAGGACCAGCTAACCTCTTTTCAGTGATTGCTCCATTAACACAGGTGTGGGTGTTGATGAGGACATGGCTGGAGATCAATCTGTCATGATTAAGTAAGAATGACACCACTGGACACTTTAAAAGGAGGCTGGTGCTTGGCATCATTGTTTCTCTTCTGTTAACCATGGTTGTCTATAAAGAAACACGTGCAGTCATCATTGCAATGCACAAAAATGGCCTAACAGGGAAGAGTATCACAGCTAGAAAGATTGCACCTCAGTCAACAATCTATCACATCATCAAGAACTTCAAGGAGAGAGGTTCCATTGTTGCCAAAAAGGCTCCAGGGCGCCCAAGAAAGACCAGCAAGCGCCAGACCGTCTCTTAAAAGTGTTTCAGCTGCGGGATCGGGCTACCAGCAGTGCAGAGCTTGCTCAGGAATGGCAGCAGGCAGGTGTGAGTGCATCTGCACGCACTGTGAGGCGGAGACTCTTGGAGCAAGGCCTGGTCTCAAGGAGGGCAGCAAAGAAGCCACTTCTCTCCAGAAAAAAACATCATGGACAGACTGATATTCTGCAAAAGGTTCAGGCAGTGGACTGCTGAGGACTGGGGTAAAGTTATTTTCTCTGATGAATCCCCTTTTCGATTGTTTGGGACATCAGGAAAACGCCTCATTCGGAGAAGACAAGGTGAGCGCTACCACCAGTCTTGTCTCATGCCAACTGTTACGCATCCTGAAACCATTCATGTGTCCCCAAAGCAAAGGTGATAACTAAATGGCTCAGGGAACAAAACATAGAGATTTTGGGTCCATGGCCTGGAAACTCCCCAGATCTTAATACCATTGAGAACTTGTGGTCAATCATCAAGAGACGGGTGGACAAACTAAAACCTAAAAATTCTGACAAAATGAAAGCATTGATTGTGCAAGAATGGACTGCTATAAGTCAGGATTTGGTCCAGAAGTTGATTGAGAGCATGCCAGGGAGAATTGCAGAGGTCCTGAAGAAGAAGGGTTAACACTGCAAATATTGACTTGCTGCATTAACTCATTCTAACTGTCAATATAAGCTTTTGTTACTCATATGTTTGCAATTATATTTCTGTCTGTGATAAAAACATCTGTCAAACACATATAAAAACCAGAGGGCAGCAGATCATGTGAAAATATAATATTTGTGTCATTCTCAAAACTTTTGGCCATGACTGTATATGATCTATAGGATACACAATCCAGCAATGAGGTAGCAGCGATAATGACGGAAAGCTTAAAAAGCGTATTGCCGTGTTAGGTGTCATCAGAGGCACCCATGGGTGCAGAGAGCCAGCAGTCGGGGAAGAAAGAAGCAGAGCATGGTGTTGGAGATGAGAAAAGTGAAGAACACTGGGTTGTAAAACGTGGTTGTGCCAAAGGATCAACAACTATTATTGAAAACTTTACATGAAACCTGTAGACTTGGTGACGAGTTCAGCAATATAAACTTGTCATCTCACATGAAGTTATCGCCGGTTCATGGAGTAAATGCTGCATCGGGTGATGGTCTGCACTGTCAGACGCTACATCTGTATTATTAAAAAAAAACACAAAAATTGAGCGTAACTTGAGTTGGTACATATGCAGCACATAAGTGCATGTTCACATTGGCCATAAAACATATAAACCTACAGAAGAAAAAGTGAGCAAAACCCTGCTGTAACTAAGTAAATAAAAAGCAAAAGGTGCATTTAAATAACAGTTTTTCGTAATACTGTTTTTGACCAAAAATAGCATAAAGCCATCCCACCGTGACAAGGTAACTCTGACGGGATAGTCCTACACTGTCTGATATTAAAAACCTTACCATGGTTCAATGTTGACCTCCGTGTGTAAATAAGGGCAGACAAGAGGACGGGGCCCCACCAGTTATTTAAATTCACTTTTTGCTTTTTATTTACTTAGTATCTGCATAAATCAGCAGCCACGGGCTCTGTGTGTTAATGAGTGGTTGTGTCAGTTTCTCACATCTCCATCTCACATTTTGGGCATCTCCTATCCCTCGTCATTGCCGTGAGTCATGGCTGTCGGCTGTGGTATCTATTGCTTTGTTGCTATCGGCAGAGAACAATAATTCCCCATGTGTGTAATATCCCAGCATTGGGATGGCATAATGTGGTGTTTTTTTTTCCACTGGGTGGTAGAGAATCAGCCCTTGAGGGTAATTTAGGAAGACATTAGACAAAGAAGTAACGAGATTCAACTTTGCCGTTTCATTCAAGAAGGTTTCAAGTTCTTGATTTTTGAGTTGGCTTATAGGCAATTTAAGTTGTCACGTGTTGTTTATTTATTTTATTTTTTAGAGATCTTCACACTGTTTTGCTACTATAACAGTTTTTATGCTTCTATCAAACACTGACAAATCCTATAAAAAAATAAAATAGTCCTAAACTACCCTCATACGATATTTTCTGTAAGGCCGGAGTCACACACAACGTATAAAAAATCGGACCGTATTATACGGCTGAGAATGGCACAAAAGTTCCCTGAACAGTGATCCGTATGTCATCCGTGTGCAGTGCGAGGATGTGATTTCCTCGCATCAAAATATCATCCGTATGGCGAGATTTTCTCGCCGGCTTGCAAAACCGACATATAATGGATCCAAATGACAGTTTTTAAATTTAAATCACAAAAGAATAGATATACACACATAAAATATATATATGTCATTGAGACACATATACACATATATATATACATATATTTATAGTTCATACACTTCTACATAGTATAATAATATAATTGAATTTCTGACAGCATTCAGTCTTCTATGTAGGAGTCTATCAGCATTTCAAATCTAGAATTGGCAGTCTTTGCCCATTCTTCCTTGCAGTATCTCCGAATCTGTCAGATTTATGAATGCATCTCCTGTGTACAGTGCACACTTCAGGTCACCCAGAGATTTTCAATTGGTTTGAGATCTGGACTTTGGCTGGGCCGTTCCTAAACGGTGATCTTCTAATCAACAGAAGAATGGCTTCTCCAGGTTGATTTGCTTTGGGTCGTTGTGCTGAAAGATGAAATTCCTCTTCATCTAAGGAATCTTTCTTAACAGAAGCCTGAAGGTTTTTTTTGCAAAATTTATTAATATTTGGAGCGGTTCATAATTCCCTACACCTTGACTAAAGTTCCAGTTGCTGAAAAAATAGCACCAAATTATAATGCTGCCTCCACCATGCTTTGATGTGGGTATGGTGTTCTATGGTGCAAAGGCAAGACTGCACATCACCAAAATATACCTTTTTGGTACTGCGGTAAATAAAAAAAAGTTTATCCTTTGTCTCATCAGTCCATAACACATCTTCCCACATTCTTTTGGTAGACTTGATATATGTTTCGGATGTTGCCAGACTTGGATGTTGTTCCATGTAAGAAATTGCTCCCGTCTTTCAACCTACCCAACAGGCCACACATATGAAGAATATGGGATATTGTCACATGGTGTACACAACTAGTACTTGTAGGAAACTCCTGCCGCTCCCTTAATGTTGCTGTGGGCCTTTTGACAACCTCGTAGACAAATTTTCTTTGTCTTCATCAATTTTTGAGGGACATCCAGTTCTAGGTAATATCACTATGCCAAATTTTCTTTATGGGATTGACTAATTCTGAACACCACCACATCCCCAATTATATGAGGGTGCTTATGAAACCACATTAGTTTTGTCCAAATGTGTGTTAAACCAAACCATCTTCATCCGGATTGTGCGTATGTGAGCATGTCTGGACATAGACCATTTTGCCAATAGAGGATACAGGAGGGTGCATAGGTTCTGCATCAGTAGATGCTCTCTTGATTCGATGGGAATCTGGCATATGCCTTTCCCCTGATAGCCGTAATTCCGTTGGTGTTGAGGAAGATCCGAGAGGACAGGGCACGTGTTATCCTAATTGCTCCCTTTTGGCCCAAGAGGCTGTGGTTTTCTTGGCAGAGGAGGATGTCATCACCAACCCATGGGTTCTTCGGGAACTCCCAGGGACCGATCTTCCATCCACGAGTGTCCAGTTTACATCTGTCGGCGAGGAATTTGAGAGGGTGCTATTGATAGGGAAAGGGTTTTCTCATAACCTTAGTAACCACTTAAGAGTAGGAAAGCATCCACAACAAGGATATACGCCAGAATCTGGAACAAGTTTCTATCAGCCTCAGGCTCGGAGGTTGGAGGAAAGGTTCAGATAGTCCAAGTTTTGGAATTTCTACAAAAGGGCCTAGAGATAGGACTATCCACAAACACCCTCAAAGTCCAGGTATCAGCTCTGGGGGGCCCTATATAATTGTGATCTGGCAGGCAATTGGGTGGCTAGGTTTATTAGAGTATTGGCTAGGTCTAGGCCCATCCTTAGACAAGAGGTTAATGCCTTGGGATTTGAACCTAGTTCTAACGGCATTGACAGTCCCCTTTGAGCCCATTGAGGTAGCACCAATAAAAATTCTTTCCCTTAAAACGGCCCTTCTCGTTGCATTAACATCAGCCCGTAGGGTTAGTGACATTCAGGCCCTGTCCAGAATTCCACCATATACCCAGTTTTGGGAGAATAGGGTCATTTTGAAGCCGGAGCCCTCATATCTACCAAAAGTAGCCTCTAAGTTTCAGACTGCTGGAGATAGTTCTTCCTTCCTTATGTACCAACCCTGGGAATCAAAAGGAAGAGAGGCTCCATTCACTAGATGTTAGGAGGTGTCTGCTTAGATATATTTCGATAACTAAGGCTATGTGCACACTTTGCGGAATTGACGTGGAAATTTCTGTGGTAATTCCGCACCTCCCTGCCGCGAGAAATACGCATTTTATAGGTATGCGTATTCCCGCCAGAAACTAGCGTTTTGCAAGCGTAATTAGCTTGCAGAATGCTAGCGTTTTCCAAGCAATCTGTAGCATCGCTTGGAAAACTGATTGACAGGTTGGTCACACGAGTCACACATAGTGTTTGACATGTGGGACCAACTTTTTACTATTGATGCCGCCTATGCCGCATCTTTAGTATAAGATATAATGTTAAAAATAATAAAAAATAAAAAAAAATCGTGATATTCTCACCTTCCGGCAACCCCCGCAGCCTTCCTGGACCTCGCGACGCTCCTGGCATCTCACTTTCCCAGTGATGCCTGGCAACAATGACCCCAGATGACATAGCATCACGCGAGACCGCTACGTCATCTGGGGTGATTCTCGCAATGCATCCCTGGGAATGGGAGTTGCCGGGAGCGTCGCTGAGAGGCGGGTAGACTGGGGGGCCGCTGGAAGGTGAGAATATCACGATTTTTTATTTTAATTATTGTTTTACTGGGGATATGGTACCCAGGGCCTGGAGGAGAGTCTCCTCTCCTCCAGACCCTGGGTACCATCCGCACATGAACCGCTCACTTTGCGCACGGTGGGCATAGCCACATGCGGAAAGTAAGCGGTTCAATGCATTCTTATGGCGGCGGAATCGCCGCGATTCCGCAAAAAGAATTGAGCATGCTGCGGATTTTTCCGCGATGCGATTCCACCGCGGAAAAACGCGCAGCATGTGCACAGCATTGCGGAATCTCATAGAATATAGTAGGTTGCGTTGTGTAAGCGTTTTCGCGGCGTTTCCGCCGTGAAAAACCGCGGCAAAAACGCTAACAATCCGCAACATGTGCACATAGCCTAACCCTTGGGAAAAAAAGAGAATTCTTTTTGTCTCCTTCCAGGGAGCTAGAAAGGGGCTCAAAGTCTCTAAAACACTTTAGCTAGGTGGATCAGGGAAGCAGTTTCTTTGGCCTATACAGCAAGTGGTAAGGCAGTTCCAGAGGGTCTGAAGGCTCACTCCACACGAGCCGTGGCAACTTCCTGGGCAGAGAGATCGGAGTTGTCGATTGAGGAGATATGTAAGGCGGCTACATGGTCTTCTCCCTCCACATTTTTTAAACATTAGGCTTGATATGGGTGCCTCCTCCAATCTCATATTTGGGAGAAGGGTGCTTCAGGCTGCCTAATTTCCTTTCCTATCTGTAATTCTCTCGTGGTACTGTCATGGGAGACCCCCATCGGAAGAAGCTCTTATGGTGGAACGGCGCTGTTGGGTTGGTAGTTGCGATGCACAAATCTGGGTGCACACTTGTGTAAGTAAATTTTGACTTATGTGATTGCAGTAGCTTTTCTGTGCTACCTTTATTAAATCCCTGTTTTAATTTTATGACTTTTGCTCCTTTTAAATAATCATAATAAAATATTTTGATTTTATTTATGCCTCTTTATCCCTTTAATATCTTTTTCAGGGACATTTATATGATTATATAGTTTTGGTGGTTGGATTGAATATTATTTGGACTTATGTCAATAATCACTGCGTATATTTACATACTCGCCAGAGCAAAATAGACCAATAATTTGGGCTCCTGTTCTGGTAAACTATTTGGGGAATGGGCAGACTGTGCAGTGGCTTACCCGCGTATAAGAGTCTTACTTCTTGAGTCGCAGAATAAAAAAAAAAAAACATTCTAAGGGTATTTGCACATGTCATGTTTATTCCATGTTTTGCTGTAAAAAACACCTTTTACAGTTACAGTGACGTTAAAGGGTTGTCCACTACTAGGACTTATAGCCACCTCTTGTGACAGCTCCATTCCAGCAGTGTCGGCACTCGCGTTCCCTGAAAACGCGGGCAGTTATGGCAAGTGAGCCCTGCCTCCCAATTGGCACGGGAGTCACTGTTCCCCACTCCAACCCTTCGGACCCTTTTTTCGGTAGAATCATAGAAT
>JARQOD010000001.1:959860745-960112402 GCA_033576555.1 Oophaga sylvatica
GACCAGTCTTTTGTGAAATCCATCAAAAGACTGATCCGGAATCCAATCTCTCTCTCTCTCTCCGTACCTGCATTTTCCACATAGGAAAATTTCTTTTCCGGGTTGAAAAGGTCAGGTCGGATCCGGCAAAAAAACTGATCAGTTAAATCAACGCCGAATCCGTCCTATCAGGTATACGATGGATATGCCTGACACAAAAAAACCTGATGTGTGAAAGTAGCCTTAGTGTGTTACTGATGGTAGCCTTTGTTACGGTGGTTCCAGTTCTATGCAGGTCATTCACTAGGTCCCTGTGTGGTTCTGGGATTTTTGCTCACCGTTCTTGTGATCATTTTGACCCCACGGGGTGAGATCTTGTGTGGAGCTCCAGATGGAGGGAGATTATCAGTGGTCTTGTATGTCTTCCTTTTTCTTATTATTGCTCCCACAGTTGATTTCATCACACCGAGCTGCTTGCCTATTGCAGATTCAGTCTTCCCAGCCTGGTGCAGGGCTACAATTTTGTTTCTGGTGTCCATCGACAGCTCTTTGGTCTTCACCATAGTGGAGTTTGGAGTGTGACTGTTTGAGGTTGTGGACAGGTGTCTTTTATACTGATAACAAGTTCAAACAGGAGCCATTACTACAGGTAATGAATGGAGGACAGAGGAGCCTCTTAAAGAAGTTGTTACAGGTCTGTGAGAGCCAGAAATCTTGCATGTTTTTTAGGTGATCAAATACTTATTTTCCAGCATAATTTGCAAAATAAATATTTCCAAATCAGACAAGGTGATTTTCTGGATTTATTTTCTCAGTTTGACTCTCATAGTTGTGGTCTACCTATGATGTCAATTACAGGCCTCTCACATCTTTTTAAGTGGGAGAACTTGCACAATTGGTGGCTGACTAAATACTTTTTTTCCCCGTTGTACAACGATTGTGTGGAGCCTGCTCTGACTACTGAGGAAAGAATGGGAAGACTGCTGTGACCACTGGAGAAGTGATGGGAGGACTGCTGTGACTACTGGAGAAGTGATGGGAGGACTGCTGTGACTACTGGAGAAGTGATGGGAGGACTGCTGTGACTACTGGGGAAGTGATGGGAGGACTGCTGTGACTACTGGGGAAGTGATGGGACAACTGCTATATCTACTGAGGAAGTGATGAGAAGACTACCATGACTACTGGGGAAGTGATTGGAACACTGCTGTGACTACTGAGGAAGTGCTGAGAAGACTGCCGTGCCTACTGGGGAAGTGATGGAAGGACTGCTGTGACTACTGGAGAAGTGATGGAAGGACTGCTGTGACTACTGGAGAAGTGATGGAAGGACTGCTGTGACTTCTGGGGAAGTGATGGGAGGACTGCTGTGACTACTGAGGAAGTGATGAGAAGACTGCCGTGCCTACTGGGGAAGTGATGGAAGGACTGCTGTGACTACTGGAGAAGTGATGGAAGGACTGCTGTGACTACTGGAGAAGTGATGGAAGGACTGCTGTGACTTCTGGGGAAGTGATGGGAGGACTGCTGTGACTACTGGAGAAGTGATGGAGGACTGCTGTGACTACTGGAGAAGTGATGGGAGGACTGCTGTGACTACTGGAGAAGTGATGGGAGGACTGCTGTGACTACTGGAGAAGTGATGGGAGGACTGCTGTGACTTCTGGGGAAGTGATGGGAGGACTGCTGTGACTACTGGAGAAGTGATGGGAGGACTGCTGTGACTACTGGAGAAGTGATGGGAGGACTGCTGTGACTACTGGAGAAGTGATGGGAGGACTGCTGTGACTTCTGGGGAAGTGATGGGAGGACTGCTGTGACTACTGGAGAAGTGATGGGAGGACTGCTGTGACTACTGGAGAAGTGATGGGAGGACTGCTGTGACTACTGGAGAAGTGATGAGAGGACTGCTGTGACTACTGGAGAAGTGATGGGAGGACTGCTGTGACTTCTGGGGAAGTGATGGGAGGACTGCTGTGACTACTGGAGAAGTGATGGGAGGACTGCTGTGACTACTGGAGAAGTGATGGGAGGACTGCTGTGACTACTGGAGAAGTGATGGGAGGACTGCTGTGACTTCTGGGGAAGTGATGGGAGGACTGCTGTGACTACTGGAGAAGTGATGGGAGGACTGCTGTGACTACTGGAGAAGTGATGGGAGGACTGCTGTGACTACTGGAGAAGTGATGGAGGACTGCTGTGACTACTGGGAAAGCAACAGAATAAAAGTAGCATATTTTTTACTATTTATTTTTCAAGCACCTTTGATTCCATGAGGAGGGGTTACATACCAATTACAAATATAAGTTACAATGAACAAACGAGGAGAGGGGTCCCAAGTGCTTGGGGGCTTACAGTCTACAGGATGATGGGGAAGGAGACCATAGGTTGGGGGGCTTTCAGCAGCTCCGCTGGTGGTGAGGAGGCACCGGGGTCATTGTAGGCTGTAGATTTTCCTGTAGAGTTTCAGGTTTCGTCTAAAGGGTATGCCACACTAAACAATATCGCTAACGAGATCGCTAAAAAACGTCACTATTTAGCGATCCCGTTAGCGATATTGTTCAGTGCGGCAGCTTCCAGCGACGAGCTTCCTGCTGTGATCTCGCTCGTCGCTGGAATCGTTCCGGACCCTATTTCATCGCTGGCGCTCCCGCTGGGTGAGTATCTAATCGCTGTGTGGCACCTTTTCTTAGGCGATTTAGCGGTACTTTTGTACCGCTAAAGTCGTTAAGAAGATCGCTAACGGCGATAGCGTCGTTAACTATATCGCTAAATGTGGCCGCATTTAGCGATATAGAAACAATCCCGCTAGCGATCGCATTAGTAGCGCTGGTGTGAGGGAACGTCATGAGCGGATTTTCTGTAGGTTCAGTTACCGTTAAGGTTGCAAATGTTGTAGAGAATCGGGTTGCGGAGACCGTGAGGATGGGGGATGCTCGGTAGAAGTCTTGGGAAGTATGGCAGCAAGGTCTAAAATGACATACTGTACGAGGCCAGGCTTTAACGTGGACCTGCCTTTGTCATTGATGCTTTACTCAGGCCTTATATACACATACATGAGTGGATTCCCACCAGGACGAGACCCATGTAATCAGACTGTAGGATCAGTTCATCATGGATGTTCTTTGTCAGTGACTATCTCTTTAGTGGAAAGTTTCGTGTTTGCTCGTCTTCCTTGCATTCAGGGACCGCCACTAGGAAATAAATGTGAGAAAATGTTATTTAAACAATTTGCCAGTGGAATTAAAATGTGCAATGTTCCCTCATTGTCAGGAATGATATAAAACATGCATGAGGTGAAATAAGCTTAATGATGAGTGCGAGCCAAATGTGCTTGTAGGGAGCGCTGCCAAGCAACAATAATCCTACACGCGGGTTGTGTACGGCGGCAGCGCTCTCCTCCAGCCCTCTGGTGCCCCCCAACGTGACGTCTCTGGAGGGTTTCATTTTAATTAATCTATTTGCACAGTTGACTAATTATCTAACATGCCCCAAGAGAGAGGAACCTCACAATGTGACAGGATGGGGGATCTGAAGACCCTTGTGGAGCAGATCTGCTGATGACTTCTTCCGTGCACTGACCCAAGTCTGTACTTTGTCCCTGTCTAACCCTGATTTCTCTCTTCTGCATCACATCTTGTCAGCGTGCAGATTTTATCATACAGTGGAAACCAGAAGTTTCCATACACTATATAAAAAGACACATCTACGTGTTTTTCTCAATATCTGACATGAAATCAGATAAACCTTTCCCGTTTTAGGTGAATTAGGATTACCATTAGTGTTGAGCGATACGATAATGCAAATATCGGCTATCGGCCGATATTAGCTCTATCGGCCTTTCGATAATTCGTTTCGATATTTTCGTCTTATCGAATACCGGAATCGGATTTGTCACTGTCACTGTGAGTGTCCGTCGGTCGGGTCTGTCAGGAGTCAGCGGCACTTACCTGGCAGAAGATCTCCGGCGGTCACGTCCTGGACTGCTTGATGGCCGCCATTATCTTCTCCCTGGCGGTCACATGCAGTTTTTCGCGATAACTGCAGTGACTGCAGGGTAATCCCGGCCGTAAACCAGTCCGATGACGTCACCGCCGGGGAAGCAGGTAATCAGCTGTGCTGCGCCGGGATGACAGGCTCTGCCTGCCTGCCTGCCTCTGATGTCATTCTGATGTAGCAGAGCTGGATCGTCGTGGGACACTCGTTACTATGGACTGCATCAGTCAGGTTGTATACTTTTTTTTTTTTTTTTTTTTTTCATTTTTTTACAGGAGATCGATGGCGTCGCAGCAGGATGAGACAGTAATAAAAGAAATGAAAACTGTGTTTTGTTTTTTTTTATTAAATTAAAAAAATTTTTTTGGAACATTCACCCGTCCGGGTACATAAACAATTTAACTATTTATTTACATACAGGGACCCTGTCCGGGTTATTTATAATTCTTTGGCTGGCCTCTTCCAGGTACCACCTGGTACTCTTCTGGTGCTTGCCAAACATCCGAGGCACCAAGGACCACCAGGACCTGATGACGTCGTGTGGCCTGTACAGTCAAGTCGTACCGCTATCTGGGTCTGTGTGGCCACCTCTTTCATCTCTCTCCGGGTCTGGAGCCCTATGTCACGGACTGTACGAACCCCAGGGGGCCTAACAGGCGCCGGGTACGGGCCACGTATCGATATCATGTCGATGGGTGGGTCTGCTGAGGAGACCACTGAGGGAGGCTGGGGAGATTTACGGCATGGGGTGGGCACTTTTGCAGAGGCCTGGATGTGGGAGGCTGAAGGCTTCGAGGGTCTCACAGGTTCCTGACACACTGGGGAGTAGGGGTCGCACCTGGTAACATTTAGGGCGTACCACCCATTGTAACCCCAGTGTCGGGTGTAAGTCACCAAGTCTCCTGGCAACAGGTCCCTCCCCGGGTGTCCTTCTGGGAGGTGAGCCTCCACGTCCCGCCGGGTCACAAAGACTTCTAAATAAAGTCCAGGCTCCTTGATGAAGCCCCACCCACCTTTCAATTTAAAGCTCCGTACTGCACCCTTACGCCGCGGCTCCATCAGGGTTCCTTTGTCCTTTCTCATCCGGTCCTTATCTGCCCGGTCCTTCTCCAGGTGACGTTGGCGAAGTTTTAGGGTTTCTCGCTGCTCCCTTTGTCGCTCTGCTTCCTTCTCCCAACGTCTCCACTCTTCCTCCTGACGCCGATTGTAATTCTCCTCCACCAGTTGCTCCATGTCTCCACCACTCCACTGCAGCTTACAGTGTCCGGTTTGCGGCAGCTCTCCTGTACCCCCCAGTCCTGGCGGCGCTCACCTGCGGAGGAAGCAGACGGCTCTAAATCAGATGACAGTCGGGCTCCGGTACAGGCAGGTAGTGCTCTGGTGCCTGCGCGGCCTCCTCCATGAGGACGGGTGTCGCTTCTTCTGTCTCAGCGACCGGGGCAGACAGCGGGATTTGGGGTGCTGCTGACGGTGCTGCGGTTTTTGCAGGAACGGGTGCCTCCACTGCGACAACGTCAACCGGATCACATTGCAAGGGCTCCTCTACTATAACGGGTGCCTCACCTTCCGGTACAGACACTTCAGGTAAGAGGGATTGGCGCCGCTCCAAGTTTATTTTTAGGGCACGCCAGCTGGCTTCCATCCTGGCGACCTCCTCCCGGTGCCGGGCCAGGCCTCTCAGGGTATCCTCCGCTTCTTGCAGCGTAGGAGGGTTTACAGCCGGGTGCCCAACGGTGATTCCGTGGCGATCGGGTCGCTTCCGTGGGGGGAGAGCTCTGACTGCTCCATCCCTTCCCACTTCTGCTCGTCGTGTCCATTAGCCATCTCTGCCAAGTCACATGTGTCATTAGCATCTGGAGAGGGCCCCTCTTTTGTAGGGAGGCGGGACCTTCGTGTTAGTTTCCGCACACTGAGGAGGATGAGGAGGCGGAACTGAAGAGCTGTGGGGCACGATGTTACATTGCAGTACCATTTACAGTGGGCGGCCATCGTTTTCACGCCACTGAGTGAGTGACACCCACGAAGAGCACGCCCTTCTTCACCAGTGCCTCGTCGTGACGCAGATATGGCGGAAAAATGGCAAATACATTCTCTGATGATTTTAGCAATTCTCAAGCACAAAACCAGTGCAATTCAGGCACACAGGACTCGCTTATAGCGAGCTACAGAATCCTGTTCGTGACACCCAAGTTGAGTCGCACAGAGCCAGAGGTTTTCGGGGTACTCGGCACCGAGCCCGTCGACTTCTATGGGGTATGTCACGTCTTTACCCGGCAATTGAATTAGAGTCGATTTTACTATGTAGAAGTGTATAAACTATAAATATATGTATATATTATATATATATGTCACAATGACATGTATATATATATATATATATATAATTATGTATTCTATGTGTGTATATTTTGTGTTTACAACGAAAGAAAGGGTTTTTTTTGTTGCGATATTTTGTTCCCATAGACTTACATGGGACTTCCGGTATCGAAATCGGATATCGACGATATTTAGTGCTATCGGCGATACAATTTTGATACGATATTTTTAGATATCGAGCAATATCGCTCAACACTAATTACCATAATTATTATTTGCCAAATGCCAGAATAATGAGAGAGAGAGAATGTTTATGGCATTTTTATTACTTATTGCAAAGTCAAAAGTTTCCATCAGTTTCATTAGTATTTGGTACCATTGCCCTTACACTGAATGACTTGGGTTAGACGTTTGGGATCTCCTTCCACAAGCCTCTCACAATAGTTGGGCGGAATTTGGGCCCATTCCTCCTGACAAAACTGGTGTATAGGATCCAAGTTTGTAGTTTGCCTTGCTCGCATCGGCCTTTTCAGCTTTGCCCATAAATTTTCAATAGGACTGAGATCAGCGCTTTGTGATGGCCACTCCAAAACATTGACTTTATCGTTAACCTCTTAATGACCGGGCCAATTTTTACCATTCTGACCACTGTCACTTTGAGGTTATAGCTCTGGAACGCTTCAACATATCCCACTGATTCTGAGGTTGGTTTTTCGTGACATATTGTTCTTCATGTTAGTGGTAAAATTTCTTCGATAAGGCTGGCATTTATTTCTGAAAAAAAAAAATGAAATTTGGCAAAAATTGTGAAAATTTGCAATTTTCAAACTTTCAATTTTTGTGTCCTTAAATCAGAGATTCATGTCACACAAAGTAGTTAATAAATAACATTTTCCACATGTCTACTTTACATCAGCACAATTTTGGAAACATTTTTTTTTTGTTAGGGAGTTATAAGGGTTAAAAGTTGATCAGCGATTTCTCATTTTTACGAATAAATTTATAAAACCATTTTTTTTAGGGACCACCTCACATTTGAAGTGGCACCATTCTAACTGCACCCCTCAATGTGCTAAAACCACATTCAAGACGTTTATTAACCCTTCAGGTGCTTCACGAGAACTAAAGCGATGTGGAAGGAAAAAATTAACATTTAACTTTTTTTCTCAAAAAAATTTTCTTTAGACCCAAACTTTTTTTTTTTTTTCACACGGGTATCAGGAGAAAATGGACCACAAAATTTGTTGTGCAATTATTGTGCAATTTCTCCTGAGTATACCAATATCACATATGTGGGGGAAATCCACTGTTTGACTCATGGCAGGGCTCAGAAGGGAGGGAGCACCGTTTGAATGCATTGTTGGCTGGAATCGATGGTGGGCACCATGTCTCGTTTGGAGACCCCCTGATGTGCCTAAATAGTGGAAATCCCCAAATTCTAACTCCAACCCTGACACAGCCCTATACACAACCTTAACGTCAACACACCCCTATTCCTAACAACACCTCTAACCACAACCCCAACCCAATCCTTACCTTAACCCCAACCCTAACCGCAAAGAATGGAAAAAATGAAAAAAAAAAGTATTTTATTATTTTTATCTAACTAAGGGGGTGATAAAGGGGAGTTTGATTTACTATTTTTTATCTTGATCACAGTGATCAAAATTAACCAATATAAAAAATCTATTGTTGCTGTGTACTGGCCGGCAGATCTCGGCAGGCGCACTGCGCATGCGCCCACCATTTTCTTCCAGGAAGATGATGTGGAGGGCCGGGGGATGGAGCAGGAGGATCTAGGGATGGTTGAGCTACTGGGGGGGGAGAAATTGGGGGACCCCATTTCTCTCTCCTCTGGTATGCTAGGTCATATCCGTGGAGACACAAATGAATGGAAAAACCAGACTTTTTTTTTGTGATCGCCGTTATTCGGTGAATTATGGCGATCACATGACAGGGGACAGTAAAAACCGAACTGAATCATGCTCTCCAGGGTGTCGGCTACACCTAGCCGAAACCCCGGAGATTTTCCGACACGGGGGGGGGGGCACTATACACTTTTTTTTTTAGTGGTGCTAAGGGATACAGTTGTGCTCAAAAGTTTACATAACTCGGCAGAATTTTTGCTTTCTTGGCCTTTTTTCAGAGAATATGAATGATAACACCAAAACCTTTTCTCCACTCATGGTTAGTGGTTGGGGGAAGCCATTTATTGTCAAACTGTTGTGTTTTCTCTTTTTTAAATCATAACGGCAACCCAAAACATCCAAATGACCCTGATCAAAAGTTCACATACCCTGGTGATTTTGGCCTGATAACATGCACAGAATTTGACACATGGGTTTGAATGGCTACTAAAGATAACATCCTCACATGTGACCTGTTTGCTTGTAATCAGTGTGTGTGCAAAAAAGCTGAGTGAGTTTCTGGGATCCAGACAGACTCTTGCATCTTTCATCCACCCGCTGACATTTCTGGATTGTGAGTCATGGGAAAAGCAAAAGAATTGTCAACGTATCTACGGGAAAAGGTAGTTGAATTGTATAAAACAGGAAAGAGATACAAAAAGATATACAAGAAATTGATAATACCAGTCAGCAGCGATCAAACTGTGATTAACAAATGGAAAATCAGGGGCTTTGTAAAAACAAAACCACGGTCAGGTAGACCAACAAAAATGTTGTCCACAACTGCCAGGAAAATTGTTCGGGATGCAAAAAAACCCCACAAATAAACAGCTGAAATACTGGACTCTCTGAATACTAGCGTTGTGGCTGTTTCAAAATGCACAATAAGGAGGCACTTGAAGAAAAATGAGCTGCATGATCGCCAGAAGAAAGCCGATAGTGCACAAATGCCACAAAGTATCTCGCCTACAGTACGCAAAACAGCACAGTGACAAGCCTCAAAACTTCTGAAACAAGGTAATTTGGAGTGATGAGACCAAAATTGAACTTTTTGGCTACAACCATAAACGTTACATTTGAAGACAGGTCAACAAGCCCTATGATAAAAGGAAAACCATTCCTACTGTAAAGCACAGAGGTGGATCACTGATGTTTTGGGGATGTGAGAGCTACAAAGGCACAGGAAACTTGGTCAAAGTTGAAGGAAAGATGAATGCACCACGTTATCAGCAAATACTGGAGACAAATTTACAATCAGCCCGGAAGCTGCGCATGGGACATACTTGGACGTTGCAACATGACAACGATCCAAAACACAAGGCCAAATAGACCTGTCTTTGGCTACAGTAGAACAAAGTGAAGGTTCTGGAGTGGCCATCTCAGTCGCCTGATCTCCATATCATTGAGCCATTCTGGGGAGGTTTCAAGCACGCAGTTCATGCTAGCAGCCCAGGAATTTACAGGAACTGGAGGTTTTTGCCAAGAAGAGTGGGCAGCTTTACCATCTGATAAAATAAAGAACCTCATTCACAACTACAACAAAAGACTTCAAGCTGTCATTGATGTTAGCGGGGGCAATACGCGGTATTAATAAATGGGGTATGTAAACTTTTGGTCAGGGTCATTTGGATGTTTTGACAATAAATGGCTTCACTCAACCAGTAACCATGAGTGGAGAAAAAGTTTTGGTGTTATCATTCACATTCTCTGAAAAAAGGCCAGGAAAGCTAAAACTCTGCTGGGGTATGTAAAACTTTTAAGCACAACTGTAAGTACCCATAACTGCGTAAGGCATATCAGCGGTTGTTAAAGGGTTAAGCCACTTTACCATTTTGGCAGTATGCTTCGGGTCATTGTCCATTTGGAAGACCCTTTTCCGCTCAAGCTTTAACTTCCTGGTTGAGGTCTTGAGATGATGCTTCAGTATTGCCACATAATCTTCTTTTTCATGATGCCATCTATTTTGTGAAGTGCACTAGTCCCTCCTGCAGCAAAACAACCCCACAACATGATGCTGCCACCCCCGTGTTTCACAGTTGGGATGGTGTTCTTAGGCTTCCAAGTTTCTCTCTTTTTCCTCTAAACGTAACGATGGTCATTATGCCCAAAAAGTGCAATTTTAGTTTCATCAGACCACAGAACATGTCTTCAAAAACTAAGGTCTTTGTTCTTGTGTGCATATGCACACATTAATCTGTCTTTTTTTATGTTTCTTTTGGAGTAGTGACCTCTTCCTGGCAGAGTGGCCTTTCAGCCTATGTTCATACAGTACACGTTTCCTTGTGGATATTGACACAATCTTACCAGCTCACGACATCATCTTCACAAGGTCTTTTGCTTTAGTCCTTGGGTTGATATGCACATGTGGGACCAAAGCACATTCATCTCTGGGACACAGAGCCCATCTCCTTCTTGAGCGGTAAGATGGCTGGACATTCCCATCTTGTTTGTACTTGCGTATAATTGTTTGTACAGATGAACGAGGCACCTTCAGGTATCTTAAAATTGTACCCAAGGATGAGTCAGATTTGTGCAAGTCCACAATGCTCTTCCTGATATCTTGGCTAATTTCTTGAGACTTTCCCATGTCGCTACACAAAGAAGCAGTGTGTTTCAGGTGTGCATTAAAATACATCTACAGGTGAGTCTCTAATTAACTCAGATGTTGCCAAAAAAACTATCACAAGCTTCCAAAGACAACATCATCATATGGGCAGTCCAGAATTGTTTACAGGCATAGTAATCTTAGTGTATGTAAACTTTTGACTTTTCAGTAAGTTATAAAAATACCTTTAAAACTTCTCTCTCTTATTATTGAGGCATTTGGCAAATATTAATAGTTATGGTAATCCTAATTGACCTAAAGCGGGAAAGGTTTATTCTGATTTCCTGTCAGACATTGAGAAAAACATGTTGATGTGTCTTTTTATGTAGTGTATGGAACCTTCTGGTTTCAACTGTACTAAAGAAAGACAATGAGGAGTGCCAGCCTGTCTGATGCCTTATTAAAGGAAGTTTACCTATTTTTCCTAGAGTCAAGCGGAAGATAATTCAAGGCTATGCAGTGATATAGGAGGTATTGAAGATGGGCGATGATGATCCCTTTGGGATCTGTGATCGTTACCAAACTTTCTCAGAAACGTACGGTAACTTAGAAATGAACTTCAAGACCCCTCCACCACCATGCTTAAAAATTGGTATGATCTGCTGTGTTTTCATTACACGTCGAGCAGGTCCATTATAGCCAAACTACTGTACTTTGTTCTTGTTTGTCAAAAGGATATTATTCCAGAAATCTTATGGTTTTCTCACATGTAACTTTGCAAACTTTATATTTTTGAATTTTTTTTTATTTTTTAAGAAAGGACAAGCTTTCTACTGCAACTTTTCCAAACCAGCCATTCTTGTTCGGTCTCTTCATTTAGTGCTGTCGTGAACTTGAACATTTAACATGCTGAGACCTTTAGAGTCTGAGCTGTAGCTCTTGTGTTTATTACATTTTCTCTGAGCATTGCACTTTTTAAACTAGAGGTAAATTTTCTGGTCCATCCACTTTTGAGAAGCTTGTCAGCTGCCATGATTGTTTTTATCTTTCTAATTGTACAAAGATGGACTTAAACGTGTTTGTAACCGTTTTCAGATTAACAGGCAGTTAAGAAATTATTGCTAACATCATTGTTTAAGAAACCTACACACATTAAAGAGGGTGTACTTAGTTTTTCTCATGAATATGTAAACTGAAAGTCACAAAATTAGCATGGATAGATACAGTAGACTCTTGCATCTGGGATATTTATCACTAGTGTGGTATCTGTCCTGTGGATGTCATGGACATCATACAATAACTGCTGTTAATGGTCCTTGATATAAGAGAAAGTGATGGGATAGATCTCTCTTTTCAGTTTTCGTGCACTTCATATATAGACCGTATTCTTGCATTTTACAAAGGTTTTTACTATTCGTGTGTTGGTTCACCAATGCACTGACTAATGAGTAGTAGATACATACATTATATAGACAAAAGTATTAGGACACCTCCCATCTCACCTACAGTATCTTCTATCATCTCCCATTCTACATCCATAGACAACAATATGGAGTTGCCCTCTATAACAGCTCTCGCTCTTCTGCGGAGACTTTCTACAAAATTTTGGAGATAGCTGTGGAATCTTTGCCTCTTTAATCAGGAGAGCATTTGTGAGGTGAAACACTGATGTTGGGGAAGGACCGGGATCACAATCTCCACTTTAGTTCATCCCAAGATGTTGGGCAACGTTGAGGTCCAGGCTCTGTACGACCGGTCATGTTCTTCCACCACACTGTCCCAAGCATGTATTTATGGCCCTTTTGGGCAGTCATTGAGCACAGAAAACTGTTCCCACAAAGTTAGAAGCTACAATTGTCCAACATGTCTTTTTTGCTGAAACATTAAGATTTTCCTTCACTGGAAATCAAAGGCTTAGGCCAAACCCTGAAAAACAATCCCATAGTATTATTCTTCTGCCACCAAACTGTACAGTGGGCTCAATGCAGTCAGGTGGGTAACGTTCTTCACCAAACCCAGACTCGTCCATCAGATACCAGATAGAGACGTGTGATCCATCACTGCACAGAACGCCTTTCCTCCAGAATCCAGTGGAGGCGACTTCACATCACTCCCTCTGATGCTCGACATTGTGCTTGGTGATGTACGTATGTTCGGCCATGAAGCTCCTGGCGGGGGCGCAGTGTTTGTTCTGATGTTATTACCAAAGAAGTTCTGGATCCTGCAGTTATGGAGTCAGCAGAGTGTTGGTGACTTTTCTGCGCTCTGCTATCGGTGACCCCGCTCTGTAATGTTACGGGGTCTCCACTTTGTGGCTGAGGTTTCTTCCACTTCTCAATAATATCACTTACAGGTGATGGGGAAAATTTGGGGGGAATAATTGTCATGACCTGACTTGTTACCCCTTTGGCTCCTATTACAGGACCGCGCTGGTATCTTTGAGCTCTTTACCACCAGCTGTTCTGTCACATGTTAATTAAGTCAGACAGCGTAGTGGGGGGCCTGAGGCTATACACTGAGGCAGTGGGGCAGAGTATTATATATAGGGGGCAATGGGACTGAAAAAATGGAATTCAGTGATTAAGGGTATCCCAATGCCTGTGTCCATATAGTGCAGATTTAGAAAGGTTAGACTACATCTCAAAGCTCTATTGATAAATCTTCAATCTGTCTCCTTTATATCCCATGGACATCATGTACGGACAGTATTCCTGCTGTCCATGGTCCTGTGTCTAAGGCAGGAGTGACAGGTCCTTAATGGTGATGAGCGAATGTGCTTGGATAAGGTGTTATCTGAGCATGCTTGGGTGCTAACCTAGAGTCTTCGGCGTGCTCGAAAAAAAGTTTGAGTCCCCGTGGCTGCATGTCTCGTGCAGGGATTGCTTAACAAACAGGCAGTCCGTGAGTAATGCAGCCGTGGGGACTCGAATATATTTTTGAGCACGCCGAACACTGTTAGCACACGACATGCTCGCTCATCACTAATCCTTAATCTTAGAAGAATGTCTTCTTGTTTTTCTCATCATTCTCCTATCCTAATAGTGATGGATGGGTAGATGGATAATGTGATCCATTACTAGAAGAAAAAAATGATGGGACAGGAATAAATGTTAGCTGATATTGATTGGAAGGGATAGGTAGACACGGATTATCTTCAAGCTGAGAAAGAGGATATAAAGGTGGACGAGTAGATGAATACATTTTCTCCATTTTGTGTTTTACATCTTATAAAAGTTTTACCATTCATGTACTGGCTTCACCAAGTCTAGGTCACCTCATAAGTAATCCGATATTAGAGAAGTTTGAGATAGATAGTAGATAGGTCTGGGATGAATAGATATACATTACATGTGGGATTATTAAATGATATTCTACAAATCTGATGATATTAGATAAACAGATTGTTAGATTGGTATGAGAGAGACTAGCAAGTCGGAGAAGGAAAAGTTGTGGAATTATAGAAATCATAGAATGGATAGACATGTTACTGATGAAAATTATGAAGATATAGAAACAAAATTTCCAAAACATTTTGATTTATTCAGTATTGATTATGAGCACTACATGCAGAAATCCCAAGACTTTACCGTCTTAGCTGCGATCAGTGAGGTTATTAATGGTTGTGTCAGGAATGTTCTGCCGCACTGAATGCACTTGGGCCAATCATGAAAATCTGCTTCTGGCAGCTCCTTTTGCTGACCAATGACGGATGACGTACCAGATAAGTCCGGAAACACTGCAGGCCATGGTAGCACGTTTAGGCCATGGAGGCTGCTTATAGTAGCATAAGTGACATACAGAAGGGATTGTCGTGTTGAGGAAACATCTCCTGGGACACTTTCATGCACCCTGATGAAGGCTCCTTCATGGCATTGCTAGCATGGTCTCCAGACCAATCTCTGGATATCTTTGTGTCCAAGACAAAAGCAGGACTCATCAGCGAAGGTGATAGACATCCTTTCCAGCCTTCTATAATAGACAGATTGTAGATAGGTATGAGATGATAGATAATAGATATGAGATGACATATAGATAATGTAATGCCCCAAAGTTGTGTATGTGCCTTTAAGAGCTGGCAGGTTTGCACAATGTTCACAGGTTCCCTTTGCAGATAATGAACCTTAGAATTCAGTGCATAGAAGTGGTGCACAGGGGCCCAAGAAGTATGGGGGCCATTTCCACCTGCAAAACAGGTAAAATTGTGAATCATGATGAGTGATTGGTCTGCAAAGGAACCATATATTGTTCTTGCCCAGGGGCCCTCTTCTTTCTGTCTGCCAATGCTTAGAATTCAGTACATAGAAGTGGTTTATATATGTATTGTGTAATGTACTTATGTTCTGCTATAAGGAGGTTAAGAGTTAATAAAGGAGCCCTGCTTTCCATATATGGCCACAAGGTCACATGGTTAGACCACATGACCAGGGCCATGGGCTTAGCACTGAGAGAGAAGGAGACATTTTGTGTGCAGAAGCCTCCATAAATCTTATCGCCAGCAATGGAGAAGCTGTTCCCCAGCAAGGTTATTGGGAACCTACAGTAAAAATTGGCCAAGTGCAGTTCCCAAGACAGGGCCTAATAGTTGTTGAAACATAAATCGACTCTGGCTCCATCCAAAGACAGAGAAGTGATCCAGATGACCATTCGCCTACTGCATGGGTGCCAACAGTTTGCTGGCCCAGATGGAACCATCTTCATGGCCCGGGTGGTGAGTAGCCGTCCTATCTTTCCACACACAGGTACTGAAACGGTGATCTGGTGCAAAGCACAAATAGGACCACGAGGTCAAAACTATGATGTCCTGGTGGAACCGATCCCGCTGAACGGTGAAGTGCCCATTCTGGTCACAAGGAGCCTAGCTACGGTAACCAGAGGGAGAGTCCCTATTCATTTTCTGAATGTCAGTGATCAACAGGTGAAGTTGAGAAACTACCACTCCGTCGCTAAGCTGTCAAGAGTGTCCTTCCAGGATCTCCTGAATCAAGAGGCCCTGAACTGCCAGCAAGGTGCCCAGACAGAGGTTAGTACTGTGAAAACTCCTGAAAGCCCATGGTGGAAAGAGATTTATGTGGGAGATCAGAACAAACCAGCCAAGTGGAAAAGTGGAGTTATGAAGGTCATGAAAGAGCAGCATCAAACCTTCAGTAAGAATTGAGAAATCCTTCATATCCTTAATGTCAGCCACTTTCTTCTCAACATTGGACCTGACCAGAGGGTATTGGCAAGTACCTGTAGCCAAAAACACTTGAGAAAAGACCCTCCTACTATTTACAAAAACTTTAATAGATCAATACTTAAAAAGCACACCATCAGTCTTATCTGGAAGAGTGTCCAGCCTGATGCTTCCTTCATGTGCATGTTCCCCTGATGAACCCCTACCGTTAAAGGGGGGAAACCACGTGGGGATGAAGATCAAAACATCAATAAGGATAAGTATGCTATAGATTTTCTTTTTATGTGTCTTGCTTTGGGCTATTAATTATGATATGTTCCTGTGGGTCTCTGGATGGCTGTTTTGAGTGTGTTCATTGTTAACCTTAAACTTAACATGCCATTGGGCAGGCGCAAATAGATTCTTTGCTTTTGATTGACTACACACTTTCCGTATATTGACATTATCTCAGTGAAGGCTTTATTCTAATAGAGTGGCCAATGAAGTCCAGGCTCTCTCAAGGGGTAGCTTGGAATCATCAGTACCATGCAACCTAAACCCCCTTTTTAAATATGGTTTTTTCGGGACCTGTAAAGAAAAGGATCTGTGATTTGGCCTATTAACATTCACCTTATCTATTACCTACTCTATTTATGGAGGTTTGTGTGAATGTGACTGATGTACTCTGAGAGCTTTCTTTTACATATAAACTACTAACATTATTGTTTGAGCCTTTTTCCACAAATATCTACTTCCATTATTTGGGTGTCTGTAACACTCTCCTCCCGCAGTGATAGTTGGGCTATCAACCTATTATAGGCTGGATAATAGTACTTCTCTCCCTCTAGCTATGGATTTTTAAGGTCACGAAGGGCAAGCCAACATTGAGCTGAGGCGCCATTTCGATTTCTCGGGTGCCAACCTCCTCGGCAAGGTAGGGTGATTATCAGAATTCAAAATATGGTGAATATCCCATCTACCTATTTCCCTGTGGCGGTATTCCCTTCCATCACTGTGCTCAGTACCTATAAGAGATTGGTGTGTACTGTTCACCAGAAAATACCCCCGTGCCCTTAGTAGTGCTCTCATGTTTTTTTGTGTGCTTGCTGTTTGTTTTTCACCATGGTGCTATTTTTTAGCAGGGTGTGACAGGGTCAGTGCGGGAGAGCCGACGTCGAGCGGGGGCGCCTCTTTGTTCCCCCTTTGTGCAAACCTCCGCGGCAAGGTAGGGAAACCGTTAGACCTTATTAGTGTCGACATCTCTATCCCTCACTTTCATCTTACCTACCTCTGCTTACAAGCCCCCCTTTTTAAATATTGATCTATTAAACTTTTTTGTATATAGTAGGAGGGTCTTTTCTCAAGTGTTTTTGTCTATTTTTTAGGACCTTTATTAGAATTTTTTGTGTGTTTTTTCTTCAAGTACCTGTAGCCACAGGAGACCGAAAGAAAACAGTCTTCACAACACCTATGGGCCTGTTTAAATTCACTTTTATGCCATTTGGACTGAGCAATGCCCCAGGAACTTTTCAAAGGCTGATGGAACATTGCCTAGGTCACAAGAACTTTGAGACGGTCCTGATTTATCTGAACAATATGATTGTGTTTTTCAGAACATATGAAGCACACCTTGAGTACCTGTCAGATGTCTTCAAGATTTTCACCAGCTATGACTTGAAAGTCAAGCACTCCAAGTGCCACCTATTGAAACGTAGAGTGCATTAGCAAGGCCACATAGTGAGTGCTGAAGTAGTGGTTCCAAATCCTGAAAAGATAACTGTTGTCTAGAAGTGGCCTGTCCCTACTACTGTCCAGGAAATTATAAGTTTCTTAGGATTTGCAGGATACTACTGAGGCTTCATCAAAAATTTCACCCAGATTGCTGCACCCCTGCAAAAACTGTTGAAAGGTCAGTGTGAGCGCCAGACAGGAAGGAGTCAATTGATCACCTGTACTGAGGAACTAAATGTCTCCTTCAGTCAGCTGAAGAAAATTTTGACTGAGCCTCCTATCCTGTCATACCCTTACTACAACTGTCTACAACTTTATACTGATGCTAGCAAGAAAGGACTAGGTGCTCAAGTTCAAGATGGTTAGGAGAAGATAATTGCCTATGCTAGTTGTTCCCTCAGACCAACAGAGCGAAATCCAGAGAACTACAGTTCCTTCAAGCTTGAGTTCCTTGCGTTGATATGGGCAATGAGAGAGAAGTTCAGAGACTACTTGGTGGTCACTCCTTTCATAGCCTTCACAGACAACAACTCATTGTCACACCAGCACACAGCCCAACTGGGAGCCATAGAACAAAGATGGGCATTACAACTGGCAAATTACCAATTCACTGTCAAATACAGAGCAGGAAAATCTAACATCAATTCTTATGCGCTGATCCGGCTTAGTACTGTTAAAGAGCCTAAAGGTGATGAATGGGATAAAGTGGAAATGCCAGGTTTCCACCAATTGTCTGTAAAGCAAGAAGCCCGTGTGATTAGGTGAAATCTTCAGCCTTTGTCTGACCAGCAAGAGCAACAGTTGCAAACTGACAAAGTCCAGTGGATCAAAATCCAGGAGAGAGTAAAGTGCTGAATGCTCTCACTATGAAAAACATAGTGCATAGAGACCAGGACAGCTACAGGAACATTGAGTTAAGTTGACTTTTGAAGCAGTGGAAATGGCTATTCTTTGAAAGGTTCAAAGAGCCATTGACCCAACTACCCATGAGCGAGTAATCCAGATCATCGTACCAAGGCAAGATGCCAACATTGTCTTGGAAGCCTATCATAACCAATCCAGACCTTTTGGTTGCCACAAGACTGAGGCCAACATCCAAAAGAGATTCTATTGGATTGGGATGAGAAACGACATAGAAAAATGGTGCCATGAATGTACCGCTTGTACCTTGAGACATGGAGAAAGTTCTGACCAGAAACTGCTGCTGCACCCAATAGTCAGTCACAAGTAGTGTTGAGCATTCCGATACTGCAAATATCGGGTATCGGCCGATATTGGCTGTATCGGAATTCCGATTCCGAGTTCCGATATTTTCGTCATATCGGATACCGGAATCGGAATGTCACTGTCACTGTCAGTGTCCGTCGGTCGGGTCTGTCAGGAGTCAGCGGCACTTACCCGGCAGAAGATCTCCGGCGGTCACATCCCGGACTGCTTAATGGCCGCCATCCTCTTCTCCCTGGCGGTCACATGCAGTTTCTCGCGGATAACTGCAGTGACTGCTGGGTAATCGCGGCCATAAAGCAGTCCGATGACGTCACCGCCGGGGAAGCTGGTAAGCAGCTGTGCTGCGCCGGGATGTCAGGCTCTGCCTGTCATTCCGATGTAGCAGAGCTGGATCGTCGTGGGACTGTCGTTACTATGGACTGCGTCGGACAGGTGGTATAATGTTGGTTTGTTTTTTTTATTTTTTTACAGGAGATCGATGGCGTCGCAGGAATGAGAGAGTAATAAAAGAAATGAAAACTGTGTTGTCTCTTTTATTTCATTAAAAGACTTTTTTCTTGCTGTGTCTTTTTTTTAAACATTTAAAAACTTTGGGATTAATAATGGATCGGTGTCTTATTGACGCCTCTCCATTATTAACCGGGCTTATTGTCACCGTGCAATCAACGGTGACATTAACCCCTTATTACCCCGCTTGCCACCGCTACAGGGCAAGTGGGAAGAGCCAGGTAAAGTGCCACAATTGGCACATCTTTTGATGCGCCAAATGTGGGGCTGCTGTAGCCTGGTATTATCAGGCTGTTGAGGGCCAAAATCCATGGGCCTTGACAGTCTTTTAATACCAGGCCGCAGCAGTCTGCATTTTACTTGGCTGGTTAACAAAAATAGGGGGACCCCTACGCCGTTTTTTTTTTCGAGGGGATCCCCTATTTTTGTTAACCAGCCAAGCTAAGCAGACTGCTGTGGCCTGGTATTATCAGGCTGGCAAGGTCCATGGATATTGGATCCTTACCAGCCTGAAAAACCAGGCCTCAGCGGTCTGCTTCATCTGGCTGGTTAACAAAAATAGGGGGGACCCCACGCCAATTTTTTTCGAGGGATCCCCTATTTTTGTTAATCAGCCAACATATGCAGACTGCTGTGGCCTGGTATTATCAGGCTGGCAAGGTCCATGGATCTTGGCTCCTTAACAACCTGAAAATCCAGGCCTCAGCGGTCTGCTTCATCTGGCTGGTTAACAAAAATAGGGGGACCCCACGCCAATTTTTTTCGAGGGGATCCCCTATTTTTGTTAATCAGCCAAGATATGCAGACTGCTGTGGCCTGGTATTATCAGGCTGGCAAGGTTCATGGATCTTGGCTCCTTAACAGCCTGAAAATCCAGGCCTCAGCGGTCTGCTTCATCTGGCTGGTTAACAAAAATAGGGGGGACCCCACGCCATTTTTTTTTTGAAGGGAACCCCTATTTTTGTTAATCAGTTCCCTCTGACGTCACTGATTGTGTCCCTGGCTGACCTGAAGTGAAAGTGGAAAGCAATCAATTAAGCTTTCCACTTAAGGGCCCGTCTCACATAGCGATATCGCTACCGAGATCGCTGCTGAGTCACTAGTTTTGTGACGCAGCAGCGAGCTCACCAGCGATATCGCTGTGTGTGACATTCAGCGACGATCAGCCCCCCTGCCGGGTATCGCTGATTGTCGCTGAAATGTCAGGACCTTTTTTTGATCGCTGGTTTCCCGCTGACAGGCACGCATCACTGCGTGTGACAGGCGGGAGACCAGCGATCCGCTGGTAACCAAGGTACACAGCGGGTTTCCAGGCGCGGGGCTGTGCCTAGAAACCCGCTGTGTACCTTGGATACCAGCGCCCTGATGCAGGGAGCTGGTATCCAAGGTACACAGCGGGTTTCCAAGCGCTGCGCGGTGCCTGGAAACCCGCTGTGTACCTTGGATACCAGCTGCCCTGCATCAGGGCGCTGGTATCCAAGGTACACAGCGGGTTTCTAGGCACAGCCCCGCGCCTGGAAACCCGCTGTGTACCTTGGTTACCAGCGGATCGCTGGTCTCCCGCCTGTCACACGCAGCGATGCGTGCCTGTCAGCGGGAAACCAGCGATCAAAAAAAGGTCCTGACATTTCAGCGACGATCAGCGATACCCGGCAGGGGGGCTGATCGTCGCTGAATGTCACACACAGCGATATCGCTGGTGAGCTCGCTGCTGCGTCACAAAACTAGTGACTCAGCAGCGATCACGGTAGCGATATCGCTATGTGAGACGGGCCCTTAAGCGATGTTACCCGCAGTGTCGCTGTCCCAGATCGCTGCCTGAGCTGCCTGTTTGGCAGCTCAGCAGCGATCATGTAGCGATACACCAGCGATCCTGACAAGTGCATATCGTTGTCGGGATCGCTGGTGTATCGTTATGTGAGACCCAGCCTTTACTCTCCTGTCAGCCAGGAGAGGAACTCATTCATTTGGGGGTTTACTGTCAGGCTGCAGCATTAGCTGCGGTCCCTGCAGTAAACATTAACCCTTTCTGAAGGATTACACCGTGGGACCTGACTGTGCATGGGATAGGTAAGAATAATTTTGCTTTTTTATTTTATTTTATTACAGGAAATGGTTTTTGCAGTAAAATAAAAGATGGTCAAAAACATGTGTCTTTATTTCATTAAAATGATTTTTAATTAAAGTGTGTGTGTTTTATTTTTATTTCATGCAATAGGATTAATAATTGATAGTTGTCTAATTGACAGCTCTCAATTATTAACCTGGCTTAAAGTGACCTTTCAATTGCAAGGTCATTTTAACCCCTTATTAACCCATTCGCCACCGCTACAGGGCAATGGGAATAGACGGGCAAAGTGCCAGAAAGGGCAAATCTAATTAGAGATTTGCCCTTTCTGGGTGTCTGGGGGCAGATGTTAGTAGCCAGGGGGGGGGGCCAAAAATAATGGTCCCTCTCTGGGCTATTATTATCTGCCCCCACTCACTGGCTTTGTCTGTCTGGTTGCGAAAATAAGGCGGGAGCCCACGCATTTTTTTTTCAGCAATTTTACACCTCATATATATAATACATGTCATTGAATTTGTGACACATATAATATATTATATTTATAGTTCATACACTTCTACATAGTATAATAGCCGCTAATTCAATTGCCGGCTTTTGTGAAAATGCAGAACCCGACATGAAATGACACTTGGTGTACATAGGGTTAACCATGTCCTTTGCTATCTGATTTGCACAAACAATTACATCAGTCTATGTGTGCAAAATTTCACACCTGTAGGGGTTAATTAAAGGTGTAAATTCGTAGCAAAAAAGTCCGTTTTTTTTACAACGAATTTACACCTTTAATTAACCCCTACAGGTGTGAAATTTTGCACACATAGACTGATGTAATTGTTTGTGCAAATCAGATAGCAAACGACATGAAAAGACATGGTTAACCCTATGTACACCAAGTGTCATTTCATGTCGGGTGCTTCTGTCTTTTCACAGAAGCCGGCTTTACCCGGCAATTGAATCAGAGGATATTTTACTATGTAGAAGTGTATAAACTATACATATATGTATATATATATATGTCACAATGACATGTATATATATATATATATGTATTCTATGTGTGTATATTTAGTGTTTACAAGGAAAGAATGGGGTTTTTTTAGTTACGATATTTTGTTCCCATAGACTTACATTGGATTTCCGGTATCGGTATCTGGTATCGCCAATATTTTAATGGTATCGGCGATACCATTTCCGATACTTTTGGATATCGGAAAGTATCGCTCAACTCAGCCGTTGGAGTTGGTTGCATTGGATCATGTGAAACTACAGTGTAGTGCAACTGGAGTCTCCTATGCCCTGACTAACATCGACCACTATACAAAATTTGCTATGGCAGTGCCAGTGAAATACCTTACAGTGAAAACAGCCAAAATCTTCTGGAAGACTTTTGTACAACCTTATGGCTATCCAGAAAAGATCCTAACTGATAGAGGTGCTATATTTGAATCTGAACTGTTCCTGGAACTGTGTACCTTCTTTGGCTGTAAGAAAGTGAAAACAACTGCATATCATCCACAGACTAACGGACTGTGTGAGTGGATGAACCAGACTCTAATTGACATGTGTTGGGCAAAACCTGCTCAGCAGATAACTGATTGGCCAAATCTACTGCCAGAATTGGTCTACCTCTACAATAACAATGTCTATTATCTATCTATCTATTGTTCTACTGGGTATATGCCTTATTACCTGATGTTTGGTAGACAAGGAAGACCATCAGCAGATGTTGCCTTGGAAGTGCGAGTTCCAGAGACAGTCAACACTTTACCACACACTGATTGGGTCACAGAGCATCAGGTAAGACTAGCAGAAGCTAATCCAATTGTGGAAGAGAGAATGAAAGTCGTTCATCAGAAGCAAGAAGAAAACCACAACTTAAATGCCAAAGCCCCTGACAGTCGAAGATCGAGTTTGGCTTAAGAAGAATCATCGCACCAGCAAACTAGTGGAGAAGTAGGAGACTTGCCCATGCATTGTTCGAGATATCCCTCTGCCTGGAGTAGAAATCTTCAATATATCTAAAGAGAATGAAGAGACAACCAAATTAGTACACCGTAGCGAGCTGAAGGTTTGCCTGACAGATGACGTCCGAGATCCTTCCAGAGATGACATCGCCAACCATCCGCAAGATGACTTGAGAGCCGATCTCAAGAAGAATCCTGCAGAGAGTGCAATTCCAGACAAGATATCCCATGACGAAAGGTCAGAGACAGTTCTATTCTGTCCCCACATGAGGCGAATGGAGGTGTGGTTGATAAATAGGAGCTGTGAGAGATTTTACCTTCCGTTTCCTCAATGCAGAGCAGACAGGACCAATGCTGTTCAGTGTCCGGAGAGATGATGCATACCAGGGATTGTGCAATCCAGACTTGTTTATTCGGAAATCGGGACATACAGCGAATATTTGGTAATACAGTAACTTCTCCAGAAATGCAGATGTAAGCAAAGTGTGATAGAGAACAGCAAAGAGGTTGAAAACTGATGCCTTCCTCGGCTCGGTTCAAGGGTGTCTCTCCCACAGAAAATGAAACTAAAATGAAATGGCTGCTATCAGGAAAAGGTGGCCCTTGAACCGAAAGTGGAAGGCACGCCCATGATAATTAATTACAGACTGCCATACAGAAAAAGGTCAGTAGGTGGCAGCAAAGCAGCATGCAAGAACAGACACCACACACAGAATGAAAACAATACAATACACAAACCAGTCAAATGGAACAGCACAAGCTCCAGAATGTGAAAGTAATATGTTTCCTGTTGGATGGCCATTTGGTCCTTTGTTATGATTTGGTAGCTGAGGAGAGCAGGCAAAAACGGCAATACACCAGAGAGGTTGGAATCTACTGGATTGCAGTACCCTGACTAACCACCACAACTAAAGGCAGCCGTGGAGCATACCTACGTTGGTCCTAGACGCCTCGTCACAGCCTGAGAGGCTAACTACACCTAAAGATAGAAAGAGGAAAGCTATCTGCCCCGGAGCAGATCCCCAAAGAACATAGGAAGCCCCCAAACATGTAATGGCGGTTAGACAAGAGGAAATACAGACACAGACAAAAAAAAATTATGAGCAAACGCTGGGGCCCAATCTTCCTAGAAAGAAAAGGATAGGAAGGACACTTACTGCAATCCAAAAAACCCTAAAAAAATACCAACTCTACTAATTGCAAAAACACCTGAGATCACACGACCTCTACCACCTAAATTAGTTCTCTGGTGTAACAAAACAAAGCCGCAGCCACTGAAAAAACTGGAAAAGGCAAATGAACAAATAACAGTGGCTAAGATAAACTGAGAGGAGCACAAGCCCCCGGAGGGGACCTGGCTGACTCCACAGAAGTGCAGGAAAAAATGCAAAAAGCAAGCACAAAAATAAAAGCAGAAAATATCTTATCTGTTAGCAGAAGATGCAGGCAAGACTCAGCAAGCTTCCAAGTGAACCAGGAACCAAAGTTGAGACAAGAACAATTGATCACCGGCAACCCTGATGGGAGGGAACCTCCCTTATATAAGACTAGTCTGTAACTCCTGATTGCCAATCTTCACAATCTTCATTGAATGGTTCAGTACTGTTTGTAACCACCAGAGGGAGCTTCTGCTCAGAATTCATTTCTAACACATTCACAACAGTCCTTCCTTGCAGTTGTCCATCCCACAACCTGATTACCCACAGTATGAACTTGTTGACTCTCAGCAACACCCCACTGAATATATTGACTCTGAATCCCCTGAAAATGAGCCTCCATCAGATATTACAAGTGATTCATTAAGGAGGTCAGAGAGTGACCAATGGCCATGTGCCAGAAAGATACCTTGAGTGACTGAGGCAATGCTTTATCCTATGTACTTTAATTGGGACTATTGAAAGAGAAAATAATGCACTGCAAGAAACTCATACAACAGCCCCATATTCTTCATTTCCCCCATTTTTATGCAACTTTCAAGTTGCGTACCTTCAAAGACTTTTGACTGATTTTATATTCGTTCCAGGTTACAGCACTTGTACAGAGACTCGTGCACTCATGATATTTCAGTTTCCATTTTTTGTGTGTTTCTCTTATAGGTTGTTCTGGAACACGGTAAGAAGTTCCAGATGCATTGGGACATGCATATTTTTAAATTGGCTGAATATGTAATGCCCCAAAGTTGTAGTGTATGTGCCTTTAAGATGCAGCAGAGCTTGCAGCTACCTCGTTAGGTTTGCATAATGTTCACATTTCACCGCCAGCTAATGTCCAGCACGGTTCCAATAGGAGCAAACATAACGAACTGCAGATAGAAGGATCCAGCAGAATAGAAGGCAGCTAAAATTTAATTTTTATTCCAGTAAAAGATCTTGACAAAGACTCTTCTAGTCGAAACGCGTTGATCTATCATACGTGCTTCACACCTGACTTCTTGTGCCATGTTATATTTTTATTTTTTACTGGAATAAAAATTAAATTTTAGCTGCCTCTAATCCGCTAGATCCTTCTTTCTGCAGTTCAGTATGTTGAAATGGTTTATATATGCACAAAGTGATGGACTTATTAAGTTCTGCTATCAGGAGATTGAGTTAACAAAGCAGCCCTGCTTTCCATATATGATCATACAGTTACATGGTTAGACCACATGACCAAGTCCTGGTTTAGCACAGAGAGAGAAGGAGACATTTTTTGGGCAGAGTTTGTTGCGTCAAGCAGAAGATGAGACTCAGGAATCACTGCACCATTGTTATTTCTGCATTACTATACTGGAAAGTAACTGTGATTGCTGCATTGGAATTGAATCTTGTTACACCATTGTTTATCTGGATGTACCTGGGTATTCATGCAACAAGTAAAGTTTATCAATAGCCCCTCTGGCCTCACTGTTTTCTGGACTATTTGGAGGTCACCACGTTACATCACAAGGCCAGGAAACAAAGGTTAATTAAGAACACCCTGGCGTCATGTACTGTGTTTTTTAGTGAAGTGGTAACATCCGCACACAACATGGTGCATGACCTATCTTATAGTAGTGCATCACGACATTACAATAATAGATAGGTATGATTTATGATAGATTATGAATAGTTATGATATATGAAAGATTATAGATAGGTATGAGATATGACTGCTAGATTATAGATAATTGTGAGATATGATAGATGGATAATAGGTATGACATGTATAGATAATATGTATGAGATATGATATATCACAGATATAATAGATTATTGATAGATAATTGATAGATTATACATAGATTATCCAATAGATGGTATGAGATATGATATATATTGGTGATATGTTTCAGATATGATAGCTTATAGATAGGTATGAGATATGATAGATAAAGCTTTCTTCTTGGGATAGTTTTGCTTTTGCTGTCTTGTTACTATTGTATGAGGGTAGGACTCGCACGGCTGCGCAGGACATAAAACTTCGGGCGTCTGTCTCGGTGCGCCATTTATATAACTGCATGTTAAGTTGTGATGTGACTGTTTTGGGCAATGTTCCTTCCTGACTGGCGCTCTGAGATTCCCATCCGATAGATTTATATGACGCGGGGAAATGGTAAACTACATTAATTGGCTTTGTTTTCAAGAAAAAGGTCATTTATCAAGAGGCTTTTCTTATGCCCGCTCAAGATGCCTTAAATCATTATAACAAATTCATGATATTTGCTGCTCTGGGGCCGGCAATAAATTTGCTTTGAACGTGAATGAGGAGAGACACGGATTTCTCAATATGCTGTTGTGTATTTCTATCCTGAGTGACACGCTGCAGTATATCAGAAGGAGCTGTCATACACGATCCTGAGCGCTGCGCTGTCTGGGGACCCGGCCATGCTTCTAGTGGCAGCGTAACCCTCTCATTGCTGGCGATGGAAGAAACTTCTGTTGCAATTGTTCTTATTAAACAGTGAGGCTAATATTGCCCCTTACTGAGATGAATTTATCACCCGGCCATGGTGTTCAAGGTTTTACTACATTATAAAGAGTCTATGATAAAGCTGAGGATATCAAACTGCTGAAAATGATGTCGTCTTGTCTCCATCCGGCAACCAAATGACATCCCTTCTGGTCTCCGTTTGCTCACTGGAGGCACTGGATCTTCTTACTGGGTTACTGTCTTAGTGGCTACTAGAGGGTGCTCACTGCAAAAGATTTATACCTCTCCCATTCAGTTTAATACAATCTATGTATGTAGTGAGCTCCCCCTAGTGGTGGCTACAGGCAGCCAAATTGGTATATATGCCACCCCAAGACATGGATAGTAGATAAAGATAGCAACTTGTGTCAGCCCTTCGCGTCCTAAAATGATGTGGTATGGTGGCAAAATACCAGCTGTATGTACACTGTAGTGCCCCCTTTAGTCTGTGTGCCCCCTGTGAATCAATGCCAATAGATACTTCAAAGAGAAAGAGAACAGGGTCTCTCGCATCACCTATTGGAGGTGGCAGTCCTGTAAATCATTGTATGAATGTATGTATCAATGACCATCCTGTGTATGGTACCTATAATGACACCTTCACTTTCTCTATTGCTATAAAGCCCCCGTCTCACATAGCGAGATCGCTGCTGAGTCACTAGTTTTGTGACGCAACAGCGATCTCCCCAGTGATATCGCTGTGTGTGACACTCAGCGACGATCAGCCCCTCTGCTGGGTATCGCTGATCGTCGCTGAATGTCCTGACCATTTTTTGATCATTGGTCTCCCGCTGGCCAGCACGCATCGCTGCGTGTGACAGGCGGGAGACCAGCGAGCTGGAGCTGGTAACCAAGGTACAATCGGGTTTCTAAGCTCCGAGCGGCGCCTAGAATCCCGATGTGTACCTTGGTTACCAGCTCCCCTGTACCAGCGCGCTGGTATCTAGCGTACACATCGGGTTTCTAGGTGCCGAGCGGCGCTTGTTACCCGCTAGTCGCTGTCCTGATCGCTGCAGAGATCTGCCTGTTTGGCAGCTCACCAGCGATCATGTAGCGACACACCAGCGATCCTGACAAGTTCATATCATTGTCGGGATCGCTGGTGAGTAGCTATGTGTGATGGGGCCCTAACATAGGTACAATCTTGTCGCACCATCAGATGTCCTGCATGTTAATCCTTCCTGATTTTCTCTCTCTCAATATTGAGTTCTTCTTATTATTATCCATAGTCTTTCAACACAATGGGCAGATTTATTAATCATTTCTAATTATTCAACAGACAAAATAGTCATAAAATGCACCAAGTTTTTGACCGTGGCTCATGATGGGTGATACATTTGGTGATTTGGCTAATCGAAGATTAGAAGACCTCCCAGTTGGCTTACTACTTGGTGCAATATGGCACACGAGTTGCAGAAAATACATAAATACAACATAGACGTGCGCTAGTTTTCCTTTGCCGTAAATTAAGCCAGAAATCTGGTGCAAGTGTTCTTCTCAACATTGTAAATAGTTAAAATTGCGAAGTGCTTCCAAATATTAGCAGCTTTGAAGTTTACTTAAAAATCCTCTTCGCTCTAAAAAAAAAAATGTTTCTAATTTTGTATTTGCTGCTTGTTACCTAGATTACTGGCAACCTCTGTCATTTATCCACAGTGACGTTTCTTCAATGCAAACCGTGCAGTGATTACAAGCTCTCTGATATAGAAATGGAGAGCGCTGCTCTGAAGCATGCAGGATCACTGTGTCCATCCATCGTCCCCCTGCATTCCTCATATTCCTCTGCAGGCTGTACTGGAGAACAATCAGTTCAGATCAGCATCTCCAACATACCAGGGTCAGAACTGTCAATATTCAGTAGTAAGACCGCCCTTTACTCCACCCTCGGCAAGCAGGAAGCTGGGATTTAGAAGAATAAGTGCATTTCTGAAGACTGCAGATGAGAGCAATCCTTTAAATACACTTTACCTATTCTTTCACAATATTAGGGGAATAGTTAAATTCTTGTACATAGGAGCAGTATTATAGTAGTTAAATTCTTGTACATAGGGGCAGTATTATAGTAGTTATATTCTTGTACATAGGAGCAGTATTATAGTAGTTATATTCTTGTACATAGGGGCAGTATTATAGTAGTTATATTCTTGTACATAGGAGCAGTATTATAGTAGTTATATTCTTGTATAATAATGGCAGTATTATAGTAGTTATATTCATGTACATAGGGGCAGTATTATAGTATTATATTCTTGTACATAGGAGCAGTATTATAGTAGTTATAATCTTGTTCATAGGGGCAGTATTATAGTAGTTGTATTCTTGTACATAGGGGCAGTATTATAGTAGTTATATTCTTGTATAATAATGGCAGTATTATAGTAGTTATATTCTTGTACATAGGGGGCAGTATTGTAGTAGTTATATTCTTGTACATAGGGGCAGTATTATATTACTTATATTGTTGTATAATAATGGCAGTATTATAGTAGTATATTCTTGTACATAGGGGGCAGTATTGTAGTAGTTATATTCTTGTACATAGGGGCAGTATTATATTACTTATATTCTTGTATAATAATGGCAGTATTATAGTAGTTATATTCTTGTACATAGGGGCAGTATTGTAGTAGTTATATTCTTGTACATAGGAGCAGTATTATAGTAGTTATATTCTTGTACATAGGGGGCAGTATTATAGTAGTTATATTCTTGTATATAGGGGCAGTATTGTAGTAGTTATATTCTTGTACATAGGGGCAGTATTATATTAGTTATATTCTTTTATAATAATGGCAGAATTATAGTAGTTATATTCTTGTACATAGGGGCAGTATTGTAGTAGTTATATTCTTGTACATAGGAGCAGTATTATAGTAGTTATATTCTTGTACATAGGGGCAGTATTATAGTAGTTATATTGTACATAGGGGCAGTATTATAGTAGTTAAATTCTTGTACATAGGGGCAGTATTATAGTAGTTAAATTCTTGTACATAGGAGCAGTATTATAGTAATTATATTCTTGTACATAGGAGCAGTATTATAGTAGTTATATTCTTGTACATAGGGCAGTATTATAGTAGTTATATTCTTGTACATAGGGGCAGTATTATAGTAGTTATATTCTTGTATAATAATGGCAGTATTATAGTAGTTATATTCATGTACATAGGGGCAGTATTATAGTAGTTATATTCTTGTACATAGGAGCAGTATTATAGTAGTTATAATCTTGTTCATAGGGGCAGTATTATAGTAGTTGTATTCTTGTACATAGGGGCAGTATTATAGTAGTTATATTCTTGTATAATAATGGCAGTATTATAGTAGTTATATTCTTGTACATAGGGGGCAGTATTGTAGTAGTTATATTCTTGTACATAGGGGCAGTATTATATTACCTATATTCTTGTATAATAATGGCAGTATTATAGTAGTTATATTCTTGTACATAGGGGGCAGTATTGTAGTAGTTATATTCTTGTACATAGGGGCAGTATTATATTACTTATATTCTTGTATAATAATGGCAGTATTATAGTAGTTATATTCTTGTACATAGGGGGCAGTATTGTAGTAGTTATATTCTTGTACATAGGAGCAGTATTATAGTAGTTATATTCTTGTACATAGGGGCAGTATTATAGTAGTTATATTCTTGTATATAGGGGCAGTATTGTAGTAGTTATATTCTTGTACATAGGGGCAGTATTATATTAGTTATATTCTTTTATAATAATGGCAGAATTATAGTAGTTATATTCTTGTACATAGGGGGCAGTATTGTAGTAGTTATATTCTTGTACATAGGAGCAGTATTATAGTAGTTATATTCTTGTACATAGGGCAGTATTATAGTAGTTATATTGTACATAGGGCAGTATTATAGTAGTTAAATTCTTGTACATAGGGGCAGTATTATAGTAGTTAAATTCTTGTACATAGGAGCAGTATTATAGTAATAATATTCTTGTACATAGGAGCAATATTGTAGTAGTTATATTCTTGTACATAGGGGCAGTATTATAGTAGTTATATTCTTGGACATAGGGGCAGTATTATAGTAGTTAAAATTCTTGTATAATAATGGCAGTATTATAGTAGTTATATTCTTGTAGATAGGGGGCAGTATTATAGTAGTTATATTCTTGTACATAGGGGCAGTATTGTAGTAGTTATATTCTTGTACATAGCGGCAGTATTATAGTAGTTATATTCTTGTACATAGGAGCAGTATTATAGTAGTTATATTCTTGTACATAGGACAGTATTATAGTAGTTATATTCTTTTATAATAATGGCAGTATTATAGTAGTTATATTCTTGTACATAGGAGCAGTATTATAGTAGTTATATTCTTGTACAGTCATGGCCAAAAGTTTTGAGAATGACACAAATATTAATTTTTACAAAGTCTACTGCTTCACTTTTTCTAATGGCAATTTGCATATATTCCAGAATGTTATAAAGAGTGATCAGCTTAACAGCAATTACTTGCAAAGTCAATATTTGCCTAGAAAATGAACTTTATCCCCCAAAACACATTTTAACATCATTGCAGCCCTGCCTTAAAAGGACCAGCTAACCTCTTTTCAGTGATTGCTCCATTAACACAGGTGTGGGTGTTGATGAGGACATGGCTGGAGAATCAATCTGTCATGATTAAAGGGTATGCCACACTAAACAATATCGCTAACGGGATCGCTAAAAAACGTCACTATTTAGCGATCCCGTTAGCGATATTGTTCAGTGCGGCAGCTTCCAGCGACGAGCTTCCTGCTGTGATCTCGCTCGTCGCTGGAATCGTTCCGGACCCTATTTCATCGCTGGCGCTCCCGCTGGGTAAGTATCTTATCGCTGTGTGGCACCTTTTCTTAGCGATTTAGCGGTACTTTTGTACCGCTAAAGTCGTTAAGAAGATCGCTAACGGCGATAGCGTCGTTAACTATATCGCTAAATGTGGCCGCATTTAGCGATATAGAAACAATCCCGCTAGCGATCTCATTAGTATGCAACGCTAACGAGATCGCTAGCGGGATTGTTTAGTGTGGCAGTACCTTAAGTAAGAATGACACCACTGGACACTTTAACCCCTTCACACCCAAGGGTGGTTTGCACGTTAATGACCGGGCCAATTTTTACAATTCTGACCACTGTCTCTTTATGAGGTTATTACTCTGGAACGCTACAACGGATCTTCGCGATTCTGAGATTGTTTTCTCGTGACATATTGTACTTCACGTTAGAAGTAAAATTTCTTCGATATAACTTGCGTTTATTTTTGAAAAAAACGCAAATATGGCGAAAATTTTTAAAATTTTGCAATTTTCAAACTTTGAATTTTTATTCCCTTTAAACAGAGAAATATGTCACATAAAATAGTTAAGAAATAACATTTCCCACATGTCTACTTTACATCACCACAATTTTGGAACCAAAATTTTTTTTTGTTAGGAAGTTATAAGGGTTAAAAGTTGACCAGCGATTTCTCATTTTTACAACAAAATTTACAAAGCCATTTTTTTTAGGGACCACCTCTTATTTGAAGTCACTTTGAGGGGTCTATATGGCAGAAAATACCCAAAAGTGACACCATTCTAAAAACTGCACCCCTCAAGGTACTCAAAACCACATTCAAGAAGATTATTAACCCTTCAGGTGCTTCACAGGAACTAAAGCAACGTGGAAGGAAAAAATGAATATTTAACTTTTTAGCCACAAAAATGATCTTTTACAAACTTTTTTTTTATTTTCACAAGGGTAAAAGGAGAAAATGGACAGATAAGGTTGTTATGCAATTTCTCCTGAGTACGCCAATACCCAATATGTGGGGGAAAACCACTGTTTGGGCACACGGCAGAGCTCGTAAGGGAAGGAGCGCCGTTTGACTTTTTCAAACTAAAATTGGCTGGAATTGAGATTGGACGCCATGTCGTGTTTGGAGAGCCCCTGATGCGCCTAAACAGTGGAAACCCCCACAAGTGACACCATTTTGGAAACTAGACCCCTAAGGTACTTATCTAGATCTGTTGTGAGCACTTTAAACCCCCAAGTGTTTCACAAAAGCTTATAATGCCTGGGTGTGAAAAAAAAAAAAAAAACAATTTTCCACAAAAATGATTTTTTAGTCCCAAATTTTTGAATTTTCCCAAGGAAATTGGACCCCAAAAGTTGTTGTCCAATTTGTCCTGAGTACGCTGATACCCCATATGTGGGGGGGGGGAAACTGTTTGGGTGCACGGCAGGGCTTGGAAAGGAAGTAGTAACGTTTTGGAATGCAGACGTTGATGGGGGTCATGTTCCGTTTGCAGTGCCCCAGATGAGCCTAAATAGTGGAAACCCCCACAAGTGACCCCATTTTGGAAACTAGACCCCCTAAGGAACTTATCTAGATCTTTGGTGAGCACTTTGAACCCCCAAGTGCTTCACACAAGTTTATAATGCCCGGGCATGAAAATAAAAAATCCTATTTTTTTCCCACAAAAATTATCTTTTAGTCACTAATTTTTTATTTTCCCAAGGGTAACAGGAGAAATTGGACCACATAAGTTGTTGTCCAATTTGTCCTGAGTACGCTGATACCCCATATGTGGGGGGGAACCACTGTTTGGGCTCACGGCAGAGCTCGGAATGGAAGGAGCACCATTTGACTTTTTCCAACCAAAATTGGCTGGAATTGAGATTGGATGCCATGTTGCATTTGGAGAGCCCCTGATGTGCCTAAACAGTGGAAACCCCCCACAAATGACCCCATTTGGGAAACTAGACCCCCTAAGGAACTTTTCTAGATCTTTGGTGAGCAATTTGAACCCCCAAGTGCTTCACACAAGTTTATAATGTAGAGCCGTAAAATTTAAAAATCATATTTTTTCCACAAAAATGATCTTTTCACCCCAATTTTTATTTTTCCAAGGGTAACAAGACTCCAAAAGTTATTGTGCAATTTGTCCTGAGTGCCCTGATACCCCATATGTGGGGGTAAACCACTGTTTGGGTGCATGGCAGAGTTTGGAAGGGAAGGAGCGCCGTCTGACTTTTTCAACGCAGAATTGGCTGGACGCCATGTCGTGTTTGGAGAGCTCCTGATCTGCCTAAACAGTGGAAACCCCCATAAATGACACCATTTTGGAAACTAGACCCCTCAAGGAACTTATCTAGATGTGTGGTGAGAACTTTTAACCCCCAGGTGTTTCACTAAAGTTTATAACGTACAGCCGTAAAATAAAAAATCCTTTTTTTTTTTACAAAATGATTTTTTCGCCCCAATATTTTATTTTCACAAGGGTAACAGAAGAAATTGGAACCCAAAAGTTGTTGTCCAATTTGTCCTGAGTACGCTGATACCCAATATGTGGGAGAAAACTACTGTATGGGCGCACGTCAGGGCTCGGAAGGGAAGTAGTGACGTTTTGGATTGCAGACTTTGATGGAATGGTCTGGGGGCGTCATGTCACATTTGGAGAGCCCCTGATGCACCTATACAGTGGAAACCCCCCACAAGTGACCCCATTTTGGAAAATAGACCCCACAAGGAACTTATCTAGATGTGTGATGAGCGCTATGAAGCCCCAAGTGCTTCACAGAAGTTTATAATGTACAGCCGTAAAAACAAAAAAATAATTTTTTTTGTACAAAAATTATATTTTCGCCCCCAGTTTTTTATTTTCCCAAGGGTAACAGAAGAAATAGGACAAATTGCACAATAACTCTTGGGGTCCAGAGTACGCTGATACCCCATATGTGGGGATAAACTACTGTTTGGACACATGGCAGAGCTGAGAAGTGAAGGAGCACCGTTTGACTTTTTCAACGCAGAATTGGCTGGAATTGAGATCAAACGCCATGTCACATTTGGAGAGCCCCTGATGTGCCTAAACAGCGGAAACCCCCCAATTCTAACTCCAACCCTAACCCCAACACACCCCTAACCCTAGTCCCAACCCTAACCACAAACCTAACCCTAACACACCCCTAATCCCAACCCTAACCCTAATCCTAACTTTAGCGCCAACCCTAACCCTAACTTTAGCCGCAACCCTAACCCTAACCCTAATGGGAAAATGGAAATAAATACTTTTTTTTAATTTTATTATTTTTCCCTTACTAAGGGGGTGATAAAGGGGGGTTTTATTTACTATTTATAGCGGGTTTTTATGATTGGCAGCTGTCACGCTAAAAGACGCTTTTTATTGCAAAAATAGTTTTTGCATCATCACATTTTGAGAGCATAAAATTTTTGCATATTTTGGCCCACAGAGTCATGTGAGGTCTTATTTTTTGCGGGACGAGTTGACGTTTTTATTGGTACCATTTTTGAGCACGTGACGTTTTTTGATCGCTTTTTATTTCGATTTTTGGGAGGTTAGAATGAACAAAAATCAGCAATTCATGAATTTCTTTTGGGGGGCGTTTATACCGTTCCGCGTGTGGTAAAATTGATAAAGCAGTTTTATTCTTCGGGTCAGTACGATTATGGCGATACCTCATTTATATCATTTTTTTATGTTTTGGCGCTTTTATAGAATAAAAACAATTTTATATAAAAAATAATTATTTTTGCATCGCTTTATTCTGCGAGCTATAACTTTTTTATTTTTTTGCTGATGATGCTGTATGAGGCTCGTTTTTTGCGGGACAAGATGACGTTTTCAGTGGTACCATGTATTTTTATATCGGTCTTTTTGATCGCGTGTTATTCCACTTTTTGTTCGGCGGTATGATGATAAAGCATTGATTTTTTGCTTCGTTTTTTTTTTTTTTTTTAAAGGGGTTCACTAAAGGGGTTAACTAGTGGGACAATTTTATAGGGGGGGTCGTTACGGACGCGGCGATACCAAATCTGTGTACTTTTATTGCTTTGTTTTTTTTATTTACAGGAAGAAGTGAATTTATTGGGGAATATTTTTTTTTTTTTTAATTTATTTTGGATTTTTTTTTTAAAACATGTTTATTTTTATTTTTTTAACTTTTTTACTTTGTCCCAGGGTGGGACATCACTGTATTTTGTCAGATCGCTGGTGTGACAGTGTGCACAGCACTCTGTCACACCAGCGATCGCTCAGGCATAGCTGCAGGCTTCTCAGTGCCTGCTCTCAGCAGGCACTGAGGAAGCCGCCTCCCTCCAGGACCCCGGCGCCATCTTGGATCCGGGTCCTGGGAGGGAGGAAGCCCTCAGAACAGCGCGATCACATCGCACTGCTCTGAGGGTCTCAGGGGGGCGCGCAGGGAGCCCCCACCCTGCGCGATCCTCCCCTGTGCCCCCAGTACACCGCGATCATGTTTGATCGCGGTGTGCAAGGGGTTAATGTGCCGGGAGCGGTCCATGACCGCTCCTGACACACAGTCATGGGTGTCAGCTGTGATAATCAGCTGACACCCGGCCGCGATCGGCTGCGCTCCCCCCGGGAGCGCGTCCGATCGCACGAGACGTACTATCCCGTCCATGGTCATACGGGCCCAGGTACCATGGATGGGATAGTACGTCCGATGGCAGTAAGGGGTTAAAAGGAGGCTGGTGCTTGGCATCATTGTCTCTCTTCTGTTAACCATGGTTATCTCTAATGAAACACGTGCAGTCATCATTGCAATGCACAAAAATGGCCTAACAGGGAAGAGTATCGCAGCTAGAAAGATTGCACCTCAGTCAACAATCTATCGCATCATCAAGAACTTCAAGGAGAGAGGTTCCATTGTTGCCAAAAAGGCTTCAGGGCGCCCAAGTAAGACCAGCAAGTGCCAGGACCGTCTCTTAAAAGTGTTTTAGCTGCGGGATCGGGCTACCAGCAGTGCAGAGCTTGCTCAGGAATGGCAGCAGGCAGGTGTGAGTGCATCTGCACGCACTGTGAGGCGGAGACTCTTGGAGCAAGGCCTGGTCTCAAGGAGGGCAGCAAAGAAGCCACTTCTCTCCAGAAAAAAACATCATGGACTGATATTCTGCAAAAGGTACAGGCAGTGGACTGCTGAGGACTGGGTAAAGTTATTTTCTCTGATGAATCCCCTTTTCTATTGTTTGGGACATCAGGAAAATGCCTCATTCGGAGAAGACAAGGTGAGCGCTACCACCAGTCTTGTCTCATGCCAACTGTTAAGCATCCTGAAACCATTCATGTGTGGGGTTGCTTCTCACCAAGGGAATCGGCTCTTCACAGTCTTGCCTAAAAACACAGCCATGAATAAAGAATGGTACCAGAATGTCCTCCAAGAGCAACTTCTCCCAACCCTCCAAGAGCAGTTTGGCGATCAACAATGCCTTTTCCAGCATGATGGAGCACCTTGCCATAAAGCAAAGGTGATAACTAAATGGCTCAGGAACAAAACAGAGATTTTGGGTCCATGGCCTGGAAACTCCCCAGATCTTAATCCCATTGAGAACTTGTGGTCAATCATCAAGAGACAGGTGGACAAACAAAAACCTAAAAATTCTGACAAAATGAAAGCATTGATTGTGCAAGAATGGACTGCTATCAGTCAGGATTTGGTCCAGAAGTTGATTGAGAGCATGCCAGGGAGAATTGCAGAGGTCCTGAAGAAGAAGGGTCAACACTGCAAATATTGACTTGCTGCATTAACTCATTCTAACTGTCAATATAAGCTTTTGTTACTCATATGTTTGCAATTATTATATTTCTGTCTGTGATAAAAACATCTGTCAAACACACATAAAAACCAGAGGGCAGCAGATCATGTGAAAATATAATATTTGTGTCATTCTCAAAACTTTTGGCCATGACTGTACATAGGGGCAGTATTGTAGTAGTTGTATTCTTGTACATAGGGGCAGTATTATAGTAGTTATATTCTTGTACATAGGGCAGTATTGTAGTAGTTATATTCTTGCACATAGGAGGCAGTATTATAGTAGCTTATATTCTTGTACATAGGGGCAGTATTATAGTAGTTATATTCTTGCACATAGGAGGCAGTATTATATAACTGTACATAGGCATATATATATAATTCTTGTACATAGGCAGTTAGAGTTTATCTGTACATAGGCATATTATAGTAGTTATATTCTTGCACATAGGAGGCAGTATTATAGTAGTTATATTCTTGTACATAGGGCAGTATTGCATTAGTCATGGTTTTGTTTAGAGGAGGCCTTGATACAATTTTTAACAAAGTAACAAATGTAACACCCATTTTGTGAAGTGATAATATGTTCAGAGTAGAGATGAGCGACTTTGCCTTTTTTAGGGTCGATTTGGGTTTCATGAAACCAGACTTTCTCAAAAGTTGAGTCGAATGAAATTGGCCGACTATCTGGCAGACTTGGAGTTCCGACTGAATCACAAAACCCAATGCAAGTCAATGGGGAAGCAAAGTCGGCAGAGAGTGGAGGACAGTAAACACACCTACAGTGCCCATTTCAATGCCAACGACATCAATTCTTATTACTTAAGCTTGTCAACCTTAATTTACTTTATAATAATAGTTACGCATTAAAAACTGGGGGTTATTTGGCTAAAGTTGTTGGGGAGGCAGGGCTGGATCCAGGTTTTCATGGGCCCCGGGCCAAAGAGTGTCAGTGGCCCCTTTAACACAATTCATGATGCTCAGATACGGCAGAGAAATATAGGTACAGTACAATGACAAATACTTCACTTCTTACATTACATGAGTGATATCTACTGTAAATTTTACAATAGCTCAAAAACCGGACAGTATATTCCTCCATACAGTATTATTGCCACCAGATAGTGCGCCATACAGAATAATGAGCCCCATATATTGCTCCATACAGAATAATTGGTCCCATATAATGTTCCATACAGTATATGATGAGCTCCACATAATGTTCCAGTATATGATGGTCCCCACATATTGCTCCATACAGTATGAGTCGCATGTAAAGCTCCATACATTATATGATGGGCCCCATATAATGCTCCATACAGAATAGACCCCATATGTGCTCCATATGATGCTCCATACCCTATATGATGCCCCATAAATAATGAACCCCATATGATGCTCCAGTATTTGATGGGCCCCATAGATGATGCTCCAGTGTATAATGGGCCAATATAATGCTCCATATATAATGGGCCCCATTTATAATGCTCCAGTGTATAATGGGCCCCATAGATGCTGCTCCAGTGTCTGATGTCCCCATTTAGAATGCCCCAGTATATGATAGGCCCCATGGATGATGCTCCAGAGTATGATGGGCCCCATATATCATTCTCCAGCATATAATGCTCCTCATATATTGCTGCAAACATTAAAAAAAATGAAATACTTCTCCTCCCTGGGCACTGCTCTATTCCTCAGCGTCGCCATCTTCCAGCTCTCTGCACTGTGACTGTTCAGGCAGAGGGCGTACAGACGTGACGTCACAGCGGTGGAGCAGGGAGAGGTAAGTATTGCAAGTGCTGGGGCCCTGAGCAAGCGGGGGGGACCCACTCGTTGACGATGGCACTGGCACAGGGCCCCTCATAGTATGCCGGTGTGTTTGATGGCGCCCCCACGTCAGAGACACTTTTGCGTACTATGAGGGGCCTGTGCCAGTGCCGTCGCCCATGAGTGGGCCCCCACCTGCTCAGGGAACCGGCACTTGTGCGGGTGCGCCAGGTGCTGACGCCGGCCTTAGGGGGGGTACAGCCCAGTTAGGGAGGTGGAAAAACTGGAATATGTTGAGGTGTAGGCTGGATGTTCAGCAGCTGCAAATGGAGGAATTGGAGAAGTCAGAGGAAGAGGAGGACAAAGCGATCCATTTTGCTGGCAACCTATGTGTCATCAGGGGAAGGTGGTACAAAATCCTTTGAAACCCAGGCATGGTTCATTTTAATGAAGGTGAGATCACCAACATTTTGGGTCGACAGCCGGGTCCTTCTTTCTGACAGGATTGATCCAGCAGCACTGAAGACCCTTTCTGATAGCACACTACCAACAGGGCAAGCGAGCTCCTGTAAGGCATATTGTGCCAATTCAGGCCAGGTGTCCAGTTTACAGGCCCAGTAGTCAAAGGGGAATGAACTGTGAGGGAGAACATTGATAGGGGAGGAGAGGTAATTTGAACCATAGTTGACAACTGCTGTCTCCTGTCTGTTTTAATCAGTTCAGTATTACCAGTCGTGTGAGCAGTACTTGAGAAATCAGTCCACAACATGGTCATGAAACCCCTGTCTCCAACGCCACTTCGGCTGTGTGCACCATGAACACCTCTTCTGTTTGGCCCAGTACAGCTCATGGTAGAACTAGCACCGCTGCTGTGTGCTAGGAATGCCTCTAACAAACGGTTTACCAGAGTTGCTTGTTTGTTCGCCAATATTAGCTCTAGGTTCTCCTGTGGCCTGATGTTCTGTAATTTGCCTTTATAGCGTGGATCGAGGATGCTGGCCAACCAGTAGTCGTCATCCTTCATCAGTTTGACAATGCGGGGGTCCCTTTTTAGGATCCGCAACACATAATCACACATGTGGGCCAAGGTGTCAATGATGCACTGCCAGTGGTGTGTGGAGGAGCACTTTCTGCCAAATCCACATCCCTCCAGTCACGCACAAACCCTGTACCTGACCTTGGAAAGCCAACATTTTCGCTTGCCCCCTGAGAAGCATCCTCCTCCCCAAAATAATCATCCCCCTCCTCCTCCTCTTCCTCTTCTTCCTCCACCTCGTCCAGGACAGTCACCTGAGCAGACAATGGCTGACTGTCATCAAGGCTTCCCTCCTCTTCCTCCTCCGCTGCAGACGCCTGATCCTTAATACGCATCAAAGTTCGCATGAGCAGACACATAAGTGGGATGCTCATGCTTATGATGGCGTCGTCTGCGCTTACCAGCCGTTTGCATTCCTCAAAACACTGTAGGAGATCTTTCAGCTTTGACCACTGCACACCCGACAACTCCATGTCTGCCCTCAAACTGCCTGCCCGTGTATCCTCCCACAAATGCATTACAACCTGCCTCTGTTCACACAGCTTCTCAACCATTTCCTTTGCCTCATCAATAGGATTTTGGTCAAAAAAGTGCCACACTGCACTCTTCCTACTATGGTATAAATTTTCAAGGCTTGCACGCTGTGCTAATTGGACCGTCTGGCCAAGCTGTCCTGCAACTCTTTTTGTTTTTTAACACGTTTTTGGACAGCTACGGGCCTGCCAGATAAACGCTGCTGCGATGTCGATGACTGCTGCGAATCCTTCTCCTCTAATGAGCTGTTGCCATAGGCACCCTATTCCCCCAATGGATGCCAATCCGGGTCAACAACTGGGTCATCCATCACCTCCTCTTCAATTTCATCTGCACCTTCCTCTCTGTCACCGTGTAAGGTGGTATGGTATGTGGGGAGGGGCACCTGAGTTTCATCAGGGTCAGATTCTGGCTCAGTAGACTGCGAGGACAATGTAGTGATGTGGGTCAATGTACCAGCAGAATCATCTAGCAGTAGCTGTGCATCAGTGCACTCCATGTCAGATTCATCTTGGACTGGGGAAATCAGGATTTGACTTGATAACCTAGGCATGGTATATGAAAAGAGCTCCATGGAGTAATCTGAAGTGTGGGCTGCCGCATCCTTCACTTTTGGTGGGGGTGAAGGACACAAGGAAAGGTGTTGTTCCTGACCAGGAGCCTGTACTGACGACGCAGTGCTTTCATTTTTTGAAACTTCAGAAGAGGAAGCGATAGAGCTGGAGGCTGTTTCAGCAATGTAAGCCAAAACCTGTTCCTGATGTTCCTGCTTTAAAAACAGTTACCTACTCCCAGAAAAGGGAGCCTTCCAGGCCTTCTTGAGCCCGATGATGATGCCGGCTCAACACCTCCTGCCTTAGGTGCTATTGTGCTTTTGGCACTTCCAGCAGATGCACCACCACCACCATCAGTACCAGCTGGCCCCCCACGTCCGTGGCCTCTTCCACCATACTTCCTCATTTTTGGGAAAGTGTACCCAAAATACCAGCAGATATATGGTACTGTATCAGAAGCGTACAGCTGTATACAGTCTAGGGATAAATGTAAATCTCCGTATATATTTCAGGAATCAGACACAGACGCTCTCAGGCTCAGTATGGATTAGACAAGAATATAAAAAGCTGAAAAAGGGTACTGTATCAGCAGATACCAGGTATATATAGTATAGTGAAAATATTGTAAATCTCTGTATATATTTCCAGATTCAGACACAGACTTTCACAGGCTCAATGTGGATTACACCAGAATATAAAAAGTAGGAAAAGGGTATAATGTATCAGAAGCGTACAGCTGTATACAGTGTTGGGGTAATTTTAAATCTCTGTATATATTTCCGGAGTAACAGACAGACGCTCACAGGCTCAGTATGGATTAGACTAAAATATATAAAAAGCAGATCCGCATGTGGGCCAATGTTCCAGGTGTCAATGATGCACTTACAGTGGTGGGTGGAGGAGGACTTTCTGCCAAAAAGGGTACTGTATCACAAGCGTACAGCTGTATACAATCTAGGGGTAATTGTAAATCTCTGTATATATTTCAGGAGTCACACACAGATGCTCACAGGCTCAGTATGGATTACACCAGTATATAAAAAGTAGAAAAAGGGTAATGTATTAGAAGCGTACAGCTGTATACAGTGTTGGGGTAATTTTTAAATCTCCATATATATTTCCGGAGTAACAAACAGACGCTCACAGGCTTAGTATGGATCACACCAGAATATAAAAAGTAGAAAAAGGGTAATGTATTAGAAGCGTACAGCTGTATACAGTGTTGGGGTAATTGTAAAATCTCCCTATATTTTTCTGGAGCAACACACAGCTGCTCAGTATGGATTAGACCAGAATATGAAAAGCCGGAAAAGTGTACTGTATCAAAAGCGTACAGCTTCATACAGTGTTGGGGTAATTTTAAATCTCCGTATATATTTCCGGAGTAACATACAGACGCTCACAGGCTCAGTATGGATTAGACTAAAATATATAAAAAGCAGATCTGCAAGACATAATCACACATGTGGGCCAATGTTACAGGTGTCAATGATGCACTTACAGTGGTGGGTGGAGGAGGACTTTGTGACAAAAAGGGTACTGTATCACAAGCATACAGCTGTATACAGTCTGGGGGTAATTGTAAATCTCCGTATATATTTCAGGAGTCAGACACAGACTCTTTCAGGCTCAGTATGGATTAGACAAGAATATAAAAAGCTGAAAAAGCGTACTGTATCAGCAGATTCCAGGTATATATAGTATAGTGAAAATATTGTAAATCTCCGTATATATTTCCAGAGTCAGACACAGACTCTCACAGGCTCAGTGTGGATCACACCAGAATATAAAAACTAGAAAAAGGGTAATGTCTCAGAAGCGTACAGCTGTATACAGTGTTGGGTGTTATGATTTGGTAGCTGAGGAGAGCAGGCAAAAACGGCAATACACCAGAGAGGTTGGAATCTACTGGATTGCAGTACCCTGACTAACCACCACAACTAAAGGCAGTCGTGGAGTGTTCCTACGTTGGTCCTAGACGCCTCGTCACAGCCTGAGAGGTTAACTACACCTAAAGATAGAAAGAGGAAAGCTACCTGCCCCGGAGCAGATCCCCAAAGAACATAGGAAGCCCCCAAACATGTAATGGCGGTTAGACAAGAGGAAATACAGACACAGACAGAAAATAGTATGAGCAAACGTTGGGGCCCAATCTACCTGGACAGAAAAGGATAGGAAGGACACTTACTGCAATCCAAAAAACCCTAAAAAATACCAACTCTACTAATTGCAAAAACACCTGAGATCACACGACCTCTACCACCTAAATTAGTTCTCTGGTGTCACAAAACTAAGCCGCAGCCACTGAAAAAACTGGAAAAGGCAAATGAACAAATAACAGTGACTCAGATAAACTGAGAGGAGCACAAGCCCCCGGAGGGGACCTGGCGGACCTCCACAGAAGTGCAGGGAACAATGCAAAAAGCAAGCACAAAAATAAAAGCAGAAAATATCTTATCTGATAGCAGAAGATGCAGGCAAGACTCAGCAAGCTTCCAAGTGAACCAGGAACCACAGTTGAGACAAGAACAATTGATCACCGGCAACCATGATGGGAGGGAACCTCCCTTATATAAGACCAGTCTGTAACTCCTGATTGCCAATTCTCATTGAATGGCTCAGCACTGTCTGCAACCACCAGAGGGAGCCTCCGCTCAGAATTCACCTCTAAACAATTCACAACAGTACCCCCCCTTGAGGAGGGGTCACCGAACCCTCATTTGGGCAACCAGGTCGGTCAGGATGAGCTCTGTGATACGCACGGATCAGTCTCCTAGCATGGATGTCCGAAGCAAACACCCAAGAATTGTCCTCCTGACCATAACCTCTCCAATTAACCAAATACTGGAGTTTCCGTCTAGAAAAACGAGAATCCAATATTTTCTCAACCACATACTCCAGATTGCCCTCAACCAAAACAGGGTCAGGAGGCGCAGCCATAGGAACCATTGGCTCGACAAACCTCTTCAATAAGGACTTGTGGAACACGTTATGGATCTTAAATGTCCCTGGAAGAAGTAAACGAAAGGAAACAGAATTAAGAATCTCCAAGATCTTATAAGGTCCAATGAACCTAGGCTTAAACTTAGGAGATGCAACTCTCATAGGGATATTTCTTGAGGACAACCAGACCAAGTCCCCCACTTCAAACCGAGGACCATCAGTCCTATGCCGGTTGGCAAACCGCTGGGCCCTCTCCTGAGAGTGGGACAACCTCTCCACTACCTGGTCCCAAATCTGCTGCATACGCTCCACAACAGAGTCAACACCTGGACAGACAGAAGCCTCCGTCTGTCCCGAAGAAAATCGAGGGTGAAACCCAAAATTGCAGAAAAATGGAGACATCAAAGTGGCAGAGCTAGCCCTATTATTAAGAGCAAACTCAGCCAAAGGCAAAAAAGAGACCCAGTCATCTTGATCAGCAGACACAAAGCATCTCAGATAAGTCTCCAATGTCTGGTTTGTTCTCTCAGTTTGTCCATTGGTCTGAGGATGAAAAGCCGAGGAGAAAGACAATTGAACACCAAGTTTAGAACAAAAAGTCCTCCAAAATCTGGAAACAAACTGGACTCCTCTGTCAGAGACAATGTTCTCAGGAATGCCGTGTAACCGAACCACGTGCTGAAGGAACAAAGGCACCAATTCAGAGGAGGAAGGCAACTTAGGTAATGGTACAAGATGTATCATTTTGGAAAACATATCACAAATCACCCAGATAACGGTCATTCTCTGAGAAACAGGGAGGTCGGAAATTAAATCCATAGAGATATGGGTCCATGGTCTCTTGGGCACAGGCAATGGCATCAACAAACCACTAGAGCGAGAGCAAGGCTTGGAGCGAGAGCAAGTCCCGCAGGACTGCACAAATTCCCTGACGTCACGAGACAAAGTAGGCCACCAAAAGGACCGACTCACCAAGTCTCTGGTACCAAAAATCCCGGGATGACCAGCCAACGCGGAACAATGAATCTCAGACATCACACTCTTTTTCCACCTGTCTGGGACAAACAATTTCCCAATAGGGCAGCGCTCGGGTTTATCCTCCTGACACCCTTCCAGAGCCAGTCTCAAATTGGGCGAGATGGCGGAAATAACTACACCCTCTTTCAAAATAACAGTCAGGATCAGATAACTCAGGAGAGTCCGCAAGGAAACTCCTCGAGAGGGCATCCGCCTTAACATTCTTAGTGCCAGGAAGAAAGGAAACCACAAAATTAAAACGTGTGAAAAACAAGGCCCACCTGGCCTGTCTAGGATTAAGTCGCTCGGCTGATTCCAGATAAACCAGATTCTTATGGTCCGTGAGGACCACCACCTGATGTTTGGCTCCCTCCAGCCAATGTCTCCACTCTTCAAAAGCCCACTTCATGGCCAATAACTCCCGATTACCCACGTCATAATTACGTTCAGTTGGAGAAAATTTTCGAGAGAAAAAGGCACAAGGGTTACTTTTAGAGGTCTCTGGATCTCTTTGGGACAAAACGGCACCTGTCCCAATTTCAGAGGCATCAACCTCCACCTGAAATGGCAGAGAAACATCAGGCTGCCGTAGAACAGGAGCAGAAGTGAATCTCTGCTTAAGTTCCTGAAACGCAGAGACTGCCTCAGGAGGCCAATTCACCACATCAGAACCCTTTTTGGTCAAATCAGTCAATGGTTTAACAATAACAGAGAAATTACCAATAAATTTACGATAAAAATTGGCAAAACCCAAGAATCTCTGAAGAGCCTTTAATGAATTAGGTTGGACCCAATCACAGATGGCCTGAACCTTGACCGGGTCCATTTCAATAACAGACTGAGACAAAATGAATCCCAGAAATGAGATCCTCTGTACGCCAAAAAGACACTTTGATCCCTTCACATACAGAGCATTCTCTCTCAAAATCTGGAACACAGTCCGAACATGTTTCACATGAGAGTCCCAGTCATTGGAAAAAATCAAGATATCATCCAAATAAACAATCAGAAATTTGTCCACAAAATCCCTGAAAATGTCATTCATGAAGGACTGGAAGACGGAAGGAGCATTAGTGAGCCCAAAGGGCATCACTAGGTACTCAAAATGCCCCTCTGGGGTATTAAACGCCGTCTTCCATTCATCCCCGTGCTTAATGCGAATAAGGTTATACGCCCCCCTGAGGTCAAGCTTGGTAAACCAAGTAGCACTTTTCACCCTGGAAAACAGGTCAGAAATCAAGGGTAACGGATATTGATATTTCACAGTGATATTGTTCACGAGACGATAATCAATACACGGCCTTAATGAACCATCCTTTTTGGCCACAAAGAAAAAACCGGCACCCAAGGGTGAAGAGGATGGTCTGATATGACCCTTCTCCAATGACTCCTTGATATAGATCGCATAGCGTCATGTTCAGGTACAGACAAGTTAAAGAGGCGACCTTTAGGGAATTTACTACCAGGCACTAATTCAATAGCGCAGTCATAGCTCCTATGGGGGGGCAAGGATGCAGATTTACTTTCGCTAAACACATCAGAAAAATCAGTCAAAAAGTCAGGAACATCCTGAGCCTGGGGAGAGGCAGAAAAAACAGGAGTGTTGGCATTAACACATTGGCAGCCCCAACTGGTCACAGACACAGATTTCCAATCCAAAACAGGATTATGAGACTGTAACCAAGGGAAACCCAGTATAATAATGTCATGCAGATTATACAGCACCAAAAATTTGCAACTCTCCTGATGATCAGGTTCAACCCTCATTATCACCTGAGTAGAGAACTGGGGTTTATTCTCAGCCAAGGGGTAGAATCAATCCCCAGTAGGGGAATAGACTTCCGTAGGGGTATCAAGGGAAACCCACAACGTTTAGCAAAATCAAAATCCATCAGGTTAATAGCTGCTCCCGAATCAACAAAAGCCTGAGCAGAAAATGTGGACAGGGAGCAAATCAGGGTAACAGTCAACAGAAATTTAGTCTGAATACTACCCAAGACAACTGAGCGTGCAAAACGTCTTCCCCGCTTAGGGCAGACTGAAATAGCATGAGAGGCGTCACCACAGTAGAAACATAACCCATTGCGTTTTCGAAACTCATGACGCTGTGCCCCAGAAGCCACTCTATCACACTGCATGGACTCAGAAGCTGGTTCACAAGGCAACACTATTCCACGCATACCTCTACGCTCACGCAAACGTCTGTCAATTTGAATCGCTAATGACATAGAATCATTGAGACCAGAGGGAGCAGGGAAACCCACTATAACATCTTTTACATTCTCTGACAGACCCTTCCAAAAAAGGGCTGCCAAAGCATCATCATTCCATTTGGTCAGGACTGCCCACTTTCGGAATTTCTGACAGTACAACTCAGCGTCCTCAAGCCCCTGATTTAATGCCAGCAAGGTTTTTTCAGCTTGATCAGTGACATTAGGTTCATCGTACAATAACCCCAGAGCCAGAAAAAATGCATCAACATTACTCAAAACAGGGTCCCCAGGTGTCAGGGAAAAAGCCCAATCCTGAGGATCGCCACGCAGGAGAGAGATGACAATTTGAACCTGCTGTGCTGCGTTCCCTGAGGACTTAGGTTTTAAGGCAAAAAACAACTTACAGTTATTTTTGAAATTCAGAAATTTAGCTCGATCCCCCAAAAATAAATCTGGCATGGGGATCCTAGGTTCCACAACCGGCAACCTAGCAAGATAGGTAGCAATACTCCGAACTTCAGTGGCAGGCTGATCCAACGGCCAGACAACTGTGCAAACTCCATTGAGAGAAAAAAAAATCCTCCTCAGCACCCAGAGAAAAAGAGGGAAAAAATGCAACAAACAGAGAAAAAAAAAAAAAAATTTCTGACAACTTCCTTTTTTCTTTTTCCTTTTACTATTTTTCCCTTCTGTTGAGTACCATATAATTTTCAGTTTGGCCGGTGATACTGTTATGATTTGGTAGCTGAGGAGAGCAGGCAAAAATGGCGATACACCAGAGAGGTTGGAATCTACTGGATTGCAGTACCCTGACTAACCACCACAACTAAAGGCAGCCGTGGAGCGTTCCTACGTTGATCCTAGACGCCTCGTCACAGCCTGAGAGGTTAAGTACACCTAAAGATAGAAAGAGGAAAGCTATCTGCCCCGGAGCAGAACCCCAAAGAACATAGGAAGCCCCCAAACATGTAATGGCGGTTAGACAAGAGGAAATACAGACACAGACAGAAAATAGTATGAGCAAACGTTGGGGCCCAATCTACCTGGACAGAAAAGGATAGGAAGGACACTTACTGCAATCCAAAAAACCCTAAAAAATACCAACTCTACTAATTGCAAAAACACCTGAGATCACACGACCTCTACCACCTAAATTAGTTCTCTGGTGTCACAAAACTAAGCCGCAGCCACTGAAAAAACTGGAAAAGGCAAATGAACAAATAACAGTGGCTCAGATAAACTGAAAGGAGCACAAGCCCCTGGAGGGGACCTGGCTGACCTCCACAGAAGTGCAGGGAACAATACAAAAAGCAAGCACAAAAATAAAAGCAGAAAATATCTTATCTGATAGCAGAAGATGCAGGCAAGACTCAGCAAGCTTCCAAGTGAACCAGGAACCACAGTTGAGACAAGAACAATTGATCACTGGCAACCATGATGGGAGGGAACCTCCCTTATATAAGACCAGTCTGTAACTCCTGATTGCCAATCCTCATTGAATGGCTCAGCACTGTCTGCAACCACCAGAGGGAGCCTCCGCTCAGAATTCACCTCTAACACATTCACAACAGTTGGGGTAATTTTAAATCTCCGTGTATATTTCCAGAGTCAGACACAGACTCTCACAGGCTCAGTGTGGATTACACCAGAATATAAAAAGTAGGAAAAGGGTAATGTATCAGAAGCGTACAGCTGTATACAGTGTTGGGGTAATTTTAAATCTCCGTATATGTTTCCGGAGTAACAGACGCTTCTTGGGCTCAGTATGGATTAGACTAAAATATATAAAAAGCAGATCCGCAAGACATAATCACACATGTGGGCCAATGTTCCAGGTGTCAATGATGCACTTACAGTGGTGGGTGGTGGAGGACTTTCTGCCAAAAAGGGTACTGTATCACAAGCATACAGCTGTATACAGTCTAGGGGTAATTGTAAATCTCTGTATATATTTCAGGAGTCACACACAGACGCTCACAGGCTCAGTATGGATTACACCAGAATATAAAAAGTAGAAAAAGGGTAATGTATTAGAAGCGTACAGCTGTATACAGTGTTGGGGTAATTGTAAATCTCCGTATATATTTCCAAAGTAACACACAGATACTCACAGGCTCAGTATGGATCACACCAGAATATAAAAAGTAGAAAAAGGGTAATGTATTAGAAGCGTACAGCTATTTACAGTGTTGGGGTAATTTTAAATCTCTGTATATATTTACAGAGTCCGACACAGACTCTCACAGGCTCAGTATGTATTACACCAGAATATAAAAAGTAGATAAAGGGTAATGTATCAGAAGCATACAGCTGTATACAGTGTTGGGGTAATTTTTAAATCTCCGTATATATTTCCGGAGTAACACACAGACGCTCACAGGCTCAGTATGGATTAGACTAAAATATATAAAAAGCAGATCCACAAGACATATTCACACATGTGGACCAATGTTACAGGTGTCAATGATGCACTTACAGTAGTGGGTGGAGGAGGACTTTCTGCCAAAAAGGGTACTGTATCACAAGCGTACAGCTGTATACAGTCTAGGGGTAATTGTAAATCTCCGTTTATATTTCAGGAGTCACACACAGACGCTCACAGTCTCAGTATGGATTAGACCAGAATATGAAAAGCCGGAAAAGAGTACTGTATCAGAAGTGTACAGCTGTATACAGTGTTGGGGTAATTTTAAATCTCCGTATATATTTCCAGAGTCAGACATAGACGCTCACAGGCTCAGTATGGATCACACCAGAATATAAAAAGTAGAAAACGGGTAATGTATCAGAAGCGTACAGCTGTATACAGTGTTGGGGTAATTGTAAATCTCCGTATGTTTCCAGAGTCAGTCACAGACTCTCACAGGCTCAGTATGGATCACACCAGAATATATAAAGTAGAAAACGGGTAATGTATCAGAAGCGTACAGCTGTATACAGTGTTGGGGTAATTTTTAAATCTCTGTATATATTTCTGGAGTAACACACAGACGCTCACAGGCTCAGTATGGATCACACCAGAATATAAAAAGTAGAAAAAGGGTAATGTATTAGAAGCGTACAGCTGTATACAGTGTTAGGGTAATTGTAAATCTCCGTATATATTTCCGGAGTAACACACAGACGCTCACAGGCTCAGTATGGATTAGACTAAAATATAAAAAAAGCAGATCTGCAAGACATAATCACACATGTTGGCCAATGTTCCAGGTGTCAATGATGCACTTACAGTGGTGGGTGGAGGAGGACTTTCTGCCAAAAAGGGTACTGTATCACAAGCATACAGCTGTATACAGTCTAGGGGTAATTTTAAATCTCCGTATATATTTCCGGAGTAACACACAGACGCTCACAGGCTCAGTATGGAGTAGACCAGAATATAAAAAGAAAAAAAGGCTAATGTATCCGAAGATACCAGGCGTATACAGTGTATGGGTAATTGTAATTCTCCGTATATATTTCCGGAGTAACACACAGACGCTCTCTCAGTATGGATTTGACCGTAATACAGAAGGCAGAAAAACGGTACTGTATCAGAAGATACCAGCTGTATATGGTTTTGGAGAAAATTTAAATCTCCGTATATATTTCCGGAGTCACACACAGATAGTCAGCATGTATTTGTTCGTGATATCAGCCGGTACATGGTAGTGTGTGAGGAGCGTACAGCTCTATACGATGTGGGAAAAAATGAACTCTTGGTAACTGTGCAGAAAAAAAAGAATAAAAGTATTAGTGCTGTGTAAAAAGCAGTCTGCACAGCAGTGTACACACAGCAATACAGCTAGCAGGCAGTCTAATAATCAGCTCTGCTGCTGCACACAAGAAATTCCTCCCCTGTCACTGGCAGGCAGCCTAATAACCAGCGCTGCTGCACACAACAAAATCCTCCCCTGTCACTGCACACTAACTGTACAGCACAATCGCTATCAGCACAAGCACAGAATAACTTTTTTTTGCTGCCTAACACTCTCCTACTGAGAAACAGCGGCAGCAATCTCTCCCTACGCTACGATCGGCAGAAGTAAAATGGCGGCTGGCGGTCAGGGCTTTTATAGCCACTGTAACGCCACACAAAGCAAGCCAATCACTGCAATGCCCTTCTCTAAGATGGTGGTGGACGCTGCCCATGTCATCTCGTTGCCCACAGTGTGCGTCCTTGCTCATTGGCTGAGAAAATGCGCCTGCAAGCATTATGGGAAAACCGACTTTGGCGCTCGGGTCAACGACCGCATGGCCGACCTCACGCTATGGTCGGGTTTCGCTCGGCGAAACCCGACTCTGGCGAAAGTCGGTGATTTTTGAATCTGACCGACCTGTTTCGCTCAACTCTAGTTCAGAGCATTTGTTTCTTCCCTTCCCTTATTTCTCTTGATATGCAATACATAATACAGGACCTGGGAAAAGAATATGTAATTTTGTTGTGATGCGTGTAGGTATGGACATTAGCTAAATCTGAACCCTCTGTGCACTCCATGTATGTCTAAAGATAATATTGTTTTGAAAAGAATGTATTACCTTTCCTAAATTCTAAACAAATCACACTCAACCAAACAACCCACATCCTAACACCCAGGACTAATTAACCCAATAATGAGGGACTAGGAGTGGTCATGGAAATATGAGGACACATCGATTAGCTTAACTAACAACATCACAAACGTGAAAAAAGATGTACTCGTCCATAATAAACATACCAAATTTTATTAACTAACAATTCGACAACAAGTTAATGCAGGAAAGGTAATGCAACACCAAAATGGATGTCTACACAACACATATAAAGATTAAAAATACGAAAAGGGGCACAACACCCCCTAAAACCCTCAATTGATGAAATTACATGCAATTTAAATGCAATACCATATATATAATACTATAATAAAATAATCATTAGCACCGTAACATATTGAACACAAAATCAGCAGTGCATATTATACAGGTGTTCACATAGCAAAAAAATTGAGATTAAAGATATGTGGCCAGCAATTGCTGTACTCCATCAACTACTACATATGTTACTAGGAACACTAAGAATAGAATAAATCGCTGATAGAGCGCTATTAATCAATGTAGTAATCTATGCAATGGCCTCAGACCTGCTGCTAAACATAATGTGTGCTGAAAGTAGCCACACATGGAGGGACCTTACCCCCTCTTACCCTCATTGTTTGTGGCGCCGATCTCTTTCACTGTCAGGTAAATGTTCCATACATTATTGTAGCCATGCATCCTCTTTCCTTATTAGGCAGGGTGCATGTCCCTCCATGTGTGGCTACTTTCAGCACACATTATGTTTAGCAGCAGGTCTGAGGCCATTGCATAGATTACTACATTGATTAATAGCGCTCTATCAGCGATTTATTCTATTCTTAGTGTTCCTAGTAACATATGTAGTAGTTGATGGAGTACAGCAATTGCTGGCCACATATCTTTAATCTCAATTTTTTTGCTATGTGAACACCTGTATAATATGCACTGCTGATTTTGTGTTCAATATGTTACGGTGCTAATGATTATTTTATTATAGTATTATATATATGGTATTGCATTTAAATTGCATGTAATTTCATCAATTGAGGGTTTTAGGGGGTGTTGTGCCCCTTTTCGTATTTTTAATCTTTATATGTGTTGTGTAGACATCCATTTTGGTGTTGCATTACCTTTCCTGCATTAACTTGTTGTCGAATTGTTAGTTAATAAAATTTGGTATGTTTATTATGGACGAGTACATCTTTTTTCACGTTTGTGATGTTGTTACTTTCCTAAATTCTGTAGTTTATTGGAGCTGTAATATTTACAGTTGCACCTTCCCCTCGGCTCTTCATAGTAGTAATCAATCCAACATTTCTTCTTATAAATGTTTATTTTGTCTCGAGCCTCCCCGTAAAGTCATCGTATTGAATTAGCAGAACGCACAGAGAAGGACTCTGTTGGAGAAATCTTGTTACCACGATCTCCAGCACAAATTAGACTTGACATTTCAAAGCTTAGTTTTCCCAAGAAAGTGAACAATGAGACGCGATGAACGCGGGCAGCTCGGAGTTAGCAAAGCATTGAGGCCAAGCAGGGTCCGCCTGGGAAAAAACACAGCAACATGCCAATTATCACCACACTGCCCGGCTCAAGCAGCTAGACTTGGGTTGCAATCAGAAGCCAAGATGGGACCTATGGATAGTCAAGAATCACTAACGAGAGGGTGCGTCCAACGGTGAAGACATTTTCCGGCAAATGCTACTGTGGCTCAAATACGTCACTACAAAAGGTTTAGTTTATGACCAAAGAAATATAGAGGAACAATATATATGCAGTTGTAATTGCTAATTTCTGGCTTAAGTCGCGCAGTTTTGTGACATAAGGTATCCTGCAATATGTAATAATGATCCAGTATGCTCTATTCACAAGTGCCATCCTGCAACTTCTGAATTTCTACACAATTTGCATAAAGCCCTACATTTTTGGTAATCATTTCGCACAAATCCAGCAAAATAGCAGCCAGATGACTTCCTTTTTGTAATCTACTTTTGAGTTCCAGGATGAGGTCAAATTAATAAAATATATGATACTGTTAGACTCTGACCTGTCGTTACATCTCTGTAGATACCGGTTCTTGGCTCTGGTCTGTGGTTCTTTCAGCACTCTAATCAGGTACTGAGTCCAATGATTAGTCTCAAGTGGTCATATGGGGGGGGCGATGATCAATGATTTTGAGGATATGCACCGTCCCCCTCCTGTGACTACAGGAGGAGGCCAATTACTGGCTTCAAGGCAAGAACAACAAAAAAATTCATAGAGCTGGGAAGGCTTAAAAGGAACTTGTCCCACTATTAACCTGCAGATATGGGGTTATTCTGCAGGTTAAAATGTGTGCAGCTGCCTCATTGAAAGTCCGGTTACAGGGAGGGAATTAACTTTATTCCTCCGGGCAGCTCTACCAAATCGTCAAGGTATTTGTTCACTGTGTGCAGGTCTCATGTGTTTTTGATTTAACCATTTGTTTTCTTGTTTCTACAAGAGTAGGGTGTTTTCCACCCCTCCCTTATGAGCCCTGCACATATAAGCTGCTCTATGCTGTGTCCACATGGGACTTAACCTTTCTGAATCCTGCTCATACAGGTACTATACATATGACCAGGTTTTTTAAATACATCAGATATGGACTACATACATTAGTCAGGGACTGCTCTGATACGGGTATACCTTGACGATTTGGTAGAGCAGCTTAATATACATTTTTTGCAAAAAACGTATTAACCAAATACCCTTGTTTTTCCACTTTTTTTTATTGGCACTTGCCGTTTACTATTATTCTTTTTGCAACAGAGTATTTTTGGTTTTACTGTGCTTTTTTGTGTTTTCAGTCTTCTGGTGGTGTGAACAGTGTCTCTACAGGCCTGTTCACTGTGTGCAGGTCTCATGTGTTTTTGATTTAAATGTAATGACAGTCTGCTCTTCTTATCTACATGTCTCACACTAGTAACACCTCCTGTAATGTATAATAAGTCCTGGAGGCAGACTCTCAGCACTGACTGTCAGCTAACCCATGACAGAGTACAGAAACAACTGTCAGTCAGTGATGCAGGTAGTTAGACACTGCTCACTATGCACTGAGTGGTGACTGAACGCTTGCCTGGCCACACCTCTATGACTGATAACCAGAGGCTGCCCGGAGGAATAAAATTAATTCCCTCCCTGTAACCGGACTTTCAATGAGGCAGCTGCACACATTTTAACCTGCAGAATAACCCCATATCTGCAGGTTAATAGTGGGACACAAGTTCCTTTTAAGCCTTCCCAGCTCTATGAATTTTTTTGTTCTTCTTGCCTTGAAGCCAGTAATTGGCCTCCTCCTGTAGTCACATGAGGGGGACGGCGCATATCCTCAAAATCATCGATCATCGCCCCCCATATGACCACACAAGACTAATCATTGGACTCACTTTTTTTATTGCCACTTGCCGTTTACTATTATTCTTTTTGCAACAGAGTATTTTTGGTTTTACTGTGCTTTTTTGTGTTTTCTGTCAGTCATTACATGTCTCACACTGGTAATGCCCCCTTTTATTTGCAATAAGCTCTGGAGGCAGATTCTTGGAGAGATCTATGTTCGGCTCATAGATCTTAACAGGTCATTTACAGTACATATTAAGAAAAATTTGTATTTCTGTAATAAAACATCGGATCACAGAGATCAAGGCATCATTTTATTCAACTTTCTTTGACTTACTTGCTTAGGAAAGTTGATCCTACTGATAGATTCCCTTCATACAGACCTGATGAGGTGGTTGTACTTACTGTGAAGTTGACTGTATCATTCTTTTTTTAAGCTTTCTGACCTAGACTAGGTCATAAAATGGTCATCTTATATAGCCATTGGTTCATCTAAGTAGCTACCTAGCAGTCTGAAATTGAAAATGGCAGAGGCCCACAAAGCAGGAAAAGGTTATAAGAAGATAGCAAAGCGTTTCCAACTTGTCCTTTCCTCAGTTCGAAATGTAATTAAGAAATGGCAGCTAACAGGAACAGTGGAGGTCAAGATAAGGAAGACCAATCAAAATTTCAGTGAGAGCTGCTCGTAGGACTGCTAAAAAGGCAAATCGGAACCCTTTCTTGTTGACTGCAAAAGATCTTCAGAAAGATTTAGCAGAGTCTGGAGTTGTGATACATTATTCTACTGTTCAGAGACACCTACACAAATACGGCCTTCATGGAAGAGTCATCCAAAGAAAACATCTCCTGCGTCCTCACCATAAAATTCAACGTCAGAAGTATGCAAAAGAAAATCTAAACAAGACTGATACTTTTGGAAACAAGTCCTGTGGACCAATGAAGTTAAAATTGAACTCTTTGGCCACAGAAATCTAAAGGTATGTGTGGAGAAAAAAAGGCACAGAATTTCAAGAAAATAACATCTTGCCAGCAATTAAGCATGGGGGTTGTTCAATCATGCTTTGGAGTTGCGTTGCAGCTAATGGCACGGGGAACATTTCATGGGTAGAGGGAAGAATGGACTCAGTGATATTTCCACAAATTCTTGATGCAAACATAACACCATCTGCAAAAAAACTGAAGTTGAAAAAAGGATGGCTTCTACAAATATATAATAATCCTAAACACATATCAAAATCCACAATAGACTACCTCAAAAGGCGAAAGCAGAGGGTTTTACAATGGCTCTCACAGTCCCCTGATCTGAACATTGTGAGAAGCTGACCACTTACTAAGAATTATTGGACGAATGCACATAGAGCGGAGTCCATTGCTCTAAGAGATGCAGACTTTTTCCAGCACAGAGCACTGGTTATGTTGATCTTATTGTTGTGTTAAATTAGATATTTGCTTACTGTGCTTTATTAGTGATTGCCTTGCTCATCAGTTCAACCTCAGGAATCAATGTTTCCATTCAATGACAGTAAGCAGAGGAAGACATTTGGGCTTAATCTTATGGATACATAAGGCCAGACCCAAGGTTGGTAATCAGGTAAGGCAATCATTCCATTACTCTAGTCAGGGGCCTCAAGCCATTGATCTCCCAGTCACTAGTCCTATTACGTGGATGGGGATAGTGGACTGAGTCTCACATGCAATCCAAGGTGATGGGGCTAGGCCTGAGGAACATACCTCCACCTATGCTCAGTTAGCTTTTGGGGGGTTGTTTCCCTAGGGCTGGGCTCAATTGTGGAGGGTGGCTTTTGTTACTAGCTATAGGGAGTTTACACGTGCTACAGTTGTGATATCCATCATATGGAATAACATATGCTGTGACTGCAGACTATACCAGCAGATGATACCAAAAGCTGTGTGCCAACCAGAAGTTGGGAAACAGTGGGTATCACCTGGTACCGTGGCAGTGGAACTACCAGTCCCAGGTTGAGAATTTTTCGACTGATGGTATTGTTTTGTGGCCATCTACCTGGAGTTGCTGTATGAACGTGGACAGAAGAACCCAATATAGCCGCATCGTTTTCCTGCCTATGTGATTATCACAACCTACAACCTCAGGTCTTCACAAGTGGTGGCAGCAGTGGTATCACCTATCTCTGGAAAGCATACCAGGGAAAGTTACCAAGTGGTGACTTTGCAGAAGAGATGGCAGATTTTACAAGAAGCTCAAGAAGAAGGAACTGAGCCCTTTGTCCTGGGAGAGAGCTAGAGTGGTTGCCGGAGGACAACCGGGTGACCTTAATACAATACTTGGCTGACAGGGATGGTAAACACCCACAGGAGGAGGTCAGTTCAGACGTAGAGGACTGTGGTCCCTCATCTTCGTTGAGGGATCACAGCCCAGGGCTGCCACCCAGATGGCGGACAATTGACTGACTGAGTTGATATGGATGCTGTCTGCACTAGGAGAGCAGGCCACGGAGATGTGGCAGTGGCAAGAAAATATCTGGGTGTGCATGTAACAGTACTCCCACCCGCCCCAGCACAGATGACAGTGGATAACAGGAGAGAGGGGCATGCATCTTTAAAGTACCAGGACATACCACAGTTAACCTCGGATATTAAGGAACATCTCCCGTTATTTGAGAATCTCTGCCTGCTGCATGAGGTGTCAGCCGATGACTGGCCCAGATTTTTGAGCATTAGCCTGACCGGAAAAGCAAGAGAAGCTTTTAATAACTTGCGTTCCGGGGATCAGAGATGTTCCTCTACCGTTTGCATCGCATTACTAGAGAGGTATACTGCCACGCCTGAAACCTACTGGAGGAAGTTTCGGGAGACTGACAAGCCTAGTGCACACCCAGGGCCTACGTTGGGGGTTTGAGACGGGTTCCGCCATATGGCACTGAGGACCGTGAGAAGAACACCCAGGTTTGGGATCTCACTGAAACCTGCTGAACTTAATTGAAAGAGTTTTATAGTAATGTTATGTTTTATGCTTCTAGTATTTATATATCACGTTCAAGTGAAAAGTGCCTCCCATAAATGGAAGAAAGAGTTACCTGTTTTAACTGTTTACCCTGTTGAAATGCATTTCAGAGAATTATTTGCATGCTTTAACACCTGTTTTGCTCTGTTCCAGCCCGAGGATGTGCTATGGTTAACCGGGGGGTTATGTGGCACTCCTGAGGGTCCAGTCGCCACAGAAGTACTGCACCTCAGCCAGAGGTGTGGTACTCAGCTCTCGGGTAAGGAGGGGGCACTACCCGGTACTCGCATATGTGCATCCAACACCACACTACTCCAAGAGAGGGGGGAGGAGCCCCAGTTTAAGTGGGAAGTGAGTGCGACAGTTGGAGGGAAAGTGGATTTGGTGGCGGGAAGTTGACAGGAGCAGTGGTGAAGAAAGGAGCTCCTGAGAGAAAGAAGGTGTCCTAGGGGCCAGGAAAGTGAGGAATACACCCGTGGCGCCCGAATCCAGGCTGACCGTAGTCAGGTGGAAGGACCAGGTCGCAGTGGGGGACCGGCCCCAGACTAGTGGAGAGGCTGTAGGACTTGGCTAGCAAACCGGAGGCTGTAGTGACTGTATGTACGACAGCCAAATCCACACACATTCGCTGAAAAGGTAGCCACATAGGATCAAGGCGACCAAGAGGGAGTCTCCCAACAGGCTACTGTCTTGGGACACTGTGTGAGGCGCAAAGAGAGAGACGACCAGAGAAGGAACACAAAGAAGGGGGTCCCGGTAAAGTGTACCCCAAACCTGAGAGCTGACTGGACCACCGACCCGGAGGACACCGCACCCGGCTGGTGATTGTAACCTAAAAACTGTGAGTAAAGTGTGAAGACTGCACCCTGCTGTGTCTTTAGATTAATTTACTGCGTCACCTACCCTGCACTACAACTATTAGGCTATGTGCCCACGTTGTAGAAATGCTGCGGAATTGTCCGCAGCATTTCCGCAAATCTCCGCCGTTATGCAAGCGTTTTTAGCTTGCGGAGTTCAAGCGCTTTTCCAAGCGATTTGAAGCATCGCTTGGAAAAGTGATTGACAGGTTGGTCACACTTGTCAAGCATGGTGCTTGACAAGTGTGACCAACTTTTTACTATTGATGCTGCCTATGCAGCATCAATAGTTAAAGATAGAATGTGAAAAATAATTAAAAAAAGAAAAAATATGGATATACTCACCTCCTGTCGGCCTCCGATCTCCTCAACGGCGTTCCCGGTCCTCAGTGGCGCTGCTGGCAAGTTCCGTTCCAGTGAGTCATTGCGAGAATGACCTCTGATGACGTAGCGGTCACTCGACTGCAACGTCACAAAGGTCATTTGGGAACGAAGCACTCCTAGGAACAAAGCCGCCGTGTGCACCACTGAGGACCGGGAGGACTTCGGGGGTCGACAGAGGATAAGTATATCCCTATTTTTTATTTTAATTCTATTTTTAACAGGAATATGGTACCCAGGCCCTGGAGGAGAGTCTCCTCTCCTCCAGACTCTGGGTAACATCCGCACATGGAATGCTCACTGTACGCATGGTTGGCATGGCCACATGCGTAAAGTGAGCATTTCAATGCAATCCTATGGTGGCGGAATCGCCGCGATTCCACAAAATTAATGAACATGCTGCATTTTTTTCCGCAATGCGATTGCGAGGTGGAAAAAAAAGCAGCATGGGCACAGCAATTGCAGAATGTATTTAAAATTAATGGAATGTGTTTTTTAAGCGGTTTTTAAGTGTTTCTGCATCGGCAAAATGACTGCGGAAACGCTTAAAAAATGTAGCGTGGGCACATAGCCTTACCATCAGGAACTTTAACTCTATGAAGGCCCTGGGGCTTAGCTCTAACCGTGGAGAGCTGTAAGATCTCTGCTGCGTCACCAACCGCCCCAGAGGACCTGAATCGCAGTGTCGGCCATCAATTGCAGAATACCACGAGTGGCGTCACGATTTAATCCCCTATAAACTTTTCCCCCTCATTTTATTGCATGCCCAGGGCCATGGACCGGGTCATTGCTGCCGTGACCTTCCACCCAAAGAACTGTCCGACCCAGACCAAGTACCACACGGTCCTGGGAGAGTCACACAAGCATTCTTGGGTACCACCGGGTATTACCAAAAATTCATTGCGAGGTACAGTACCATAACAAAGCACTTGACCTGACGGCAAAGAAATTACGAAGACAGAATGGACCGCCCTATGTGAACAGGCTTTTGTGCAGCTCAAACAAGCCCTAGTGGGGGCACCTGTGCTGGATGTGGACTATTGCACCAAAAGATTTCTGGTGCAGACTGACGCATCAGACAGTGGGTTGGGTGCTGTCCTTAGTCAGGTGAGTGGCACAGGGCAGGAACACCCAATGGTATACCTTTCAAGGAAACTGCTAGACCGAGAGAAAGCATACGTCACCATAGAAAAGGAATACCTGGTCATTGGGCACTGAAAAAAAATGTTACCTTATGTGTATGGGAGGCAGTTCACCATAGTAATGGACCACAATTCATTGACCTGGCTACACCGGGTGATGGGGAGAATTGGCGATTATTACAATGGAGCTTAGCATTGCAATCGTTTCATTAGACCATTTCTCACAAAAGGGGAGAGACAACGACAACCCAGATGGCCTATCGAGACAAACTGAGGGAGCCCCTAACCCTGGTACTTGCTGCCGGAAGAAGGTGGTTAGTCAATCCTTTGAACTGGAGCCCAGCGCTGGCCATGCTGAAAAATTGGGGTAATAGAGTGTGGAGCTGGCCACTTACTAAAGACGATTGGACCAATGCATGTAGAACGGAGTCCACGGTTTTACGGGATGCAGACTTTTTCTAGCACGTACCACCGATTTCGTTGATCTTGTTGTGTTTTATTAGAGATTTGCTTGCTCGTCAGTTCAGCCTCAGGAATCAATGTTTCCATTCAATGACAGTAAGCTGAGGAAGATGTATGGGCTGGATCTTATGCATACCATCGTCACCACCTATTGTGGGATGTTCTGAGACATTGTGTCTGCTCCAATTTAAATTGTAAAGTCCAAGTACATGTACAAAGAGAGAGAACCACACTGTCATGCTTTGTATCAGAACAGAACTCCTTTTATATACAGTAATTTGGTCAGGATTTGGATAGGTTTTTAATGGTCATGCATTGTAACAATATAATTGGCTCAACTTGTCTCTAAATACGTAGCATGTACCAGAAAATGACTGCATGATTTCAACCGTATATGATTGACTTTAAAATGCTGCAAAGTTTCAGACTAAAATACACTTTAGAAGCCTTCAGGGACTGAGCCACACGGGAGCCTAGTTAGACAAGCGGATCTACGGTTACATTTTCCTGCCTACTGGCAATGATTGACAGGTCTCTCCTTATAGATGCAGCAGGGAGAGAACAGTCACTCAAGGGACCTGCCTTTTCAGCTTGTCATCTGGGCGCTTTGGTCCCCAGTGGCTCATATACTATGTTTTTCTCTGAAACAACGCAGCGTTTCAGAATCATACAAACATGACTGAAATCAAACAGCCATTACCCGATACCGTGAACCACGAGCAGCATATTTCTGCTGTCAGGTTCCCTTTAAAGTTGCAAACATCTCATTTTACCAAGAAAGTGATGGCCCCAACCAGTAGATCCGATCTTTATTCTATCCTACAAAGAAGGATCCTGAGAGGAGGAACACATTCTCTCCTTGAGCTTATCTTACTGTCGCATTTCGGTCTTAAATAGTATCTATTTATTATATGCTATCCTGATTAATAAATTCTTACATTCCACTAACCTAGGTCCATTCCTCTTTCTTCTCATGTCCATCCGTTCCCCCCTTTCGCTGCAGAAAGCTCATTTGTCCATGGAGACCATATTTTTCCATCAAGTGCTTGTGATTTTGTCTCACAAAGCTGCTTTAACTTGTTCAAAAGCCCAAAGACAGAATAGTTATTTTATGAAATATGTAGCAGGGTTTGTTCTGTTGGCGCTGGCAAAGTTCAGATCACTTACAAGTCGAGCGTTTTCCCATTCTCTCTCATCCTGATTTTTTTTTTCTGCTTGCAGTTTTATCCTACTCAAAGACAAGCAGACAGACTTTGAAGAGCGCGCAAAGATTTTTTTCAAAATTTTTTTTTCTTTCACACTCTCGACTTGAGATTGAATGAGTCGACGTAGAAGAAAACATTCAACCCAGTGGTAATTTATGATACTGAAATTATCTAAGAGTACAGAACATTGAACGATTCTTATATATTACTGAGGCATCAATCAGAGGGGCAACTGATACAGACTGATCCACATGATAACTTTTAGAGAGAAATTAAGCAGAACAAGCCAAGTTTTCCACAGAATATTGCTACTTGCTCTTAGCCCTGAATGGGTATATTTACCCATTACAAAATCACACAAAAATCATCAATGGAAATCAAATTTATTAACCAATGGAGGTCTGGATTTGGAATCACCCAAAAAATTAAAGTGGAATACAATGTCCTTAAAACAAGTCAAAATGATGCTCAGTAGTGTGTGCGGCCTCCACGTGCCTTTATGACCTCCCTACAATGCCTGGGCATGCTCCTGATGAGGCAGTGGATGGTCTCCTGGGGGATCTCCTCCCAGACCTGGATTAAAGCATCCGTTAACTTCTGGACAGTCTGTGGTGCAACGTGACGTTGGTGGATGGAGCGAGACATGATGTCCCTGATGTGCTCAATCAGATTCAGGTCTGGGGAACGGGCGGGCCAGTCCATAGCTTCAATGCCTTCATCTTGCAGGAACTGCTGACACACTCCAGCCACGAGGTCTGGCATTGTCCTGCATTAGGAGGAACCCAGGGCCAACCGCACCAGCATATGGTCTCACAAGGGGTCTGAGGATCTCATCTCAGTACCTAATGGCAGTCAGGCTACCTCTGGCGAGCACATGCAGGGCTGTGCGGCCCTCCAAAGAAATGCCACCCCACACCATTACTGACCCACTGCCAAACCAGTCATGCTGAAGGATGTTGCAGGCAGCAGACTCTGTCATGTCTGTCACATTTGCTCAGTGTGAACCTGCTTTCATCTGTGAATATCACAGGGCGCCATTGGTGAATTTGCCAATCCTGGTGTTCTGTGGCAAATGCCAAGCGTCCTGCACGGTGTTGGGCTGTGAGCACAACCCCCATCTGTGGACGTCGGGCCCTCAGATCATCCTCATGGAGTCGGTTTCTAACCGTTTGTGCAGACACATGCACATTTGTGGCCTGCTGGAGGTCATTTTGCAGGGCTCTGGCAGTGCTCCTCCTGTTCCTCCTTGCACAAAGATGGAGGTAGCGGTCCTGCTGATGGGTTGTTGCCCTCCTACGGCCCCCTCCACGTCTCCTGCTGTACTGGCCTGTCTCTTGGTAGCGCCTCCAGCCTCTGGACACTACGCTGACAGACACAGCAAACCTTCTTGCCACAGCTCGCATTGATGTGCCATCCTGGATGAGCTGCATTACCTGAGCCACTTGTCTGGGTTGTAGAGTCCATCTCATGCTACCACGAGTGTGAAACCACAACCAACATTCAAAAGTGACCAAATCATCAGCCAGAAAGCATTGGTACTGAGATGTGGTCTGTGGTCCTCACCTGCAGAACCACTCCTTTATTGAGTGTGTCTTGATAATTGCCAATAATTTCCATCTGTTGTCTATTCCATTTGCACAACAGCATGTGAAATTGATTGCCAATCAGTGTTGCTTTCTAAGTGGACAGTTTGATTTCACAGAAGCTTCATTTACTTGGAGTTATATTCTGTTGTTTAAGTGTTCCCTTTATTTTTTTGAGCAGTGTACTAGCTGAAGAGCCCGGCATTGCCCGGGCATAGTAACTAACTGTGTTTAGTTATAACAAATTATAATGATTATCCTCCATCCGATAGTTCTATGCCCATATACCCATCACACATCCTCCATCCCACAGTCCCGTGTCCATATACCCATCACACATCCTCCATCCCATAGTCCAGTGCCCATATACCCATCATACATATCCTCCATCCCACAGTCCCGTGCCCATATACCCATCACACATCCTCTATCCCATAGTCCAGTGCCCATATACCCATCAAGCATCCTCCATCCCATAGTCCAGTGCCCATATACCCATCACACATCCTCCATCCCATAGTCCCGTGCTCATATACCCATCATCCATATCCTCCATCCCATAGTCCCGTACCCATATACCCATCATACATATCTACCATTCCATAGTCCAGTGCCGATATGCACATCACATATCCTCCATCCCATAGTCCCATGCCCATATACCCATCATACATATCCTACATCCCATAGTCCAGTGCCCATATACCATCACACATCCTCCATACCATAATCCCGTGCCCATAAACCCATCACACATCCTCCATCCCATAGTCCCATGCCCATATACCATCACACATCCTCCATCCCATAGTCCCGTGCCCATATACCCATCATACATATCCTCCATCCCAGAGTCCCATGCCCATATACCCATCATACATATCCTCCATCCTATAGTCCCGTGGCCATATACCCATCACATCTCCTCCATCCCATAGTCTCGTGCCCATATACCCATCACACATCCTCCATCCCATAGTCCCATGCCCATATACCCATCACATATCCTCTATCCCATAGTTCCGTTCCCATGTACCCATCATACATATCCTCCATCCCATAGCTCCATGCCCATATACCCATCACACATCCTCCATCCCATAGTTCCGTGCCCATATACCCATCATACATATCCTCCATCCCATAGCTCCATGCCCATATACCCATCACACATCCTCTATCCATAGTTCCGTGCTCATATACCCATCATACATATCTTCCATCCCATAGTTCCATGCCCATATACCCATCACACATCCTCCATCCCATAGTCCCGTGCCCATATACCCATCACACATGCTCCATCCCATAGTCCCGTGCCCATATACCCATCACACATCCTCCATCCCATAGTCCCGTGCCCATATACCCATCACACATCCTCTATCCCATAGTTCCGTGCCCATATACCCATCATACATATCCTCCATCCCATAGTTCCATGCCCATATACCCATCACACATCCTCCATCCCATAGTCCCATGCCCATATACCCATCACACATGCTCCATCCCATAGTCCCGTGCCCATATACCCATCACACATCCTCCATCCCATAGCCGGGTGGCGCTGAGCAGGGATTTCCTGGAGATGTGCTGTTATGTAGCCTGACAGTGCGGCTCTGTGTGTGCGGCTCTGTGTGTGCGGCTCTGCGTGGGGCTCTGCATGAGGCTCTGTATGCGGCTCTGTGTGCGGCCGCTAATGAAGTGATTTTCTATGCCGGTAACAATAGAGCGCGGCAGTAATGGAGGAGTGAGTGATTAATTTCTGTCATGTGCTCTCTGCTCCTTTCTGGGGGGCAGAAAATGGCTGGGAGCTTATGTTCCCGGGGATGCTAGATTTCTCCCACCCGTTCAGTGTCTGCTGAGGTGTTATGGAGTGGGAAAACTGTTGCTCATAGCAACCAATCACAGCTCAGCTTCTTTTAAACAGCTCTGGTGAAATGAAAGATGCTTAGTGATTGGGTGGGGCTATGTGGAGTGGGAGTGGCTGATATGTGTAGCCCAGCTGCGCTTGGAGCCACATGTACCCAGGAGGATGCACAGAAGGTAAATCCACACTCACACCTGATATTCATTCACACCTTCACTATTCCCTGGAGCCACCAGAGGGAGCCCTTGAAGAGTATCTAGATATATAAGGGTTGTGGAGAGACGGCAGTTATTGCAGTTGAGAGTCTGATCTGAGAGGAGTTGTTAGTTTTACCTCAGACGAGCTGTGAGGGAGAGTTGTTCAAAAGCTGAAAGACTGTCTGTTACCCTGGAAAGTGGGAAGTAGCTCTTGGAGTGTGCATAGATCAGTCTGCTGGAAGGTCCTGATAGCTGCTTCAGACAGAGCCTCAGAAGGAAGAGAAGGAAAGGGAACAGCAGTTACAGAAAGACTGAAGACTACAGTTTGAACTTAGTTTACTTTGTGGAGTCCAGTAATAGTGGAGGAAGATAGCAACTTTAGCCTGGTCAGAACTGAGTCAACTCAGGTAGTTTCAGTGAGCAAGCGTGCCGACGCTTTGAGAGCGGTGAAGAGAAAGGAGAATCTGCCATCTACTGCTAGTGTGTGCTTATGTTAAGGGTAAGAGTAGGACGAAAGGCGAGTGGAAGGAAGAAGAGAGTGACAGAGGTTGAAACAGCATTGATCGCTTACCTCTACTCTGAACAACCGGACACCGGGTCCGAGCTTGCTAGCATCTACACGACTAGTAGGAGATACCGGAGACCCTGTGGGACTTCAAGTCGCAGGGGCCCAGCAGTGCTGATACGTAACCGAGGTCAGGAAGACGGGGGTCTAGCAGGACGCTGCATACAGAGACACTGTTCTATCCACAAAAAGGCTTCACCACAAAGTCAGCCGGGCGTATATGAGAAGACAGAGTTAGACTTTGTTTCATACAGGTCAGAAACTCACACATACAGGAGTAAGGAGGCCCTACACCTACTCAGTGGGATTACTGGACGTGCATCCTCCACCCTGCCAGCTTCCCGGGACGTGCCTGCAACTACCATCAGTAAAGGTACAGAAAGAGACTTTCGTGTGTGTCTGCCTTATTGATACTGCACCCCTACACCGCCATATACTCTGAGGGATCCAGTCTTGCCTGTGGGAGACTTAACACCTTGCTACCCAGTAACAACCCCTCAGTGGATCTACCCTACAGCGCTGGTCACCCTGACCAGGTACCACAGGTGGCGTCACGAACAAACTGTAAATACTTTATTCCCCTGTAAATATCCCACATTTTTATGGTGATCACCCAGAGCAACGGACCGAGTTGTGCTACCCGTGACATCCCCCATTGAAGTGAACGGGCTCGGTGCCGAGTACCCCACAGGCCCTGGCTGTGCGACTCATCTATTTTTGGCGTCACGAACAGGATCCGAAGCTCGCTATATGCGAGTCCTGTGTGCCTGAATGGACTGTTTTTGTGCAAAAGACTGAACTGCTGTTTTTGAGATTTTTGACGCCATTTGCCGCCATTTTGCCACCATGTTCGCGCCCTGAGGCGCTGGTGAAGAAGAGGGGCGTGTATTCGTGGGCGTACCCCCCTGTGGCGTGAAAGTTATGGCCGTCCTATCCAAGTGCTTCTACAATGTCAGAGCATGCCCCACTGCAAGAGAGATCCGCCTCCTCTTCATCCTCAGTGCAAGGAAGAGAAAGTGAAAGTCCCGCCTCCACGGAAAAGACCAGAGTGTTCTGGATGGAAAGCTCAGTCTGGCTTGGAGTGAGATAGCTGAAGGACAGGAGTCGCTGTGTTGGGGAATGGTGGTGCGCAGACCCCGTACCCCTGAAGAGGTGTATCCTGTGCCCGAACCATCCCCAGGTCGGGAGAGCGATGGAGAGCCCTATCGTATGGAGGAGGTGGATGCGGCGCTTCGGGATCTGGCCCGACACCGTGCAGAGATGGAGGCGATGGAGCGGAGCTGGCATGCCCTGAAACTGCGGCTGCAGTGGGACCAGCTGCTCTCCCCCCTGGATGCGCAACTGCCACCCGCGCCACCATTGGAACCAGCGGCTGAGGAGGAACCGGAGGCCGGCCCCGGAAGAGCTGTACCTGACCCCGCCGAGAACGCGGCGGGAGGAGAGGAGGCTGAGGAGGCTTTGCCCGGACCGGAACGCCAGCCAGGCCTGGAACCAGAGGCCGCAGCGGTAGCAGCGGAATGCAGTCTCCCAGTAGGGACGACGGAAGGAATCCTGCCCGAAGCGATGGAGATCGACTGGGAGGAAATGGAGCTCCTGGACGACATGAAGTACGCCGCCCAGAAGGAGAACGAGTGGAGACGCCGTGAACAGGAGCAGCGGCAGCAGCGGGAGCAGCGTGAGGCGCAGCGGCTTCGCCAGAGGTACCGGGAGCAGGATCTTGCCGATAAGGAGATCGTCCGGCGAGATAAAGGTACGCTCCGGGAACCGCGGCGCCAGGGGGCAATACGAGACTTCAAACTCCAGGGAGGCTGGGGGTTCATACACGAACCCGGACTGTACCAGGAAGTCTTTGTAAACCGGAGGGATGCGGAGTCTCACCTGCCTGAGGGGCACCCGGACAGGGATCTGTTAATAGGGGATGTAGTCTCCTACACGCGGCATTGGTGGCTTAAGGGGTAGTATGCCCTGAACGTCTCCAGAGTCAGCGCCCCAGTCCCGGAAGTAGGGAATGTGTCCCGTGTCTCTGTGTCCCAGGCCCCAGCCACACTGGCGCCAGTCCGCGCACCTGCGTCACCCTTTGAAACGCTGCAGAGCGCAGCGACTGCTAGTGCGTCACCCTTTGAAACGCTGCAGAGCGCAGCGACTGCAAAAGCGTCCCCTGCTGAGCCAAGCCTGTACGACCTGCAGAGCCTAAGCTTAGGAGAGGCACCTGTCAGGCCTCCAGGCAGTCGCAGAATGAAAATAGAAATGAGAACTGTGGCTACCCAGACACCGGTAGCAGGACATGACTTAATGGTGATGCGATTCAGAACCCACAGTGTGTTTCCAGCCCCAGGTATGGAAGATGCTGCAATGTTCGCTGATGAAGACCAGTAGGACCCGGACAGGGTTTCCTGTACTGTACAACGTTGCCAGAGAAGTTATGTTGAAGAGTTGCACTTTATTGTAAAAATGTCTACATGATTGATGTATAGTGTACCCCAGTTGGGTAATGGGGTTTTCTAATGTCTATGATATGGACTGCGTGGCTGAGGACTTTGCCAGCCCAAAACTTTTAATGTAAATAGTTGGCACTCGGTGCCCCATCTTGGTTATACGTAAACCGTTCTACCTCTGAAGAAAAACCGTATGGTGTGGCCTAGAGTGAGGTCTGCAGAGGAGAAGTCCTGCAGCCCACCCAGGACCACCGTGGGAGGTTTTGGACGGGTCCTCCACAAGAACATTGTGAATTTTGCACTTGGAAGTATTTGCTATTTTCTACTTGTACTTGTATTTATTGCAACGTTTGAAGTGTCCTCACCTCCCGCAAGGGAAGAGTTATTGTTAATGTTGATGTTATATAAAAATGTATTTATTTTCAGCCCGGGAGTGCTGATGATAACTAGGGGGGGATGTGTAGCCCAGCTGCGCTTGGAGCCACATGTACCCAGGAGGATGCACAGAAGGTAAATCCACACTCACACCTGATATTCATTCACACCTTCACTATTCCCTGGAGCCACCAGAGGGAGCCCTTGAAGAGTATCTAGATATATAAGGGTTGTGGAGAGACGGCAGTTATTGCAGTTGAGAGTCTGATCTGAGAGGAGTTGTTAGTTTTACCTCAGACGAGCTGTGAGGGAGAGTTGTTCAAAAGCTGAAAGACTGTCTGTTACCCTGGAAAGTGGGAAGTAGCTCTTGGAGTGTGCATAGATCAGTCTGCTGGAAGGTCCTGATAGCTGCTTCAGACAGAGCCTCAGAAGGAAGAGAAGGAAAGGGAACAGCAGTTACAGAAAGACTGAAGACTACAGTTTGAACTTAGTTTACTTTGTGGAGTCCAGTAATAGTGGAGGAAGACAGCCACTTTAGCCTGGTCAGAACTGAGTCAACTGAGGTAGTTTCAGTGAGCAAGCATGCCGACGTTTGAGAGCGGTGAAGAGAAAGGAGAATCTGCCATCTACTGCTAGTGTGTGCTTATGTTAAGGGTAAGAGTAGGACGAAAGGCGAGTGGAAGGAAGAAGAGAGTGACAGAGGTTGAAACAGCATTGATCGCTTACCTCTACTCTGAACAACCGGACACCGGGTCCGAGCTTGCTAGCATCTACACGACTAGTAGGAGATACCGGAGACCCTGTGGGACTTCAAGTCGCAGGGGCCCAGCAGTGCTGATACGTAACCGAGGTCAGGAAGACGGGGATCTAGCAGGACGCTGCATACAGAGACACTGTTCTATCCACAAAAAGGCTTCACCACAAAGTCAGCCGGCGTATATGAGAAGACAGAGTTAGACTTCGTTTCATACAGGTCAGAAACTCACACATACAGGAGTAAGGAGGCCCTACACCTACTCAGTGGGATTACTGGACGTGCATCCTCCACCCTGCCAGCTTCCCGGGACGTGCCTGCAACTACCATCAGTAAAGGTACAGAAAGAGACTTTGTGTGTGTGTCTGCCTTATTGATCCTGCACCCCTACACCGCCATATACCTGAGGGATCCAGTCTTGCCTGTGGGAGACTTAACACCTTGCTCCCAGTAACAACCCCTCAGTGGATCTACCCTACAGCGCTGGTCACCCTGACCAGGTACCACAGGTGGCGTCACGAACAAACTGTAAATACTTTATTCCCCTGTAAATATCCCACATTTTTATGGTGATCGCCCAGGGCAACGGACCGAGCTGTGCTACCCGTGACATCCCCCATTGAAGTGAACGGGCTCGGTGACGAGTACCCCACAGGCCCTGGCTGTGCGACTCATTATTTTTGGCGTCACGAACAGGATCCGAAGCTCGCTATATGCGAGTCCTGTGTGCCTGAATGGACTGTTTTTGTGCAAAAGACTGAATTGCTGTTTTTGAGATTTTTGCGCCATTTGCCGCCATTTTGCCACCATGTTCGCGTCCTGAGGCGCTGGTGAAGAAGAGGGGCGTGTATTCGTGGGCGTACCCCCCTGTGGCGCGAAAGTTATGGCCGTCCTATCCAAGTGCTTCTACAATGTCAGAGCATGCCCCACTGCAAGAGAGATCCGCCTCCTCTTCATCCTCAGTGCAAGGAAGAGAAAGCGAAAGTCCCGCCTCCACGGAAAAGACCAGAGTGTTCTGGATGGAAAGCTCAGTCTGGCTTGGAGTGAGATGGCTGAAGGACAGGAGTCGCTGTGTGGGGGAATGGCGGTGCGCAGACCCCATACCCCTGAAGAGGTGCATCCTGTGCCCGAACCATCCCCAGGTCGGGAGAGCGATGGAGAGCCCTATCGTATGGAGGAGGTGGATGCGGCGCTTCGGGATCTGGCCCGACACCGCGCAGAGATGGAGGCGATGGAGCGGAGCTGGCGTGCCCTGAAACTGCGGCTGCAGTGGGACCAGCTGCTCTCCCCCCTGGATGCGCAACTGCCACTCGCGCCACCATTGGAACCAGCGGCTGAGGAGGAACCGGAGGCCGGCCCCGGAAGAGCTGTACCTGACCCCGCCGAGAACGCGGCGGGAGGAGAGGAGGCTGAGGAGGCCTTGCCCGGACCGGAACGCCAGCCAGGCCTGGAACCAGAGGCCGCAGCGGAATGCAGTCTCCCGGTAGGGACGACGGAAGGAATCCTGCCCGAAGCTATGGAGATCGACTGGGAGGAAATGGAGCTCCTGGACGACGTGGAGTACGCCGCCCAGAAGGAGAACAAGTGGAGACGCTGCGAACAGGAGCAGCGGCAGCAGCGAGAGCAGCGAGAGGCACAGCGGCTTCGCCAGAGGTACCGGGAGCAGGATCTTGCCGATAAGGAGATCGTCTGGCGAGATAAAGGTATGTTCCGGGAACCGCGGTGCCAGGGGGCAATACGAGACTTCAAACTCCAGGGAGGCTGGGGGTTCATCCACGAACCCGGACTGTACCAGGAAGTCTCTGTAAACCGGAGGGATGCGGAGTCTCACCTGCCTGAGGGGCACCCGGACAGGGATCTGTTAATAGGGGATGTAGTCTCCTACACGCGGCATTGGGGGCTTAAGGGGTGGTATGCCCTGAACGTCTCCAGAGTCAGCGCCCCAGTCCGGAAGCAGGGAATGTGTCCCGTGTCTCTGTGTCCCAGGCCCCAGCCACACCGGCGCCAGTCCGCGCACCTGCGTCACCTTTTGAAACGCTGCAGAGCGCAGCGACTGCTAGTGCGTCTCCCTGTGAAACGCTGCAGAGCGCAGCGACTGCAAAAGCGTCCCCTGCTGAGCCAAGCCTGTATGACCTGCAGAGCCTAAGCTTAGGAGAGGCACCTGTCAGGCCTCCAGGCAGTCGCAGAATGAAAATAGAAATGAGAACTGTGGCTACCCAGACACCGGTAGCAGGACATGACTTAATGGTGATGCGATTCAGAACCCACAGTGTGCTTCCAGCCCCAGGTATGGAAGATGCTGCAATGTTCGCTGATGAAGACCAGTAGGACCCGGACAGGGTTTCCTGTACTGTACAAAGTTGCCAGAGAAGTTATGTTGAAGAGTTGCACTTTATTGTAAAAATGTCTGCATGATTGATGTATAGTGTACCCCAGTTGGGTAATGTGGTTTTCTAATGTCTATGATATGGACTGCGTGGCTGAGGACTTTGCCAGCCCAAAAACTTTTAATGTAAATAGTTGGCACTCGGTGCCCCATCTTGGTTTTACGTAATGTCATGGAAATATATATGTATTCCATATATTCAAAGTATATTCATATATATGCATTCTCAGTTAGATAGATCTCACTTGCTAAAAATCCTGTGCTCACACATATCTATGCAAAAGCTGATGCCAGCTATAATCAGTTGTTTTAAACGACCCTGGCCTTCATAAGGAACAAGTACAGAAAGTTTTAATAGATATCTATTGTTTTCTTTATTAGTCATACAGGAATGCTGGGGCAAAGAACAGTAAACAATAAATCTGCAACTTCAGCCCTTTTATCATAATTATCATACTTACACTAGAACAGCCAATAATCTAGCAGCTTTTAATTGTATGCTAATTGACTAACCAGCCCCTTTTTGTAAACGTATAAAACCTTGAATGAATAATAAATGAGTAGTCTTGACGAACTGTTATACTGACACTTCCGTTGTGGACAGTCCTCATTTCGTTCTGAGCGCTCAAAAAGACATTTAATAGAGAATTGGGAACGGCACCAGCAAACACTTCAGCTCCATAAGTAAGGTAAGAAAACTCTGTCATCTTACCTGAATGTTCCCTGTGCCTAGTCCTAGCCTACACTTCTAGCCGGTCGGACGTGGTCATCACCACATTCCCAGGTTGTGTAAAAAGTCCATACCCTTATTCAAAAGCCCTGGGATATAAGCCGAGTTGTTTGCTGCTGTGCTGTGTATGTTTCATGTTTTGTGTGAACCGGGAGAAAGTTGGAATGGTGACTGTGTTTTTGCTTGCTGATTTCTGGGAGCTGTATAGCAAAAAACAAATTGCTGGATAAGTTCCCGCAGAAATTCTTCACACATAGGTGGGAGGTCATCCCAAAAAATCCAGGTGTGAGGGGCGGGAGCTTTGATTTGGATAAGTCCACGCAGTTATCCTTCACACATCGGTGGGAGGTCATCCCAGATCAAGCCAGGTGTGAGGGGCGAGTGCTTTGAATCGGTTAAGTTTCTGCAGAAATCTTTCACACACAGGAGGGAGGTAATCCCAGATCAATCCAGGTGTGAGGGGCAGGAGCTTTGTTTGGATAAGTTCTCACAGTAGTCGTCCACGCAAGGGGGGAGGTCATCCCAGTCAAATCAGACGTGGATGGTGAGAATTTTGATTAAGGCTATTACAGATTACTGTGACCGGCGCACCGGCCAGGGCGTACGGTTTTCAGAAAGTGGTAGACCTTGAGCATCGCCGTGCTCAGTGCAATTGGTGAGTTATCAGTTACCAGAGCAGCTTGTATGTGTCACAGATCATCAAAAGAGGGATTCGTATTCTCCCGGGTGTCTGTCTCATTGTACGTGTCACTGTCTGTATCAGGTACTGTCGCTTTAAATCTCATTCAGAGCAGCGTGCGCTCTGTCAGTATCTCATTCACTGCTGGCTGCAGCAGCGAGAAACCCCTTTGACCCCCTCCTCTGCTAATCACGTTGTCACATCTGTTTCCTGGTTTTGATCTTTTTAAGCTAGTTTTTTGGTTACAGGCTGTAGCGTGAAAATTCATTTTTTTTTTACTATTCTGAGGGATAATCTTTTTTTTTTCTTTTTTTTTTTAATACGTGATTTCAGTGCCTGTAGAGGCAGCAAGCAGAGATATAAGGGAGGGGGGAAGTTCTGGCAGCAGTGAGATTTTTATTTTTTTTATTTTTTTTTCTCTCCCAGAGGGCGGGAGGATACAGCCTACGCTACCAGACAAAAAGTTTTAAAGTATTTTTTTCTTTTTGTTTTTATCATTTTACATCAGTTTTTCCACCTCTTTCCTCGCTGCCATCCCTCTCTATCCTTCTTTCCCCTCCCTCACATCTCTGACACATCCATTTTCTTCCTCTTCTATCTCTTCCTCTCCAACTCTCAAATCTTCTTCTTCTACTTCTCCCCTCCATCTTTCTCCTCTCTCTCTCTCCTCCATCTTTCTCTCCTTTTCCCCTTCCACTCTTCTCTCCCCCCTCCTTCATTCTCTTCCTCTTCTTCACCCTCCCCTCCACCTCTCTCCCCTCCATCTCTCTCCCCTCCTCTTTCTCTCGCTCCTCCCTCACACCTCCCTTCTCTTCCTCTTTTTTCTACTTCGTTATCAACTGGGTCAACGCCCAATCAAAGCAATGTGGTGTCCCTGTATTCAGTGCCTCCAGCACAGGGCACCCTGTCTATCCCAAGCACAGTACAAACATTGCCAGTCATTATATCAGGAGAAGAAAGTGCAAATCTCCCTACACAAAACGCTGAATGTAGCCCCCAGACACAACAACTAGCAGAGCCCACAGCCATGGCTTCACAGGGGGGAAGTATAGCTACAGACACAAATGAGGAACCTCAGTGCCGAGCAGGGCTGCCAGCATGGAACCATGACACTGATCCACCGCAGCCTCAGCAAGGAAGTGGGAAATCCCCATGCAGCAAGACAACTTTTAAGCCCAAATCTCACCCAGTGTATGCACCAAGTACACCATGTCACTTCTTATCTGATGAAGATAAAGATGCAACGTCACACATGCTGCCCAATACTAGGGAAGAAAACACACAAGCACCAATAGAGCAGGGACAGGTAGAGGCACCATCCTATGAGCCCTTCATCCCAAGCCAGGTGATCAGCATGCTGCCAGACCAGGGATACACCCCATGCCATTTTGCCAAAAAATGTAGCAGATCCAGCGAATGTATGCAGCAGCCTGGATTGATCTCTGGACCGTAATGGAAATAAAAGCAGGTGATGCATTCTGGCCAATTATGAGAGAACACTTCAAGCTTCCAACAGAGTTAGATGCGTATGCCTGGGAGACAGGACCAAAGCTAATTGAGCAACTCAGAGAATGGGCCAAAAGCAGACTGACAGGACAAACTCTCAGCCTACATGACATGAGTCAAGACAAGACAGAGTCTGTGGAGAAGTTCCATGACAGAGTGATGCAAGTGTTTCAAGATTTGGGCCTCATTACCCATGATCAGACACACAGACGGATGTTGGCACAGGCTTTTGTGCATGGACTGAGAGAACCAATCAGGAAATCACTGGTAGTAGCCAGGCCTGAGTACACGTCAATAGCAATGGATACCCTGCTCGCAGTAGCAAAAAGGATTGAGTCCCGCCGGGACAGAAGGGATGTCCAGTGTTACAACTGTGGCGAGTTTGGTCATTTCCGGAACCGGTGCAGAACACTGACTTCACCCAGAAGAAGAAACACAGAAAACAGTGAAGAACCCCGTCCATAGGACAGGAGAACACCAAGTCCACAGGGAACCCCACCAGTGGGACCAATATCCTGAGAGTGGATGGCGTAGTCAGATCTTTTCTTGTGGAACTCCGCAACCTCACCTATCTATCAGAATCTTCTGCGTCCTGCATGGGAATTGATGGTCAAGTCAGATATTTCCAGATTATGAAGCCCCTGAGCGTGTGGACTCAGCCAGAACGCTCCATCATATCCCAGTTTGTTGTGTCAAAGACCTGCACCCTCAACCTATTGGGAGTGGACTTACTGCAGAAGCTGAAAGCGACCAGAGTGTTCCAGGAAGATGGGACCATGACACTTTTCTTCACCCCTGACCCAAGAAGAAACAGGAACAACCACACTGCAGACCTATCACAGGAGGTGCTGGACATAGTACCAGAAAAGCCACTCCATCACCCAGAGTCAAGATGTCTCTGACCAACTGAAGGTCTAAGTGAACTCGCCTAAGAAGACGGCCTGAGAACTTTGACATTGGCCAGGATATTCAACTCAAGAAGGACCCTACTCGCTTCATGGAATGGCAACACCTCATCCAGCTCCAACGCCAGAGGTTCATCTTTTGCAAGCACCAGGAGGTGCCCCCTGCAATCAACCAGTTCACCCAGGCCCTAGACCGGCAAAAGGCCACTCAGCTCTTCAAACTTGTGCACAAATACTGACCTGAGACCGAGCTGGACAAAAAGAAACTACTGATGGCCCGTGCTGAGAAAAAAGCAGCCGGTTAAGGAGACGTCCCAACAAGAAGACCCCCTGTGACCAGAGCAGGTGCTAACACAGTGACTGTCTTGGTGGAGAACAAGAAAGCCAGCTGGTCGTCATCTCTCATGATGTGGATCCTAGTAGACGGCTTGTTTTCCCGCCAGCTCTGCGCCGGCAGATGGGAGTCCCCTGCCGCATACTGAAGGACAAGGCCAAACTGGGCTGCCTCGCCCATCGGAATCAATACCAGCTTTCCACAGTGAAGAAAAAGACTGTAAACCTCACTGAGTTCAGAATGGTGCAAGGCCTGGAGGCCGTGAAAGAGGCTACGGTATTTGAAACCCCAACAGTGCTGAACCGTCACACTCTGCTCTCAAAAGTCCCAGTCACCGCAACGGTATTCACGGTGATCAGCCTGGCCAGTACCTTCTTCAGTGTTTCCCCTCCACCTGGAGGCCTGCCTTCACGCACCAGTGCAGTGCATATGGACAGTGTTGCCTCAAGGTGCTCAAAACAAGCCCTTCAAGTTTCACCAAGACAATGTCCTCCATCCTCGTCAACTGGATTGCAGAATATGCAAGAGTCACTCTTCTACAACACGTGGATGACCTTCTCTTTTGTGTGGTTGACATCGACACCTGCACAGTCCATTCCTTGTCTCTCCTACTCTACCTGGAAGAACAGCAACGCAAGGTCTGGAAGAACAAAGTCCAGTGATGTCAGAAGCAAGTTACATCCATGGGACACTGTATTGCCCACCAGACGAAACACATGTTAAAAGACTGGAAGACCACTGTGGAGAAGATGGCTCCCCCAACAACTTCAAGAATGCTGCAGGCCTTCCCTGGTCTAGTGTCGTATTGCAGAACCTGGATCCCTGATGCCTCAGTCCTAATGCAGCCTCTGTGCGCTTGCATCAACGCAACCCCGCTCCTTCTATCAGACGCAGCCTTCAACCCATTCAGGAGATTGGAAGAACTCCACAGTCTCAGCGCCAATACCAGGCCTACCTGACTACGAGAAGTCTTTCCGTCTACCTGATGGAAGAAAGGTGGTCATGCTACTGGAGTCCTGGCACGGATTCACGGGGAAAACAGAGACTTTTAGGCTGCCTCTCAGCCCACTTGGATCCAGTTGCAAGAGGAGCACCCTCCTGCCTGATGGCAGTATCTGCAGCACACACCCTCCTGGACAAAGTTGCTGACATCACTCTTGGACAGCCACTGGAAACTCTCACTCCACATGACATCTTGGCAATCTTCAATCAAGCTCAACCAACAATAATCTCCCCACCATCTTTGTGGCGCCTCTATCGCCTTTGTCTCATAATGTCACCGTCTCCAGACCTACAGTCCTCATCCCGGCTACTCTACTCCCACTCCCAAGGGGGGATACAATATGGACTTTCCAGAACAAAATTTACAGAATTTATCCTCTACTTGGATGGCTCCAGATTTGCAGATGATGAAGAAGTTTCCACACAGGAAGTGCAGTGACCAGCAATCAAGAAATCCTGTGGTCCAGAAGTCTGTCACCTAGTCTGTCAGCCCAGGAAGCAGAACTGATAGCGCTGACGAAGGCCTGCCAGATGGCAGAAGGCAAGACTGCAAACATCTACACCGACTACAGGTACTCGCATGGCATAGCACACGACTTTGGGCCCATCTGGGCTACAAGGGACTTCATCATAGCAAACGGGACAACCGTGAAGCATCATGGAGCCTTCAGGGACCTGCTGGGTGTACTCCAACTTCCAAAATGGTGGCAATTTGAAAAATCAAAGTGCATGGAAAACTGAGAACAGAAGAGGCATGAGGCAATAACATGGCGGACATGGCAGCCAAAGAAGCGGCCAAAGGAAGACAACATGGAGAAGTGGGAGAGGTCGTAGAGCCGGACGGCTTCTACATGACGACTGAAGACAAGAAACCTGACAAAAAGACGTCCTGGGATCTGCTCAAGAAGTTGCAAGACCAAGCTCCAAAAGGAGAAGAAGAGCTGAATGCAAAAAAAGCAACACGTGAAGAAGGAAGGCTATCAATAATGGACTTCAAACTCTGCCTACCACAAAGTATGCACCCTATGGTGGTCCAATGGGCACATGGACCCACACCCACATATCAAAGACACAGATGAATGATCTGATTGGTGCTTACTGTTTCACTTCAGGGATCTCCACCCTAACAGCCAAATTCACCAGCAGCTGTCTGACCTGCGGCAAATGCAAGCCTGGACTATGGAAGAAAGTCCCCCTCACCTCATCTGGAAAGACCACTCTACCAGCTTCAAAGGATCCAGATAGACCACATCCAGATATCGCCAAGTGAAGGATTCAAATACGCCATTGTGGTCAAAGAAGTGTTTTCAAGATGAACAGAAGCGTTCCAAGTCAGCAAAGACTACTGCAAAGCAGCTACTTTAGGAAAATAGTGTGCAGATACGGGGTTTCAGAAATGATAGAAAGTGATCAGGGACCCGCATTCACAGCAAATCTGACACACGAGACCCGATTAGCAGTAGGGTCAGACCTAGGCCTACACACTCCTTACCACCCCCAGAGCAGCGGGAAGGTAGAAATACTGAACGGAACACTTAAGAATAGGATGCTGAAAATTGCCCAAGAGACACGCAAACCATGGCATGACACACTCCAAATTGCACTGTTTAGCGTAAGGCACACTCCCAGAGACCCAGAAAAGCTGTCACCATACGAAATTTTGTTTGGGTCTAGTCCCAAGTTAGGTGCATTCTTCCCTCAGCAGCAGAATATGCAAAATGATATCTTGTTTGCTTATGTAATTGAATTGGTCAAAAACTAATCTCCATTCTCGAGTTTTTCTCTTCACTGCCAGATTTGATGGTCCTGTCCAAGAGCCCCAGATGACACCAACCTCTGTGTAACTAGAGGGAAAGCCTGCTTGGATCCACATATCGCATTGCAAGGAAGCTCCCGTACCAGGAGAGACACCTAAGCCATGAAAGATGTCGTGTATGCTCTGACTTACCAGACAGATGACCTACCTGATGAAGAATACACACGTTTTTTTCTGAACATGCAGTTAAATAAAGAGACTATGATTGCAAACACATAAACCCCCGACAGGGACAGTCCTCCTGACCGCCCATTTGCGAAAAGTCTGTATTCGGTGGGGGAGACATGCGCTAGGCATATTCTCAACCCGCCGGCAGCACAAAAGAGTTGCAGCGCTTTGGGACAGGAGCAGGTTTTTAGGGCAAGTGGTATCTAAGGGGGGACTGTTATGGAAATATATATGTATTCCATATATTCAAAGTATATTCATATATATGCATTCACAGTTAGATAGATCTCACTTGCTAAAAATCCTGTGCTCACACATATCTATGCAAAAGCTGATGCCAGCTATAATCAGTCGTTTTAAACGACCCTGGCCTTCATAAGGAACAAGTACAGAAAGTTTTAATAGATATCTATTGTTTTCTTTATTAGTCATACAGGAATGCTGGGGCAAAGAACAGTAAACAATAAATCTGTAACTTCAGCCCTTTTATCATAATTATCATACTTACACTAGAACAGCCAATAATCTAGCAGTTTTTAATTGTATGTTAATTGACTAACCAGCCCCTTTTTGTAAACGTATAAAACCTTGAATGAATAATAAATGAGTAGTCTTGACGAACTGTTATACTGACACTTCCGTTGTGGACAGTCCTCATTTCGTTCTGAGCGCTCAAAAAGACATTTAATAGAGAATTGGGAACGGCACCAGCAAACACTTCAGGATAGATTTATCCTAATTAAATTTCCATAACAGTAAACCGTTCTACCTCTGAAGAAAAAACCCGTATGGTGTGGCCTAGAGTGAGGTCTGCAGAGGAGAAGTCCTGCAGCCCACCCAGGACCACCGTGGGAGGTTTTGGAGGGTCCTCCACAAGAACATTGTGAATTTTGCACTTGGAAGTATTTGATATTTTCTACTTGTACTTGTATTTATTGCAACGTTTGAAGTGTCCTCACCTCCCGCAAGGGAAGAGTTATTGTTAATGTTGATGTTATATAAAAATGTATTTATTTTCAGCCCGGGAGTGCTGATGATAACTAGGGGGGGATGTGTAGCCCAGCTGCGCTTAGAGCCACATGTACCCAGGAGGATACACAGAAGGTAAATCCACACTCACACCTGATATTCATTCACACCTTCACTATTCCCTGGAGCCACCAGAGGGAGCCCTTGAAGAGTATCTAGATATATAAGGGTTGTGGAGAGACGGCAGTTATTGCAGTTGAGAGTCTGATCTGAGAAGAGTTGTTGGTTTTACCTCAGACGAACTGTGAGGGAGAGTTGTTCAAAAAGCTGAAAGACTGTCTGTTACCCTGGAAAGTGGGAAGTAGCTCTTGGAGTGTGCATAGATCAGTCTGACGGAAGGTCCTGATAGCTGCTTCAGACAGAGCCTCAGAAGGAAGAGAAGGAAAGGGAACAGCAGTTACAGAAAGACTGAAGACTACAGTTTGAACTTAGTTTACTTTGTGGAGTCCAGTAATAGTGGAGGAAGATAGCCACTTTAGCCTGGTCAGAACTGAGTCAACTGAGGTAGTTTCAGTGAACAAGCTTGCCGACGCTTTGAGGGCGGTGAAGAGAAAGGAGAATCTGCCATCTACTGCTAGTGTGTGCTTATGTTAAGGGTAAGAGTAGGACGAAAGGCGAGTGGAAGGAAGAAGAGAGTGACAGAGGTTGAAACAGCATTGATCGCTTACCTTTACTCTGAACAACCGGACACCGGGTCCGAGCTTGCTAGCATCTACACGACTAGTAGGAGATACCGGAGACCCTGTGGGACTTCAAGTCGCAGGGGCCCACAGTGCTGATACGTAACCGAGGTCAGGAAGACGGGGGTCTAGCAGGACGCTGCATACAGAGACACTGTTCTATCCACAAAAAGGCTTCACCACAAAGTCAGCCGGGCGTATATGAGAAGACAGAGTTAGACTTTGTTTCATACAGGTCAGAAACTCACACATACAGGAGTAAGGAGGCCCTACACCTACTCAGTGGGATTACTGGACATGCATCCTCCACCCTGCCAGCTTCCCGGGACGTGCCTGCAACTACCATCAGTAAAGGTACAGAAAGAGACTTTCGTGTGTGTGTGTCTGCCTTATTGCTCCTGCACCCCTACACCGCCATATACCCTGAGGGATCCAGTCTTGCCTGTGGGAGACTTAACACCTTGCTGCCCAGTAACAACCCCTCAGTGGATCTACCCTGCAGCGCTGGTCACCCTGACCAGGTACCACAGGTGGCGTCACGAACAAACTGTAAATACTTTATTCCCTGTAAATATCCCACATTTTTATAGTGATCGCCCAGGGCAACGGACCGAGCTGTGCTACCCGTGACATCCCCCATTGAAGTGAATGGGCTCAGTGCCGAGTACCCCACAGGCCCTGGCTGTGCGACTCAGATACACACACACACACACATACAAACACTCATTTATATATATATACTAGCTGAAGAGCCTGGCGCTGCCCGGGCATAGTAACTAACTACGGTTAGTTATAACAAATTGTAATGATTATATCTATAAATATAAAGCTGAGTGTATAGCCTCACCCACTCCACATAGCCACATTCACTATAATATCCCACACAATCCCGTCAGCCAGAGCCACTGGACTACTACCCCTAAAATCCCACATCATCCCGTCAGCCAGAGCCACCGGACTACTACCCCTAAAATCCCACATCATCCTGTCAGCCTCGGGTCAGAACCAAAGCGCTGAGTGGAATGGCCCTAACTTCTATACCGGGGATCCCTTTAAGAGAAGTCTGGGGTGAGAATCAGAGCACTGAGTGGATTTGCCCTGACTTCCATACCGGAGATCCCTTTAAGAGAGGCCTGGGGTCAGTACCAAAGTGCAGAGTGGATTTGCCCTCACTTCCGTACCAGAGATCCCTTTAAGAGGCCCTGGGGTCAGAACCACAGCGCTGAGTGGAACGGTCCTAACTTCCATACTGGGGATCCCTTTAAGAGAGGCCTGGGGTCAAAACCAAAGCGTTGGATGGAGTTACCCTGACTTCCATACCAATGATCCCTTTAATAGAAGCCAGGGGTGAGAATCAGAGCGCTGAGGGATTTACCCTAAGGCCGGCGTCACACTGGCGAGTTTGATGCGAGTAAGTCGCACGACTTTCTCGCATCAACACCCGGTACAGCCGCCCGCTCTCGGAGCCGAGTGTGCGGCTGCATGTGTTTCTATGCAGCCGCACACTCGGGTCCGAGAGCGGGCGGCCGTGCCGGATGTTGATGCGAGAAAGTCATGCAACTTACTCGCATCAAACTCGCCAGTGTGACGCCGGCCTAACTTCCATACCGGAGATCCCTTTAAGAGAGGCCTGGGGTCAATACCAGAGCATTTGAAGGCAATTGCCCTGACTTCCATACCGGGGATCCCTTTAAGAGAGCATGGGGTCAGAATCAGAGCGCTGAGTGGAATGGCCCTAACTTCCATACCGGGGATCCCTTTAAGAGAGGCCTGGCATCAGAACCAAAGCGCTGGATGGATTTGCCCTGACTTCCATACCAATGATCCCTTTAAGAGAGGCCTAGAGTCAGAACCAGAGCGCTTAGTGGAATTGCCCTAACTTCCATACCAATGATCCCTTTAAGAGACCCTAGGGTCAGAACCACAGAGCTGAGTGGAACGGTCCTAACTTCCATGCCGGGATCCCTTTAAGAGAGGCCTGGGGTCAGAACCACAGAGCTGAGTGGATTTGCCCTCACTTCCATACCGGGGATCACTTTAAGAGAGGCCTGGGGTCAGAACCAAAGCACAGGATGGATTTGCCCTCACTTCCATACCGGAGATCCCTTTAAGAGGGAAGATGTGCCTATGTGATGGAGGATGTTGTGATGGGGATATAGGCACGGGAGTGGGTGATTCATTTCTGTCATGTGCTCTCTGCTTCTGTCTGGGGGGCAGACAATGGCTGGAGCCAGTAGCGTAGCTACCGGGGGGGCAGAGGGGGCGGTGGCCCCGGGCCCCGCGCTCTGAGGGGGCCCACCCGGAGCTACGCTACTGTAACTGTATCGGCGTGCACAGTGCGCCGATACAGTTACATTCTGGGGCAGAGCAGGGAGAATCGATCTCCCTGCTCTGCCGCTATGGGGCCCCTGAGCAGGCGGTGGGGGGCCCGGTGCCAGCAGTGGGCCCCCCGCCCGTCATCGGAGGGTCAGCTGTATCAGCATCTAGCCGATACAGCTGACCGCATTGTGAGAGAACAGGAGCGAGCGCTCCTCCTCTCCCATAATCCCCCTCTCAGCGTCTGACAGCGGGCGCGATGACGTCACTGCCCGGCGCCGGCAGTCAGACGCTGAGAGGGAGAGCAGTGAGCAGCGCAGGAGCCGGGAGCAAGAGAGGTGAGTACAGGATTTGTTATTTTTGTAATGGGGGTGCATTATAAATAAGACTGCATTTGGGGGTACATTATAAATAAGGCTGCATATGGGGGAGTGCATTATAAATAAGACTGCCTATAGGGGTGCATTATAAATAAGGCTGCATATGGGGGAGTGCATTATAAATAAGACTGCATTTGGGGGTACATTATAAATAAAGCTGCATATGGGGGAGTGCATTATAAATGGCTGCCTATGGGGTGCATTATAAGTAAGGCTGCATATGGGGGACTGCGTTATAAATGACTGCCTATGGGGTGCATTATAAGTAAGGCTGCATATGGGGGACTGCGTTATAAATGACTGCCTATGGGGGTGCATTATAAGACGGCCTATGGGGTGCATTATAAATAAGGCTGCCTATGGGGTGCATTATAAATAAGGCTGCATATGGGGGAGTGCATTATAAATGGCTGCCTATGGGGTGCATTATAAGGCTGCATATGGGGGACTGTTGTGAATGGGTTTGAGATGAGTTCTGAGCAGAGGCTCCCTCTGGTGGTTACAAGCGGTACTAGTGAGGATTGGGAATCAGGTGTTACTGATTGGTCTTATTTAAGGGAATCATTTTCCCATCAGGGTTGCCGGTGATCAATTGTTCTGGTCTGAATCCTTCTTTCCAGTTTCCCTTGTAGCCTGCTGTGTCGTGTCTGCATCTCCTGCTATCAGATAAGACAATTTCTTATTTTGTGTTTTTGCTATATTTTTGCATTTTGTCCTGCTCTTCTGTGGGGGCCTTCTGGGTCCCCTCCGGGGGCTTTTGCCCTCTCAGTTTAGTCCAGCCACTGTGTTTTGTACTTTTGCTTTTTGCAGTTTTTTCAGTGGCTGCTGTTTTTGTTACACCAGAGAACTAATTTAGGTGGTAGAGGTCGTGTGATCTCAGGTGATTTTGAAATTAGTAGAGTTGGTGTTTTTCAGGGTTTTCTGGGATTGCAGTAAGTACCCTTCCTGTCCTTTTCTATTTAGATAGTTTGGGCCCCAGCTTTTGCTCTTACTATTTTCTTTCTGTGTCAGTATTTCCTCTTGTGTAACCGCCATTACATGTTTGGGGCTTTCTATTATCTTTGGGGTTCTGCTCCGGGGCAGATAGCTTTCCTATTTCTATCTTTAGGTGTAGTTAGTTTCTCAGGCTGTGACGAGGCGTCTAGGACCATCGTAGGAACGCTCCACGGCTGCCTCTAGTTGTGGTGGTTAGTCAGGGTACTGCAATCTCATAGATTCCAACTGCTCTGGTGTATTTCCTTTTTTACCTGCACTCCTCAGCTACCGTAACCCAACAGTATCACCGGCCAAAAAAATTGTATGGTACTCACAGAAGGGAAAAAATATTTTGAAGGAAGAAAAGTTGTCAGAGATATTTTTCTGTTTGTTGCATTTTTTTTTTTTTTTTTTTCCCCTCTGTATCTCTGGGTGCTGGGGAGGATCTTTTCTCCCAATGGAGTTTGCACAGTTGTCTGGCCGTGTGGATCAGCTTGCCACTGAGGTTCGGAGTATTGCTGCATATCTTGCTAGGTTGCCTGTTGTGGAACCTAGGATCCCCATGCCAGATTTGTTTTCAGGGGATCGAGCTAAGTTTCAGAATTTCAAAAATAATTGTAAATTGTTTCTTGCCTTAAAATCTAAGTCCTCAGGAAACGCAGCGCAGCAGGTTCAAATTGTCATCTCTCTCCTGCGCGGCGATCCTCAGGATTGGGCTTTTTCCCTGACACCTGGGGATCCTGTTTTGAGTGATGTTGATGTATTTTTTCAGGCTTTGGGGTTATTGTACGATGAGCCTAATATCACTGATCAAGCTGAAAAAGCCTTGTTGGCATTAAATCAGGGGCTTGATGACGCTGAGTTATACTGTCAGAGATTCCGTAGGTGGGCAGTCCTGACCAAATGGAATGACGACGCTTTGGCGGCCCTTTTCCGGAAGGGTCTGTCGGATAATGTAAAGGATGTTATGGTGGGATTCCCTGTCCCCTCTGGTCTCAATGATTCTATGTCATTAGCGATTCAAATTGACAGACGTTTGCGTGAGCGGAGAAGTATGCGTGGAGTGGTGTTGCCTTGTGAGCCAGCTGCTGAGCCCATGCAGTGTGATGGAGTGGTGTCTGGGGCACAGCGTCATGAGTTTCGAAAGCGCAATGGGTTATGTTTCTACTGTGGTGATGCCTCTCATGCTATTTCAGTCTGCCCTAAGCGGGGAAGACGTTTTGCACGCTCAGTTGTCTTGGGTAGTGTTCAGACTAAGTTTTTATTAACTGTCACTCTGATATGCTCTCTGTCCTCATTTTCTGCTCAGGCTTTCGTTGATTCTGGAGCAGCTATTAACCTGATGGATTATGATTTTGCTAAACGTTGTGGATTTCCCTTGATACCCCTACAGAAGTCTATTCCCCTACTGGGGATCGATTCTACCCCTTTGGCTGAGAATAAACCCCAGTTTTCTACTCAGGTGATAATGAGGGTTGAACCTGATCACCAGGAGTGCTGCAAATTTTTGGTTCTATATAATCTGCATGACATTATCGTGCTGGGTTTCCCTTGGTTACAGTCTCATAATCCTGTTTTGGATTGGAAATCTGTGTCTGTAACCAGTTGGGGCTGCCAATGTGTTAATACCAACACTCCTGTTTTTTCTGCCTCCCCCCAGGCTGAGGATGTTCCTGACTTTTTGTTTGATTTTTCTGATGTGTTTAGCGAAAGTAAATCTGCATCCTTACCTCCCCATAGGAGCTATGACTGCGCTATTGAATTAGTGCCAGGTAGTAAATTCCCTAAGGGTCGCCTTTTTAACTTGTCTGTACCTGAACATGACGCTATGCGGTCTTATATCAAGGAATCATTGGAGAAGGGTCATATCAGATCATCCTCTTCACCCTTAGGTGCCGGTTTTTTCTTTGTGGCCAAAAAAGATGGTTCATTAAGGCCGTGTATTGATTATCGTCTCTTGAACAATATTACTGTGAAATATCAATACCCGTTACCCTTGATTTCTGACCTGTTTTCCAGGGTGAAAAACGCTACTTGGTTTACCAAGCTTGACCTCAGGGGGGCGTATAACCTTATTCGCATTAAGCACGGGGATGAATGGAAGACGGCATTTAACACCCCTGAAGGGCATTTTGAGTACCTTGTGATGCCCTTTGGGCTCACTAATGCTCCTTCCGTCTTCCAGTCCTTCATGAATGACATTTTCAGGGATTTTGTGGACAAGTTTCTGATTGTTTATTTGGATGATATCTTGATTTTTTCTAATGACTGGGACTCTCATGTGAAACATGTTCGAACTGTATTCCAGATTTTGAGAGAGAATGCTCTGTATGTGAAGGGATCAAAGTGTCTTTTTGGCGTACAGAAGATCTCATTTCTGGGATTCATTTTGTCCCCATCTGTTATTGAAATGGACCCGGTCAAGGTTCAGGCCATCTGTGATTGGGTCCAACCTACTTCATTAAAGGCTCTTCAGAGATTTTTGGGTTTTGCCAATTTTTATCGTAAATTTATTGGTAATTTCTCTGTTATTGTTAAACCATTAACTGATTTGACCAGAAAGGGTTCTGATGTGGTGAATTGGCCTCCTGAGGCAGTCTCTGCGTTTCAGGAACTTAAGCAGAGATTCACTTCTGCTCCTGTTCTACGGCAGCCTGATGTTTCTCTGCCATTTCAGGTGGAGGTTGATGCCTCTGAAATTGGGGCAGGTGCCGTTTTGTCCCAAAAAGATCCAGAGACCTCTAAAAGTAACCCTTGTGCCTTTTTCTCTCGAAAATTTTCTCCTACTGAACGTAATTATGACGTGGGTAATCGGGAGTTATTGGCCATGAAGTGGGCTTTTGAAGAGTGGAGACATTGGCTGGAGGGAGCCAAACATCAGGTGGTGGTCCTTACGGACCATAAGAATCTGGTCTATCTGGAATCTGCCAAGCGACTCAATCCTAGACAGGCCAGGTGGGCCTTGTTTTTCACACGTTTTAATTTTGTGGTTTCCTTTCTTCCTGGCACTAAGAATGTTAAGGCGGATGCCCTCTCGAGGAGTTTCCTTGCGGACTCTCCTGAGCTATCTGATCCCTCTGTTATTTTGAAGGAGGGTGTAGTTCTTTCCGCCATCTCGCCTAATTTGAGACTTGCTCTGGAGGGGTGTCAGGAGGATAGGCCCGAGCGCTGCCCTGTTGGAAAATTGTTTGTCCGGACCAATGGAAAAAGAGTGTGATGTCTGAGATTCATTGTTCCGCATTGGCTGGGCATCCCGGAATTTTTGGTACCAGAGACTTGGTTAGTCGGTCCTTTTGGTGGCCTACCTTGTCTCGCGATGTCAGGGAATTTGTGCAGTCCTGCGCGGACTTGCTCTCGCTCCAAGCCTTTCTCTCGCTCTAGTGGTTTGTTGATGCCATTGCCTGTGCCCAAGAGACCATGGACCCATATCTCTATGGATTTCATTTCCGATCTTCCTGTTTCTCAGAGAATGACCACCATCTGGGTAATTTGTGATAGGTTTTCCAAAATGATACATCTTGTGCCATTACCTAAGTTGCCTTCCTCCTCTGAATTGGTGCCGTTGTTCCTTCAGCACGTGGTTCGTTTACACGGCATTCCTGAGAACATTGTGTCTGACAGAGGAGTCCAGTTTGTTTCCAGATTTTGGAGGACTTTTTGTTCTAAACTGGGTGTTCAATTGTCTTTCTCCTCGGCATTTCATCCTCAGACCAATGGTCAAACTGAGAGAACAAACCAGACATTGGAGACTTATCTAAGATGCTTTGTGTCTGCTGATCAGGATGACTGGGTCTCTTTTTTGCCTTTGGCTGAGTTTGCTCTTAATAATAGGGCTAGCTCTGCCACTTTGATGTCTCCGTTTTTCTGTAATTCTGGGTTTCACCCTCGATTTTCTTCGGACAGACGGAGGCTTCTGTCTGTCCAGGTGTTGACTCTGTTGTTGAGCGTATGCAGCAGATTTGGGACCAGGTAGTGGAGAGGTTGTCCCTCTCTCAGGAGAAGGCCCAGCGGTTTGCTAACCGGCATAGGACTGATGGTCCTCGGTTTGAAGTGGGGGACTTGGTCTGGTTGTCCTCAAAGAATATTCCTATGAGAGTAGCATCTCCTAAATTTAAGCCTAGGTTCATTGGACCTTATAAGATCATGGAGATTATTAATCCTGTTTCTTTTCGTTTGCTTCTTCCAGGGACATTTAAGATCCATAACGTGTTCCACAAGTCCTTGTTGAAGAGGTTTGTTGAGCCAGTGGTTCCTGCTGCTGTGCCTCCTGACCCTGTTTTGGTTGAGGGCAATCTGGAGTATGTGGTTGAGAAAATATTGGATTCTCGTTTTTCTAGACGAAGACTCCAGTATTTGGTTAAATGGAGAGGTTATGGTCAGGAAGATAATTCTTGGGTGTTTGCTTCGGACATCCATGCTAGGAGACTTATCCGTGCGTATCATAGAACTCATCCTGACCGACCTGGTTGCTCAAATGAGGGTTCGGTGACCCCTCCTCAAGGGGGGGGTACTGTTGTGAATGGGTTTGAGATGAGTTCTGAGCAGAGGCTCCCTCTGGTGGTTACAAGCGGTACTAGTGAGGATTGGGAATCAGGTGTTACTGATTGGTCTTATTTAAGGGAATCATTTTCCCATCAGGGTTGCCGGTGATCAATTGTTCTGGTCTGAATCCTTCTTTCCAGTTTCCCTTGTAGCCTGCTGTGTCGTGTCTGCATCTCCTGCTATCAGATAAGACAATTTCTTATTTTGTGTTTTTGCTATATTTTTGCATTTTGTCCTGCTCTTCTGTGGGGGCCTTCTGGGTCCCCTCCGGGGGCTTTTGCCCTCTCAGTTTAGTCCAGCCACTGTGTTTTGTACTTTTGCTTTTTGCAGTTTTTTCAGTGGCTGCTGTTTTTGTTACACCAGAGAACTAATTTAGGTGGTAGAGGTCGTGTGATCTCAGGTGATTTTGAAATTAGTAGAGTTGGTGTTTTTCAGGGTTTTCTGGGATTGCAGTAAGTACCCTTCCTGTCCTTTTCTATTTAGATAGTTTGGGCCCCAGCTTTTGCTCTTACTATTTTCTTTCTGTGTCAGTATTTCCTCTTGTCTAACCGCCATTACATGTTTGGGGGCTTTCTATTATCTTTGGGGTTCTGCTCCGGGGCAGATAGCTTTCCTATTTCTATCTTTAGGTGTAGTTAGTTTCTCAGGCTGTGACGAGGCGTCTAGGACCATCGTAGGAACGCTCCACGGCTGCCTCTAGTTGTGGTGGTTAGTCAGGGTACTGCAATCTCATAGATTCCAACTGCTCTGGTGTATTTCCTTTTTTACCTGCACTCCTCAGCTACCGTAACATAACAGGGGACTGGGTTATAAATGACTGCCTATGGGGGTGCATTATAAGACGGCCTATGGGATGCATTATAAATAAGGCTGCCTATGGGGTGCATTATAAGACTGCCTATGCACTATATATTAATGGTATGAACTGCATTCAGTGGAAGCAAACAGCTGAATGATAGAATCCCCACCTCTGCTATCTGTGTTGTATGCTGCACTATATATTAATGGTATGAACTGCATTCAGTGGAAGCAAACAGCTGAATGATAGAATCCCCACCTCTGCTATCTGTGTTGTATGCTGCACTATATATTAATGGTATGAACTGCATTCAGTGGAAGCAAACAGCTGAATGATAGAATCCCCACCTCTGCTATCTGTGTTGTATGCTGCACTATATATTAATGGTATGAACTGCATTCAGTGGAAGCAAACAGCTGAATGATAGAATCCCCACCTCTGCTATCTGTGTTGTATGCTGCACTATATATTAATGGTGTGCACTCCATACTTCTGCTTGCTGCCAAGCACTGCTTTACCATCTTGCAACATAGTTTAATGTGCCTGGTAATAATGCTTTGGAATAATTCATTTTTGCACTGTGTTTAAAATACTTACTGCTTTATATCCCGGTGACTGGGGCCTCTCTAGATCCTATCAGGTGGAAGGTGGTAAAGCATATAGATGTTGCCAGGTTGCCTTTGATGATCTAACCAACCCCTGGTGTGCTGGCCCCAGCTGGCAAATTATCCCAAAACAGCTCCCACAATCCCACTTTCCTGACCCTGTAGTGTGGGCTATATATTTAGGAGTAGTCTAAGGGGCGCACGCAGTAAGGGGGAGCACGCATCACGAAAGACAAGCATCACGAAAGACAAGCATCACGAAAGACAAGCATCACGAAAGACAAGCATCACGAAAGACAAGCATCACGAAAGACAAGCATCGAGTAAAAGGCAGTTATCCATGGCAGTTAATCAGGGCAGGAATCAGGTAGCCCACACTTTGCTTTCTTTTAAATTATGTTCTTTATCTCTATCCTCCTGTGTTCCCTTGCCATCCACATTCACTGCCCCATCCCCCCTCCATCACGACTCATATACATCAGCCCCTCCATACTTCCCTCTCCCATGTACAGTTCCCATGCACTCCTCACCTTCCTGAGAAACCTCAGCCCATCTTGCCCAAACATATCACAGAAAAAACCTACTTACAACTCCAACAACTACCTGCTCTTTATCTTCCTACTCCTACTGATTTCAGGGGACATCTCCCCAACCCTGGTCCATCCCCCAACCTCAATCCCTACCCTACCTCATGTCGAAACCATAATAATCTTGTTAATATTACTTGCACTCCCTCATCTCCTTCTTTCAATTGTGCCCTCTGGAATCCACGGTCTGCATGCAACAAACTATCTTTCCTGCACAACTACTTTCTGAACAACTCTCTTCATCTGTTGGCCCTCACTGAAACCTGGATTCAGGATTCTGACACGGTCTCCCCTGCTGCCATTTCCTATGGTGGCTTACAGTTCTCCCATTCCCCGAGACCCACAAACAGACATGGTGGTGGGGTTGGCATACTCCTGTCCCCACAATGCACTTTCCAGGTCATCCCCCCAATTCCATCACTCTCATTCCCTTCTTTTGAGGTCCACACCATCAGGCTCTTCCATCCCCTCTCCCTCAGAGTAGCGGTCATATATCGGCCCCCAGGCTCATCCACCCAGTTCCTTGACCACTTCTCAGCCTGGCTGCCGCACTTCATGTCCTCAGAACTACCAACCCTTATCCTTGGAGACTTCAACATCCCCATTAACAGTCCTACTTCCACATCTGCATCTCAGCTTCTATCACTAACCACTTCTCTAGGCCTCTCACAGCTTTCAACCTCTGAGACACACAAGGATGGCAACACCCTTGACCTGGTCTTTGTCCGCCTCTGTTCAATCTCCCACCTAAATAACTCACCGCTTCCACTCTCTGACCACAACATTCTCTACTTCACGCTCACAAATCCTCCACCACCCCAGCGAACTCCTACCTACCACACATTCAGAAATCTACAAGCCATTAACCCTCAGACACTTTCAGACTCCCTACACTCTTCGCTGTCCCCAATCTCCTCTTTTTCTTGTCCTGATCTGGCTGTTCATCACTACAATGACACTCTTAGAAGCACCCTTGACCAAGTAGCACCGCTCACCCTCAGAACTTCCAAACACACAGTAAAACAGCCCTGGCTCACATCGCAAACTCACCTTCTCCAGCGATGCTCTAGGAGTGCTGAACGCCTATGGAGAAAAACCCGCACACCAGAAGACTTCATCCACTTTAAATTCATGTTAAGAACTTATAATGCAGCCCTTCACCTCGCTAAACAGACTTACTTCACCACCCTGATCTCCTCACTAGCCAACAACCCCAAGAAACTTTTTGACACTTTTCACTCCCTCCTCAGGCCAAAAGCACAAGCCCCTATCACTGACATTTGTGCTAACGACCTGGCCTCCCACTTAATAGAAAAAATAGATACTATCCGTCAGGAAATCTGCTCTCAACCACCAAGTGCTGTGACTCCCATCCCTCCCTGCATTTCCCCTGGCTCAATTTCCACATTTGATCCCATCACAGAAGAAGAAGTCTCCAGACTCCTCTCTTCCTCTCGTCCGACTACATGCACTACCGACCCCATCCCCTCACATCTCCTCCAGTCTCTCTCTCCTGTTGTCACAACTCACATAACTACAATCTTCAATCTCTCACTCTCCTCTGGCATTTTCCCATCCTCCTTCAAACACTCCATCATTACTCCACTACTAAAGAAACCCGCTCTTGACCCTTCCTGCACAAACAACTACAGACCGGTCTCCAATCTCCCCTTTATCTCTAAACTTTTGGAGCGCCTAGTCTACTCCCGCCTCACCCGTTACCTCTCCACTCACTCCCTCCTAGACCCTTCACAGTCCGGCTTCCGACCCCTACATTCGACTGAAACTGCACTCATCAAAGTGACCAATGACCTTCTGACAGCAAAACGTAACGGCGACCACTCTCTGCTCATTCTACTCGACCTTTCTGCAGCTTTCGACACGGTTGACCACCGTCTCCTACTGTCTAGGCTCCAGTCACTAGGTATTAAGGACACTGTTCTCTCCTGATTCTCCTCCTATCTTTCTGACCGCTCCTTCAGTGTTTCGTTCTCTGGCTCCACTTCATCTCCTCTTCCTCTCACTGTCGGTGTACCCCAGGGCTCAGTCCTTGGCCCCCTTCTCTTCTCTCTCTACACCGCCCCAATTGGACAGACCATCAGCAGATTTGGCTTTCACTACCATCTTTATGCTGATGACACACAATTATACACGTCATCCCCCGACCTTACCCCGCTGTACTACAGAACGCCACCAACTGTCTGTCCGCAGTCTCCAACATCATGTCTGCTCTCTATCTGAAACTTAACCTCTCCAAAACTGAACTTCTTCTGCTCCCGCCGTCTACTAACCTCCCTAAATCTGACATTTCCCTCTCAGTGGGCGGCACCATAATAACACCCCGGCAGCAGGCTCGCTGTCTGGGTGTTATGTTTGACACCAATCTCTCCTTCACCTCCCATATACAATCTCTTGCCCACTCTTGCCGCCTACACCTAAAGAACATCTCTAGAATCCGCCCTTTTCTCACCATGGAAACAACAAAAACCCTCATTGTAGCATTGATCCACTCCCGCCTGGACTACTGCAACGCTCTATTACTTGGCCTCCCCATTACTCGACTATCCCCTCTCCAGTCCATTCTTAATGCAGCAGCCAGGATCATCCATCTGGCTAATCGGTACTCGGACGCGTCCGCTCTTCGCCAGTCCTTACACTGGCTGCCCATTCATTATAGGATCCAATTCAAAGTACTTGTTCTCACCCACAAAGCTCTCCACACTGCAGCACCCCCCTACATCTCCTCCCTCATTTCTATCTATCGGCCTAACCAACTGCTGCGCTCTGCAAACGACTTTCGACTAACCTCTGCACTAATCCGTACCTCCCACTCCCGACTCAAAGACTTCTCCCGCGCTACGCCAATCCTCTGGAATGCTCTACCCCAAGAAATTAGGACTATCCACAATTTGCATGGTTTCAGGCGCTCCCTCAAAACACATCTGTTCAGAGCGGCCTATCACATTCACTAATCAAAGTCATTCTCTGTGTAAGTGTGTGTGTGTGTAGCCCATTCACTATCTCCATCCATCCCTCACTCCCTTAAGATGCTGGACCATCATTGTAAATGCACCATTGTATATACACACCTGTACTTTGTATCTCCCCCACCTCATTGTAGATTGTAAGCTCTCACGAGCAGGGCCGTCTTATTTTGCTTTAATTACTGTATTGTTAACGTTGTTACTTATGACTTGTGTTTTGAAACTGTTAAACTGTAAAGAGCTGCGGAATATGATGGCGCTATATAAATAAAGATTATTATTATTATTATTATTATGGGGGTGCATTATAAATAAGGCTGCCTATGGGGATGCATTATAAATAAGACTGCCTATGGGGGTGCATTATAAATAAGACTGCCTATGGGGGTGCATTATAAATAAGGCTGCCTATGGGGGTGCATTATAAATAAGACTGCCTATGGGGTGCATTATAACTAAGACAGCTTATGGGGAATGCATTATAAATAAGGCTGCCTATGGGGTGCATTATAAATAAGGCTGGCTATGGGGTGCATTATAAATAAGGCTGCCTATGGGGTGCATTATAAATAAGGCTGCCTATGGGGGTGCATTATAAGTAAGACTGCCTATGGGGTACAGTATAAATAAGGCTGCCTACAGGGGTGCATTATAATATAGAGTCTGTCTATGGGGGTGCATTATACTACAGAGGCTCCCTATGGGAGTGCCTTATAATATAGAGGCTGTCTATGGGGGTGCATTATAATATAGAGGCTGCCTATGGGGGTGCATTATACTATATTGAGGACTATCTGGTGTATTATGCTATATGGATGCTATCTAGGGGGCCATCATACAGTGTGGGGATTATAGTGGGGGGGCCATCATACTGTGTTGAAGCCATTAAATAATTTGGGGACATTAAGGGGTCAGTATATATCCAGTGAGGGGGCATCACACTGTGTATAGGGGAGCTGTACAGGGGGGAGACTGGGACATTATTAAGTGTAAAGTGGGCACTTATTGTTATAGGGGAACTCTGGTTACTGTGACTGTCAAAGGGGCACACGGGGCAATATTACATTCTAGGGGACAAAATGCGGGCACTGTTTTCTAGGGCACTTGCACCTGGCATTACTATATTATAGAGGGGTGCTTTAGAATTTAGAGGTCACACAGAACCACACACTAGGTGCAGTAATAGGGGCACATACGGCAGCAGCGGCTCAGTATTGGGGTATGAGGTGCAGTAATAGGGACACATATGACAGCAGCGGCTCAGTATTGGGGTATCAGCAGGATGAGGAGTTTGTACAGGTTGAGAATAGTCCAATCGGTGATGTGACAGTGCTGAAAATATGAGAAGTGAAACGTGTCTTTGTTGTATTTTCTGCAGTCAAGTCTCGGCTGGAGGAGTCATTATGTCGGTCTGGGCCAGATGGAAAAGACATGAAAAGTGAACGATTCCATCAGAAGGAACGTCAGCGGTAAGTCACTATCTGTAACTCTGCTGTAATCTATTATATGTTCTGTAGGACTGGTGTTATTTACCACTGACCATACGGCGGTGATATCAATATTGGTCTTTTTATATATAATTTTTGGCAACAGCGCGGTCATTTGCTGAGGTTCTCTGGTTAGGGGCCCACTCAGAAGTTTTGCCCCCCCTAAACCGAAACCCTAGCTATGTGGAGCCCAGCTGTGACTGGATCCATATCTTCCAGAGGGATGCACTAAAGGACGATCCCACTAGAGGTCACTATACGCACACACAATGCAGCTTTCCTAAAAAGACCATTAGAGGGAGCTGTGTTTAGGCATATATAAACTCAGTTTAGTTTCAGTTTGCCTCAGATCAGAGAGAGCAGCCAGAGAAGAGATGAGACAGAGACAGATCTCAGATTTCCTCAAGACACCAGAGGAGAGAAGTGCAGAGCTGTTCAGACAAGTTCAACCTGAAGTGGAGGTTGGTACAAGTGAAGAGTGAATCACTTTAGCCTAGCCAGAGCTGAATCTGAATTGTAGCTCATTAAGAAGCGTGCCGACGCTTAGAGAGCGGCGAAGAGGCAGCACACCAACTGCCAGTGTGTGTGATCTTAATAGGACCCAGATAGATCGAAGGCAAGTGGAAGTAGAAGGATCAGTGAGCATTAATAGCTCCCCTCAGCAACGAGTACCGGATGCCGGGTTCCGAGCCTATAAGGATCTCCACGACCTATTGGGAGAACCCCGGAGTTCCTGGAGGACTACAAGTCCCAGGAGTACCACAGTGTTGACACGTAACAGGATCAGGGAGAACGGAGTCGGCCTGATCAGCCATAAAAAGACCCTGTTCTGCCAGATAGAAGGTCCACCACCAAGTCAGCCAGGTACAGGACAGAGACTAAGTTAGACCTAGCTACACGCAGGTCAGGACTTGATTATACAACGACAGAGGACAGGAGGCCATATACCTATCAGTGGAGGAGTCCGGATGTGCATCCTTCGCCCTGCCGTGCTCCGGGGAGTATCTGCCATTGCTACAGTAAAGGTACCAAACTGACTTCTGTGTGTGTCTCCCTTATTGTCCCTGGCGGAGGGATCCCCATCTGTCCTGCATCCTCCTATTTCTATCTGCCCTGGAAGGACCCCGTCTTACTTGTAGAAGACCTACCATCTAGCTGCCCAACACCATCCCTTCCAGAGTATGTACAGAGCAGCACTGGTTCCCCCTGACCAGATACTACAAGTGGCGTCACGACAAACCATATAAACATTCCATCATCCCCTGTAAATATCCCCCATTGGATGACCGCCCAGGGCCACGGACCGAGCTCAGCTGCCAGTGACATTCCCCATAGACTTCCATGGGCTCGGTGCCGAGTACCCCATAACCCTGGTAGTGTGTGCGCGTCATCTACGCCTCTGGCTGGAGCTTATGTTCCCAGGGATGCTAGAGTTGTCCCACCTGTTGTCGTGGAGTGAGAAAACTGTTGCTCATAGCAACCAATCATAGAATCATAGAATGGTAGAGTTGGAAGGGACTTCCTGGGCCTTCTGGTTAAACCCCCTGCTCAAAGCAGGATTCTCTAAATCATCCCAGACAGATGTCTATCCAGCCTCTGTTTGAAGACTTCCATTGAAGGAGAACTCACCACCTCTTGTGGCAGCCTGTTCCACTCATTGATCACCCTAACTGTCAAAAAGTTTTTTCTAATATCTAATCTGTGTCTCCTCCCATTCAGTTTCATCCCATTGCTTCTAGTCTTTCCTTGTGCAAATGAGAATAAAGATGATCCTTCTACAATGTGACAGCCCTTGATATATTTGTAGACAGCTATTAAGTCTCCTCTCAGTCTTCTTTTTTGCAAGCTAAACATTCCCAAATCCTGCAACCGTTCCTCATAGGACATGGTTTGCAGACCGGTCACCATTCTGGTGGCTCTTCTCTGAACTTGCTCCAGTTTGTTGATGTCTTTTTTAAAATGTGGTGCCCAAAACTGGACACAGTATTCCAGATGAGGTCTGACCAAAGAGGAGTAGAGGGCAATAATGACCTCACGTGATCTAGACTGTATGCTTCTGTTGATACATCCTAGAATTGCATTTGCCTTTTTTGCTGCTGCATCACACTGTTGACTCATGTTAAGTCTGTGATCAATTAGTATACCCAAGTCTTTTTCACATGTGCTGTTACTTAGCCCTATTCCTCCCATTTTGTATATGCTTTTTTCATTTTTATTGCCCAGATGTAGTACTTTGCATTTTTCCCTGTTAAAATCCATTCTGTTAGTTGCTGCCCACTGCTCCAGTTTATGTATATCTTTTTGAATCCTCTCTCTCTCTTCTCTAGTATTAGCTACCCCTCCTAGCTTTGTGTCATCAGCAAATTTGATCAGTTTACCCTCAATTCCTTCATCTAAATCATTGATAAAGATGTTGAACAATACAGGGCCCAAAACAGAGCCTTGTGGTACCCCACTTGAGACATTCTTCCAACTGGATGTGCAGCCATTTACAACCACTCTTTGGGTCCGATCACTAAGCCAGTTATGAATCCACCTAACAGTTGCCTTGTCCATTCCATACTTAGTCATTTTTTCAATAAGGATTGTGTGAGATACTTTGTCAAATGCTTTGCTGAAGTCAAGATATACTATATCTACAGCATTTCCCTGATCCACCCAGTCAGTGATTCTGTCATAGAAGGAAATTAAGTTAGTCTGACATGACTTATTAGTTACAAACCCATGCTGACTCTGTTTAATCACTTCATTCTTATCCAGGTACTTGCATACATGTTCTTTAATAATTTGTTCAAAGATCTTTCCTGGTATAGAAGTCAGACTCACCGGCCTGTAGTTCCCTGGGTCCACCTTCTTCCCCTTTTTGAAGATAGGAACAACATTTGCTCTTCTCCAGTCTTCTGGGACTTCTCCTGTTCTCCAAGAATTTTCAAAGATTATGGACAGTGGTTCAAGAATTTCTTCTGCTATCTCCTTCAGTACCCTGGGGTGTAATTCATCTGGACCTGGAGACTTGAATTCATTTATGTTAGCTAAGTGTTTCCTCACTGTCATTCTGTTTATAGATATCCTGGATTCTTCTATTCCTTTAATAGGACAGTGAAGATCAGTTGATGTTACATTTCCTTTCTGAGAGAAAACAGATGCAAAATAGGAATTTAAAAGTTCAGCCTTCTCAACATCCTGACTTACCATTTCATCATTTTCATCCTGTAAAAATCCTATAGCATCTTTGACTTTTCTTTTACTTTTGACGTATCCCCAAATCACAGCTCTGCTTCTATTAAACAGCTCTGGTGAAATGAAAGATGCTTAGGGATTGGTTGCAAGGAAAACTGTTGCTCATAGCAACCAATCACAGCTCAGCTTCTTTTAAACAGCTCTGTTTAAATGTAAGATACTTCGTGATTGGTTGGTGATACACACATACACACATTCAATTTTATATACAGTATATAGATATAGAAGATGGTTGATCTTATAGGTCTCTACTGTGAGGACCATCATCGGATCAGATTTGACACTCTGGATTACTGGAACTTTAACAGGCAATGGGGCTGATTCATCAAAGCTTTTATGCGCACAGATTTTGTGACTTTTGGTGTTTACAGATAAGTTTGAACCACTACCACAAAAATGGGTGTAGCTGGGACAGAGCCATGGCAGGTAGGGATGTGACCACACCCACTTGTCCAATTCATTAAAAGTGCCAGTGTTTGTTTTGTATGCCAGAAATGCTACTGGAATATCATTCCTGGCACGGCACATGGAGATACACACCACTGAGAAGATGAGCCAAATTCATTAAATAGCATGTTTTATGCCAGGCTCAATGAATAATCCCCAATGTCTTTATCAGATAACTAAATAGTACTAAAATCAGTCCAGGTCAAGTCACTGTGTACATACATTACGTCACTTATAACAGATAATGGATGCATCATACTACTTTTCATGTACTGATCCTAAGTCACATCCTGTATTATACCCCAGAGCTGCACTCACTATTCTGCTGGTACAGTCACTGTGTACATACATTACATTACTGATCCTGTACTGATCCTGAGTTACATCCTCTATTATAACTCAGAGCTGCACTCACTATTCTGCTGATGGAGTCACTGTGTACATACATTACGTCACTTATAACAGATAATGGATGCATCATACTACTTTTCATGTACTGATCCTAACTCACATCCTGTATTATACCCCAGAGCTGCAGTCACTATTCTGCTGGTGCAGTCACTGTGTACATACATTACATTACTGATCCTGTACTGATCCTGAGTTACATCCTGTATATACCAGAGCTGCACTCACTATTCTGCTGTGAGTCACTGTGTACATAGCATTACTGATCCTGTACTATCCTGAGTTAATCCTCTATTATACTCAGAGCTGCACTCACTATTCTGCTGATGGAGTCACTGTGTACATACATTACCGATTCACTTATAACCAGATTAATTGGTGCCAGTCATACTACTTTTCTGTACTGATCCTAATACATCCTGTATTATACCCAGAGCTGCAGTCACTATTCTGCTGGTGCAGTCACTGTGTACATACATTACTGATCCTGTACTGATCCTGAGTTACATCCTGTATTATACTCCAGAGCTGCAGTCACTATTCTGCTGGTGCAGTCACTGTGTACATACATTACATTACTGATCCTGTACTGATCCTGAGTTACATCCTGTATTATACCTCAGAGCTGCACTCACTATTCTGCTGATGGAGTCACTGTGTACATACATTACATTTCTTATCCTGTACTGATCCTGAGTTACATCCTGTATTATACTCCAGAGCTGCACTCACTATTCTGCTGGTGCAGTCACTGTGTACATACATTACATTACTGATCCTGTCCTGAGTTACATCCTGTATTATTCTCCAGAGCTGCACTCACTATTCTGCTGGTGCAGTCACTGTGTACATACATTACATTACTCATCCTGAGTTACATCCTGTATTATACCCCAGAGCTGCACTCACTATTCTGCTGGTGCAGTCACTGTACATACAGTTATATGAAAAAGTTTGGGCACCCCTATTAATCTTAAGCTTAATGTTTGATAAAAATTGGTGTTTTTGCAACAGCTATTTCAGTTTGATATATCTAATAACTATTGGACACAGTAATGTTTCTGCCTTGAAATGAGGTTTATTGTACTAACAGAAAATGTGCAATCTGCATCCAAACAAAATTTGACAGGTGCATAAGTATGGGCACCTCACCAGAAAAGTGACATTAATATTTAGTAGATCCTCCTTTTGCAAAAATAACAGCCTCTAGTCGCTTCCTGTAGCTTTTAATGAGTTCCTGGATCCTGGATGAAGGTATTTTTGACCATTCCTCTTTACAAAACAATTCCAGTTCAGTTAAGTTTGATGGTCGCCGAGCATGGACAGCCCTCTGCAAATGATCCCACAGATGGTCAATGATATTCAGGTCTGGGGACTGGGATGGCCATTCCAGAACATTGTAATTGTTCCTCTGCATGAATGCCTGAGTAGATTTGGAGCGGTGTTTTGGATCATTGTCTTGCTGAAAGATCCATCCCCTGCGTAACTTCAACTTTGTCACTGATTCTTGAACATTATTGTCAAGAATCTGCTGATACTGAGTGGAATCCATGCGTCCCTCAACTTTAACAAGATTCCCGGTGCCGGCATTGGCCACACAGCCCCAAAGCATGATGGAACCTTCACCAAATTTTACTGTGGGTAGCAAGTGTTTTTCTTGGAATGCTGTGTTTTTTTGACGCCATGCATAACGCCTTTTTGTATGACCAAACAACTTCAATCTTGGTTTCATCAGTCCACAGGACCTTCTTCCAAAAAGAAATTGGCTTCTCCAAATGTGCTTTTGCATACCTCAGCCGACTTGGTTTGTGGCGTGCTTGCAGAAACGGCTTCTTTCGCATCACTCTCCCATACAGCTTCTCCTTGTGCAAAGTGCGTTGTATACTTGACCGATGCACAGTGACACCATCTGCAGCAAGTTGATGCTGCAGCTCTCTGGAGGTGGTCTGAGGATTGTCCTTGACTGATCTCACCATTCTTCTTCTCTGCCTTTCTGATGTTTTTCTTGGCCTGCCACTTCTGGCCTTAACAAGAACTGTCCCTGTGTTCTTCCATTTCCTTACTATGTTCCTCACAGTGGAAACTGACAGGTTAAATCTCTGAGACAGCTTTTTGTATCCTTCCCCTGAACAACTATGTTGAATAATCTTTGTTTTCAGATCATTTGACAGTTGTTTTGAGGAGCCCATGATGCCACTCTTCAGAGGAGATTCAAACAGGAGAACAACTTGCAAGTGGCCACTTTAAGTAGCTTTTCTCATGATTGCATACACCTGGCTATGAAGTTCAAAGCTCAATGAGGTTACAAAATCAAAAAAAGTGCTTTAGTAAGTCAGTAAAAAGTAGGTAGGAGTATTTAAAACAAGAAAATAAGGGTGCCCATACTTATGCGCCTGTCAAATTTTGTTTGAATGCAGATTGCACATGTTCTGCTAGTACAATAAACCTCATTTCAAGGCAGAAACATTACTGTGTCCAATAGTTATTAGATATATCAAACTGAAATAGCTGTTGCAAAAACACCAATTTTTATCAAACATTAAGCTTAAGATTATTAGGGGTGCCCAAACTTTTTCATATAACTGTACATTAGATTACTGATCCTGTACTGATCCTGAGTTACCTCTTGTATTATACTCCAGAGCTGCACTCACTATTCTGCTGGTGCAGTCACTGTGTACATACATTACATTACTGATCCTGAGTTACATCCTGTATTATACTCCAGAGCTGCACTCACTATTCTGCTGGTGCAGTCACTGTGTACATACATTACATTAATGATCCTGAGATATATCCTGTGTTATACTCCAGAGCTGCACTCACTATTCTGCTGGTGCAGTCACTGTGTACATACATTACATTACTGATCCTGAGTTACATCCTGTATTATACCCCAGAGCTGCACTCAATATTCTACTGGTGCAGTCACTGTGTACATATGGATCGCCTGCCAGGGCAGTTGGATACTCGGTACCGAGTCGGTGTCTTAAAGGGACGTGTCATGGCAGCAGTGACCCGGTCCGTGGCCCTGGGAGTCCAATAAAAGGGGAATATTTACAGGGGATGATAGAGTTTGTAGTAAGGGATTAGTGACGCCACCTGTGGTTTCTTGTCAGAAGTGACCAGCGCCGCAGTGCAGATCCTCTGGGACAGATGGTGTGATGCAGCAGAGTTGGAATAGCTTCCCACAGGTAAAGCTTATTGTCCCAAGGCAGAGAGATGTTGTAGAGAGTAATGGTGCTGGGAGATGTAGCAGAGTGGAGTGTGTGCCACATGAAGAACTTGAGAGGACACAGTCAGATGCAGTTTCCAAAGCTTTTCTCACAGTTTTTGCAGGCAAAGTATCCAGGGCACTGAGTACAGATGGTGCTGGAGTCGGTTGGCCTGAAAGCAATTTGGAATCCCCTTATTTCAGGTGGGATGTGAGGTCTCCTTTCTATTCTCTGAGGCACTTGCTGCTATAAGCTCTGTTCAAGTTCCTTTCTCTGTCTCTTGTCTAAGTTGAACTTCACTCTCATATCAGACAGCTGTAGCCTGCTTCAGGAATCACTCAGCTATGGAGTCTTTGGCTCACATGTGCTGCTGCTGCATAGTAGAGTATTAGTTGGGGCAGAGAACCTACTGTCTTCTGCCCTCCGGATTCTGCTGCTGGGAGTTTAGTTACCCACTCAGCCTCGGATTCCGGAGTCCAGTTTCTGGCGCTCAGACCTGGGAGTGAGCTCTGCTATAGCCCCTGTCTCCCCCAGCTTGTCTCCACACGTCTTTCCTCTCTCAACCCTGCAGCCAGACTCCCTAACTCCTCCCCCAGCCAGAATGTTCTAGAGGAGCTCTCCTGAAATCAGGTGTTAGAGCTCCCCCTTCTGGTCTGGAGTAGGAAAGGTGTTGTATGCTGTGTTACCTGTTAAGGGGATCCTTCCTTGCTTTCAGGCAAGACATCACTCCCCCCTGGAGGGAGGCAAGGTCACTGTGGCAACCGAACTCCTGGGTGCCACACATACATTACATTACTGATCCTGTACTGATCCTGAGTTACATCCTGTATTATACTCCAAAGCTGCACTCACTATTTTGCTGGTGCAGTCACTGTGCCCATATATTACATTACTTATTCTGTACTGATCCTGAGATATATCCTTTATTATACACCAAAGTTGCACTCACTATTCTGCTGGTGGAGTCAATGTGTACATACATTACATTACTTATCCCGCACTGATCCTGAGTTACATCCCGTAGATCTTTTATTATAAAAATGAAAAACATAACAATAATAACAGAAGCAAAACAAATATAAGCCAGAAAATAATCAGTATAATGAACACTGGTCCAGCCACTCATTCTCTCCTCACACACATATTATACATATATACAGAATAATAACTAATAATAACTACTTTCACCTTCTGGTCCGGTCACCTAACAAAATAATAACCACAAACAAATAAAATAAACAATAGCAAACAAAAACTGTATATACATAAACCTTTTTTTTTTAATACATACATATATATACATACACACACATACAAACACAAAATATGCAAATATATACAAGACTAAACTAAACACCCCCCACTCAAGCCCCCCATACCCAACCCCCGCACTGAACTGAGAGCTGGTCCTGCGTCTCATGCCTCAGTCCATGTCCAGCGTCCGTAGGCCAGATCAGCCAGGGCCAGTTTTTCCCCCAAACAGCCCAGTGTCCCAAAGTCCCTCAAGATAAACCCACCTCCCCCCTTTTCCCACCACCCAACCTAACACCTACACCCAAATCTATATCCCTATATTCAATATATACAGAAACAAATACTACAATAACCGCAAAGCCCAAGTCCGGAGCCTGCAGCCCTATATCACTGTATACCGATCACACAAAACAAAAATCTACAGTGTCAGCAGCAGCCCACCATCAGGAAAGGAGACAACAAGACTAGGGCATGATAAAAGAAAAGCCCCTACAGAGGAGAGCGGCCCTACGTGTGCCCAGTCTCTCATACGCCAGAGAGCGCACCTTCACCAGGTCACCGATTATGGTCCTAAACACATTGTCCACTGGGAGGATTTTCCGTTGCGTCGATACTAAGCACTGTGTGTTCCACGTGTGATACCTAACCACTGCGCTAACTAGAAATAAGGTGCTTTGGTCCTGACAACCAAGGTCTCCGAATGATCCATAGGCCTATTAAGCATAGGAGAAACCAGCCAGCCTAGACCAGCCAACGAAGGTGCCCACCCTGTTGTACAATTCTGTGTTGAAGGGACAACGAAGCAGGAAGTGGTCCATACTTTCCAGCACGGTACCACAATGCTCCCGAGGACAGTTTCTGTCCTCAGAGCTTCTACACTTCAGATTGTCCCTCACACACAGTTTCCCATGGAAGCAGCGCCAAGCCAAGTCCCAAAACTTCGAGGGGATCCTGACAGAATTCAAAAGATGTGAACTCACCCCAAGATCCTGACTTGGGCAATCCCTGAGCACCAGAGGCCTCTGGAAATGGGTCAACGGAACCCTATTAATAAGGAGTTTCTTTGGCAGAGTCCTGATCTCCCACATTCCCAGACCCCACCGGCGAATTAGCTTCAGAACCAAGGTAGCTTAAGCTAGAAGATGTCCATGCGGTGTGCGAAGATCCTTCGCGTGCCCTCCTGTCTCCCATTCCTGGAAGAAAGGCTGAAACCATCCCCTACAGGAGAATACCCATGGAGGAACCCTCTCTTTTCAGAGGTTTGCAATATTGATCTTAATGAAGGTATTCACAAGGCATACCACAGGGCTGACCATACCCAACCCTCCTAGTCTGTCTCCTCGTATAGTAAGTAACCTCCCTCTTGACCAGGTTCAGTCTATTCCCCCATAACAGTTGGGAGAACAAACTGTAGACCCAAGTCCAGAGAGACTCTGGCAAGCTGCACACACTGCCCAGATAAATCAGTAAAGGGAGCAGGTAAGTTTTGATCAGGTTTATCCTTTCCCTTAGGGTCAAAGACCAACCCTTCCATTGGTTCACCTTCTGAGTGGCGATCTCCAGCCTGCTGTTCTAATTTTGTTTGGCGTAATGCCCCTAGCCAAATTCAATGTCAAGGATTTTTGCAGAGACTTTGGGTCCTGGAAGGGTGTCCGGGAGATCAAAACAAGGATCTCCTCCTCCCAGCCAGTGACTCTCACACTTATCCTGGTTGATCTTGGACCCGGATGCCTCTGAGTAGTCCATCCCGATCCCGGCCAACGGTCCACGCTCCACCCTCCTAAAAAGTGGGTCAATTGCAGACACGTACAGCAGCAGGCTCAAGGGACAACCCTGGCGAACAACAGATCCAACCTCAAAAGAGCTTCCAATCCAACTGTTCACAAGCGGGAAACTCTGCCCCACACGTACAAGGTCTTAAGCCAATCAACAAACCCCCTCGGCAGGCCATATCTCAGAAGGACAAACCATAGGTACTCGTGATTAACCCGATCAAATGCTTTTGCCTGGTCCAGTGACAGCATGTACGCCTTCCAGTGACCAGCCCTACCCTGCTCCACTGCCTCCCGGACACCAAGCACAGCACTAAATGTGCTGCGGCCTGGAACAGAGCAATGCCGGGCCTCCAACAGGAGTCGGGGTGCAAATTTCACCAGCCGATTAAACAGCACCTTTGCCAGATCCTTCCTGTTTGCATTGAGAAGCGCTATGGGATGCCAATTCTCAATGCAAGATGGGTCCTTACCCTTTGATAAGATGATCAGGGCAGACCTCCTCATTGACTTTAGCAGAGTGCCCGAGGAAAGACACTCATTGAATACCTTAGTCAAGAGGTCAACCAAAGCGTCCTTAAAGGTCTTAGAATTCAGATGTTAAGCAATCTGGACCAGGCAATTTTTGGGGGGGCAAGCCCTTCAATCGCCAACCTAACTTCCTCGTCCCTGATCATCTCTGTCAAAACGTCAAGAAAGGGGTCTACTCCTGGTTTGGGGACGGCTTCAGCAAGGAAACACGACATCTCATCCCAATCAAGATCCCTCTTCACCAAGAGGTGCGAGTAGAAGGATCTGACAACCTCCAGGATCCCTGATCTGGATAGCCTCAGGGACCCCATAATGTCGACCAGTCCTGTAACCACTTTACTATTACTTCCCGTAATCCCTCTCAAAAACCAAAGATGCGTGTCTATTGTACTGACACCTCATAAGCAAAGATTTCACTGTGGAGATCTCCTCGTGGCTACCTCCAGTTGAGACAAGATGCTCAAGTTTCCTCCTCAGACCCTGATACAGGCGGTACCTGCTCAGACTCCTGAGGCTCGAGAGTTGGCAGAAGAATCTCGCCACACTTTTCTTGAACAGCTCCTACCACTCTGACTTACAACTACAAAGATCCAGTAAGGGTATCTGGCTCTGAAGAAAATCTTCAAAGGACTGTGTTATCTCTGCTTCTTCCAAGAGAGACGAATTGAGCCTCTTCCCATTCGGAGGGTCTCTGTAACATTCAGAGAAAACAAAATTAAACAGTGGTCGGAGAACTCTACCTCAACAACAGACACTGCTGAAGAGACAGCTTCCTCCTTTAAATAAAACCTATCTATTCTAGACCTACAGTTACCTCTATGATAGGTGATCCCCTCGTGGCTTGGGTGTGCCGAATGTGGACATCCACCAGGCGAATCTCACTAGTTATACTATTAAGGGCGACGCTATCATAAGTCAGCTTGTCTCTGGAACCTCGTCTATCTCCGGGCCTCGTGACAGTATTGAAGTCCCCTCCAAAGACAACCTGCCGACTTATAAAACTCATAAAGAGACACTTCCGGTCCCACCGAGATTGGGGACCATAGATGTTAATGAGCCGGAGCTCTTGTTCCTTCATGAGGACATCTAAGATCAGGCACCTCCCCATTTCTAACTCAATAACCCGTCGACATTCCACTGGTGCGGTTAAAAGGACCTTCACTCCGCTATACGGCTCAGCCGCAAGAAACCAATAGGATGGCCCGAGTCTCCACTCCCTCTTAGCTTTAAACAAGTCTGTCATTTTGGGCAGCCTGGTCTCTTGCAAAAAGAAAATGTCAGCTTCAACCTGGCTGAGAAAATCAAAGGCCACAAATCTGGCTGCATTTCACTTTATGCTGGTGACATTAATGGACGCCAGCGTCAACGGAGTGAGTACCGCCATCACTGGTGATTGAGTTAAATGGCTTTCTTCCCACTCCCTGTAGCGCTTCCCACGGCTGTGGGGCGTCGGGACATGGCATAGCTTGCCTAGCTAGCCAATGCTCCCACGCCGCCAGTCCACGACGACGTGAGGCATGGGTCCCAGATGGTAAGAGAATGTGGACCCACTGGACCACGGAGGGAGACCCGGCCTGCCCGGACTAGGGAAGGGCAGCGACCGGGATCCGTGGCAGCTGAGCATGTGGGCAAGGTGGCGACCTGCAGGACTAGACAACACCGCACAACTTCAGGTAAGAAGAAACATAAAGTTTACTTAAAGAAACAAAGTAAATAAACATAACATAAGACCGGGCTCCCGATTCCGCACATCAGAGAAGGGTACACAACTCAGGATCACAGACGAGTGCTGGAGGACATCATGGGTAGATGCAGTCCAGGTTATCTGGCACAGGCATACTTGGACGGCCTCTCTCTCAGGCCTTAGGCGTAGCACAGGCTCAGCAGGAGAACATCAGACACCGACCTCAGACAGACTTCAGACGATGGCGGGGTCATCACGGGTTGATGAAGTCCAGAATCATCTGGCACGGGCATACTAGTATGGCCACACTCTCAGGCCTCGGGCGTAGCACAGGCTCAGCAGGAGAACATCAGACACCGGCCCAGGACGAACGTCAGACGATGGCGGGGTCATCACGGGTTGATGAAGTCCAGGGTCATCTGGCACGGGCATACTAGGACGGCCTCTCTCTCAGCCTCAGGCGTAGCACAGGCTCAGCAGGAGAACATCAGACACCGACCCAGGACAGACGTCATCACAGGGTAGACCAAGGAGGAACCGCAGGACAGGCAGGTTGTCACGGCTAGTGACCAGGGCAATCTCTGGGACAGGCAGGTTGTCACGGCAAGTGACCAGGGCAGGCAGGTTGTCACGGCAAGTGACCAGGCAGGCAGGTTGTCACGGCAAGTGACCAAGGCAGGCAGGTTGTCACGGCAAGTGACCAGGGCAGGCAGGTTGTCACGGCAAGTGACCAGGCAGTCTCTGGGACAGGCAGGTTGTCACGGAAAGTGACCAGGGCAGTCTCTGGACAGGCAGGTTGTCACAGTAAGTGACCAGGGCAGTCTCTGGGACAGGCAGGTTGTCACGGCAAGTGACCAGGCAGTCTCTGGACAGGCAGGTTGTCACGGCAAGTGACCAGGCAGTCTCTGGGACAGGCAGGTTGTCACAGTAAGTGACCAGGCAGTCTCTAGACAGGCAGCTTGTCACTGTAAGTGACCAGGCAGGCTCTAGACAGGCAGGTATATACGACCTGATATGGTGGAGCCTCCAGGTAGGCTGCAGTCGGATGGCAGATGATCGCTCCCAGGTGAGCAGGCAAGAGCCGGGGATCTCTGCAGATGATGTCCGAACTCCCTGATGGAACTGCAGTCGGATGGCAGATGATCGCTCCCAGGTGAGCAGGCAAGAGCCGGGATCTCTGCAGATGATGTCCGAACTTCCGGATGGAGCTGCAGTCGGATGGCAGACAGGCAAGCCGACAGGTAACAGGCAGGAAACTGGAATCAGGAGCTGATGGCTGAAACAGAGTTAGACTGCACAAGAACAACAGGGACAGGGATTGGATCTCAGGGAGTCAGGAACACGGACAGGAACATGGATTGGATCTCAGGGAGTCAGGAACACGGATTGGGTCTCAGGGAGTCAGAAACACGGACAGGAACATGGATTGGATCACAGGAACACAGACTGGAACACAGGCCTCGGACTCCGGACATCTGGCAATGATCGGCAGGATCCGGACATCAGGCAGAAAGGATAGGATCCGGACATCTGGAAGTGGTCGTCGGACATCGGACATCAGGCCATGGTCATCAGGCATAGGATCCGGACATCTGGCAGCGACCTGAAAAGGAACCCCAGCGGTCTGGTGCAAGCGCCGCCAGGCTCAACGGGAGCTGGCCGGGGATTGCACAGAGGCTGAGCACAGAGTAACAGAAACTCAGCACACACCGGACTCCTCCTTCCAAGATGAACTCAGGTTATATAGCAAGGATTCACAGTCACTGGCACAGGGTTCTGGACACAGCAGGATTTCAGGAACATAACACAGAGGACACAGTTCAGAAAGTCAGGTACAGGATGCGATCCAAGATCAGGGGTTCAGGTAATTAGACACAGCAGGAACAGGCCTGGATATACAGCCTCCAGGAACGGCGATCTGGGTAATCAGCCCCCAGCATAGGCGGAAACACAAGACACAATTCAGACATTCAGGTACCGGATTTGATCCAGGATCAGGGAACAAGACACAGCAGGAACAGGGAATCAGCTCTCCAGAGCTGATCAACTTCAGAGCAGGAGCTGAACACACAACCACATACGGCTAGGTTCAGGGATTCAGTGTGGATTCAATGTGAAGCTCTGGCAACGCCCACTAGGGCTGGGGAACTTTATATATGAGCTGCTTCACAGCGATAGGCTGGAGCAGTAACTCTAGTAAACACCCAATCCTCATAAAAGCAGGACAGGTGTGGGCCGCGCCCCCTATGCAGAGCCAGACAGCACAACACAGAGGGAACCCAACAATGGCTGCTGCCAACCACGCAGTAAGTCATGCACCACTGCAGAGGACTTTTCAAGCTACGGACGGCTTTCACAGCAAGTCAGGAACCGCACATGCGGGCGGTCATGCAAAGCAGCGGAGCCACTCACGCAAGTACGGGTACGCAGCAGAGCCGGAACTGAGCAGCATCCATATAGGTAACAGACAACAGTATCCCAGCTGGTTAGGGGAAAGGAGCAAAAGGGTTAATGCAAAAATCATGCAAAGTAACGCTGGAAAACAAAGTACAGACAATACCAGCGTTACACTCCCCTTATCCTCTGCCTCAGAGGAGGAATGCTTCCCCCTCTTAGCGACACAGTGGTGTCCATTCTCACGTGTTTTTTCTTTTTATCGTCCTCGTCTCCGTACTCTGGGCCAGTCCCTCCCTCCAAGGACGTTACATTCCCAGAAGAAGGAGACTCGGCACCCCCTGTAAGCCCCGCCAAAGCCGGAACCTCACCCTCAGCTTCCTGCTTAGAGGAAGAGATGTTCTCAAGGGCTTGGAATGGTTAGAAAGACCAACCAGAGTCAGTTTTTCCTTCCTTAGGTACCTTGGTCAGAGCGGGAGAAGATGTTTTATCTCCCTTCTTTCTCTTCTTTTTGGTGCCAAGCTTACGCTTGTCCTCTAGCCACTGCCTATTATCCTCATCTATACTTTCTTAATGGAAGGATTTGGAGGCAGTGTCACTTTCCTCCCTGTGGATCCTCCTGACCTCCTCATCCAACTCATCATCCCTCAATGCCTCAGCAGCAAGACTGGCGTCCAGGACAGGGGCTTTTATCCTAAATCATGTAACAAGGCTTGTTAAAGGGTTGACATTGACTTTTAGGATTGCTACTTTCAATAGGTGGCACTAGAGTTCTAGTCCTCTTCCTCTCTGAAGAGATAATTTGCAAGAAAAATACAAAAATTGTTATAAAAGACAATGTTCACATGTTATTCTTAAAGAAGATCCTGTACATTTCATCAGATTGGTGCAAAGTTAATGGTTCAGAGGACCTTTCACCAAATGTTTCCTGTTGAACTGGATGCAGTGGCTCTAGAGCGGAATAAAAATATATATATATACATTTAATTTTGTCACTCAGGAGAAAGAAGAAAACACCCCACCATAGCTTAGAGCAGGTTTCTCGGTGTGTGATGTAATGACACAGCTGCGATCTCCTGGTCTAAAGGTACTGCCACACTAAACGCTGTAATGTATGTGGTACAGTTCATATAGCGTCTTGTGCTTGGGTGCGATGAAAATACATGAGACACAGGTTTGATATAGAAAGTCTTGTATTACTTCATACAAGTTGGCAAAAATAGTCACACAGTTTGCAGACACAGAAGCAGGAGACACAGCAGGCCAGAGTAATCTAAGCTCAGCAATCACTCTCCACAACAGGTTCAGGATCTTCTTCTCTGTTACCGTAAGTCCATGCAAACGTGGGTCTTTCAAAGAGCAGGGTTCAGAGTCCACAAGTGCTTCAGAGTTCCTCAATAGGAATAGCTGGAGTACAAGGTCCAAGGCTTTAGGAGTCAGGTCACAGGTTCACTGCAGGCTAGATTCTGAAGCACTGATTGCTCAGCTGTGGCTGCTTAAGAAGCAAAAGGAGAGAATCAGGGCGGGAACATGCAAGCTGGAAACTCCATTTTGACTGAGGGCAAGATAGCTGCAGCAAGACAGAAAGTAAAATGGCTGACGAACAAACTGAGTTTCAGGAACATGTACACAGAACCTTACATTACTCCCCCCTTAGGGACAACCTCCGGATGACCTCAGGCCAGGCTTGTGTGGGTACCTCTGATGAAACTGACGGAGCAAGCGAGGAGCATTAACGTTATTGACTGGTTCCCATGAGTTGTCCTCCACTGGGTAGCCCTGCCATTTAATCAGATATTGTAACTGATTTCTATACAACCTGGAATCTAAAATCCTTTCCACCACAAATTCTTCCTGACCATCGACTAGCACTGGGTCAGGGCAAGGAGAAGAACGTCCAGGAAACGTATTGGGTGTCGCAGCCTTTAGTAGGGATACATGAAAGACAGGGTGAATTCTCATAGTTCTGGGCAGTTGAAGACGACAAGCAACGGCACTTATAATTTTACTGATTTTATAGGGTCCAATGTACTTATGTCCCAACTTAGACGATGGAATCCTTAACTTAAGATTTCTGGTTGACAGCCAGACCAAGTCTCCTACCTTGAAAGCTGGTGCAGGTTTACGAAATTTATCTGCTGCTTTCTTGTACCTTTCCTGAGCCGATTCCAGATTCTCCTTTAGAAGATCCATATTCTTCTGTAAAGACGTGATTCTTTCAGCCACTGCTGGTAAAGGCGTTTCTATGGGAAATCGTGGTAGAATGTTAGGATGATAACCTAGATTAGAGTAAAAAGGAGACTGCTTAGTGGAGGCACTCTGAGAGTTGTTATACGAGAACTCAGCTAATGGAAGTAGATACACCCAATCATCCTGTAGATGGCAGATAAAGCAGCGGAGATACTGCTCCAGGGTTTGATTGGTTCGTTCGGTCTGTCCATTAGTCTGAGGATGAAAAGCAGAATAAAGGTTTACTTTAATGTCCAATGCTGCACAGAAATTTTGCCAAAACCTAGAAGTGAATTGCACCCCTCGATCCGAAATAACCTCATCCGGTACTCCATGTAAGCGAAACACATCTTTAATCATCAAATCTGATGTCTGTTTTGCAGTGGGTAAGCCGACACAAGGGATAAAATTAGCTGCCTTTGTTAGACGGTCAACCACCACTAGAATGGTGTTCTTCCCTTGAGAGGTTGGTAACTCCACAATGAAGTCCATAGAAATGGATCCCCACCGGCGGGACGGGGTGGGAAGAGGCTGTAACAGACCAGTTGGTGAGGAGCGAGGTGTTTTGCATCTTGCACAGACTTCACATGAAGTGACATAGTTTAAAACATCCTTCCTGCAAGTGGGTCACCAAAAGAAACGAGAGAGAAATTCCTGTGTCTTTAGAATTCCTCTATGCCCAGCTATCTTGGAATCGTGAATGAGTTGCAATACTCTCAATCTGACTGTTTCAGGAATATACAGGCGTTGTCCCTGAATCCACACACCATTCTTAAAGACAAGACTTACGTCCCTTGGGGGTTGTGCCAAAAAGGAATCCGCATGGTATGCTTCCTTGATGTCCTTAAGTAGGTCTTGATTATGAATTACTCCTAGGAATCTAGAGTCAGGAAGAATAGTCTTAGGAGGAGTAATTGGACGTGTCTCTGCTGAGTAAATCCTAGAGAGTGCATCAGCCTTTCCATTGCGCGATCCTGGTCTATAAGAAATGATAAAATTAAATTGGTTTAAGAAAAGATTCCAGCGAGCCTGGCGAGGAGTCAGGCACTTAGCCGACCTGATAAACTCAAGGTTACGATGGTCTGTCAGGACGACTATTTGCTGTGCAGCTCCCTGAAGAAGGTGTCTCCATTCTTTGAAGGCGGCAATAATGGCCAACAACTCTCTATTGCCCACATCGTAGTTCCTCTCAGCCGAAGACAACTGCTGGGAAAAGAAGGCACAGGGATGCAAGACATTCTTCTCACCTGTTCTCTGAGAGAGTATAGCTCCAACGGCACAGTCTGAAGCATCCACCTCTATTATGAAGGCAAGCTCGGGGTTGGGATGTACTAGGATAGGTGCAGTGGTAAATTTATCTTTTAGACGGCAAAATGCTTCCTGGGCTTGGGGAGTCCAGGAGAACCTAGACTCTTTCCGGGTAAGTTGGGTGATAGGTGACACTACCTCAGAGAAATTTCTAATGAAACGTCTATAGAAGTTGGCAAACCCGATGAAGCGCTGTACCTCCTTCACATTTCTAGGACTTGGCCAATCCTTGATGGTTTGGGTTTTGCTTCCATCCATACTAATTCCTTGTGTAGACAGTACATACCCCAGAAATTGAATTTCGGTCCTATGGAATTCACACTTTTCAAGTTTGATGTAAAGATGATTTTGTCTTAGACGTTCCAAGACCATTCTCACATGTCCATGATGTTCCTCTGTGGAGTTAGAAAAAATTAGAATATCATCCAAATAAATTACCACGAATGTATCTAGGAGATCCCTGAAGATGTCATTCACCAAGTGTTGGAAAGTGGCTGGGGCGGTACTCAGACCAAAAGGCATAACTAGATATTCAAAGTGTCCATAGCGTGACCTGAATGCAGTCTTCCATTCATCCCCAGGTCTAATACGGACTAAGTTATAGGCCCCACGAAGATCTAGTTTAGAGAAAATTTTGGCATGTCGCACTCTCTCCAATAACTCAGGGATTAAAGGCAATGGATAACGGTTTCTAATAGTAACCTTATTGAGTTCCCTATAGTCTACGCATGGTCTCAGAGATCCATCTTTCTTCTTTACAAAGAAGATGGGTGCACCTGCAGGAGATGAAGAGGGGCGTATGAAGCCCTTGGCTAGATTTTCGTCTATGTAATCCTTTAAAGCCTTTAGCTCGGGCCCCGCCAGGGGGTAGATCTTACCAAAAGGTATCTCCGCTCCAGGCAATAATTCAATTGGACAATCATATGGACAGTGAGGAGGAAGCTGGTCAGCGTTCTTCTTGTCACATAAATCCACATAGTCCTGGTATACAGCTGGTAGTTCAGGGACTGACATGGTTCCTTTAGGAACAGAGCAAGCTGAAACTTTTGGACTCATCTGTTTCTCTGGAAAGTGTAATTCCTTGGTCTCCCAGTTAATGGTAGGATTCTGAGCCTGCAGCCATGGTAGCCCTAGAATAATGGGAAAGTGGGGAGAAGAGATAAGCATAAGGGACAGTTTCTCTTGATGATCTTTACCCATAAGAACCCTCAAAGGCTCTGTTTCCTGATCCACTGGTCCAGAGGTCAGCAGGGAGCCATCCACAGTTTCCATCTGTACTGGAGTAGCCTTCTTCACTGAACGTATCCCCTGTTTCAGAGCAAAGGAGACATCCATAAAATTTCCACTTGCCCCTGAGTTGATCATAGCAGAGCTAGACACCCAAGCTGAGTCAACCCAGAGTTTGATGGAAAGAAAGCAATGAGAATTGTTTTTCTTACAACTCAGCTGGGACACCGCTGAGGAAACTTGAAAAATGGCAGCGTTTACACAGTCAACGTCCTCAGAGGTAACGGAGTTTAAGTCCGAGAAATCAAGATCTGTTGCTGCAGATCTCTCTGGAACCTGAGGCTCGGACCTGACAGATCCCCTCTCGCAACACTCACAATGAATGAGTGCTGCAGTAGTCTTACGAGAACGGCTGGGGCAGTTTATAATGAAGTGCCCTGACTTACCACAATAGAAACATAGATTCTCCTTAAAACGATGTTCCTTGCGTGCATCACTAACCCGTCGTTGTAAAGAGTCTACCTGCATGGGTTCAGGTTCCCGTGTAATCCTACTCAAAGGTTCCTTAGCTGGAGAGGAAGGTAGGAAAAGGTTAGTGCGATTGCTTTCGAACCATCTCTCTTGCCTGCGTTCAGTCAGACGAGTATCAATACGGATGCAGTAGTTAATAAAGTCACCTAACGCAGTGGGAGGGTCGGCACGAGCAAGTTCATCCTTAATCAGTGGAGATAACCCCTTTCGAAAAATAGATTTTTTGGCGGAACTGTCCCAGGTGGTATCAAGGGCCCATCTCCTGAACTCCAAGGCATATTCAGCTACCGAGTGCTTACCTTGGCGCAAAGCTAACATGGCTGCTTCAGCTGTTGCACCTCGATTGGGGTCATCAAACACCTGCCCCATGGCTGAAATAAAAGCATCAAGGTGATTCAAACAATCATCCTCAGTCTCAATCAGAGGGTTTGCCCACATCAAAGCCTTGTTGGTAAGCAACATAATTATAGTAAGCACCTTAGATCGTTCAGTGGGAAATTGTGAAGCATGTGCAGAAAAAAAAAGATTGCATTGATTAATAAATCCCCTGAATTTCTCACGTTCACCGCCAAAACGAAAAGGGGGCAACTTGGGAATCCCAGAACTCGGGGCTACGGCAGGAGCCTGGACTCGCTCTTCTAGAACCTCAATCCTGGCTCGCAAATCCTGGGCAGTCTGTCCAAACACTTGCAAATTGTGATTAGTGAGGTCCTGTAGGCTTGAAAAACGGGTCTTTATATTCTGCAAATCTGCAAGGATATTATCAGTCACTCCGCAAAGTTCCTTTATGCGGGCCTCCATTTTCCAGATCTTTTAAGACAGGAGTACTGGAAGAAGAGGAGAGGAGAAAAAAAAAAACAATAGTGTTTACCTGTGGTAACACTGCAGAGAGAAAAAAAAAATTAAGGGAACTGCTCACCTGGAATGGTTGTGAGAAGTCACAACCACTATCATCACAGAAAGTTCACCCGGACATCTGATATCCACAGTTACAGCAGACAAAAAAGAGAAAAGAAAAAAAAAAACAATAGTGTTTACCTGTGGTAACACTGCAGAAAAAAAAACACTTAAGGGAATTGCTCACCTGGAATGGTTGTGAGAAGTCACAACCACTGTCATCACAGAAAGTACAACCGGACATCCGATATCCACAGTTACAGCAGACACAGCCTTTCCAGACCCAGCAGACACTAACGTTTTGGCTTCAGAATCTTGTAATGTATGTGGTACAGTTCATATAGCGTCTTGTGCTTGGGTGCGATGAAAATACATGAGACACAGGTTTGATATAGAAAGTCTTGTATTACTTCATACAAGTTGGCAAAAATAGTCACACAGTTTGCAGACACAGAAGCAGGAGACACAGCAGGCCAGAGTAATCTAAGCTCAGCAATCACTCTCCACAACAGGTTCAGGATCTTCTTCTCTGTTACCGTAAGTCCATGCAAACGTGGGTCTTTCAAAGAGCAGGGTTCAGAGTCCACAAGTGCTTCAGAGTTCCTCAGTAGGAATAGCTGGAGTACAAGGTCCAAGGCTTTAGGAGTCAGGTCACAGGTTCACTGCAGGCTAGATTCTGAAGCACTGATTGCTCAGCTGTGGCTGCTTAAGAAGCAAAAGGAGAGAATCAGGGCGGGAACATGCAAGCTGGAAACTCCATTTTGACTGAGGGCAAGATAGCTGCAGCAAGACAGAAAGTAAAATGGCTGACGAACAAACTGAGTTTCAGGAACATGTACACAGAACCTTACAAACGCTCCCGCTAACGATCACAATAACGACGCATACTAATGCGATCGTTTTTGTGATCGTTTTAATGTCGCTAGTAGCTGCCACATTTAGCGATCTCGTTAACGACGCATAAGCGGTTAGCGATCTCCTTAACGACTTTGCGATGTAAAAAACAGCGCACATCGTTCACAAAACGTGCCAGACACCGCGATATAGGCTCACCAGCGGGACGCCAACGACCAAAATACGGTCCAGAACTCTAGTGAACGATCAGCGAGATCACAGCAGGGGCCACGTCGTTGCTACATGCCACACACAACAGCGTCACTAACGAGATCGCTAAATAGTGACGTTTTTTAGCGATCTCGTTAGTGATCTTGTTTAGTGCGGCATACCCTTAATTTTGTAGATGATTAGAAAGTGCTGGAAGGAGACCACAGGTAACTAACACTTTTCAGATAAGGTCTCAGCAGTCAGTATAGGGGGAGGGGCAGCACAGCTGAGTTTAGTTGTGTCACACTACAAATCCTTCTATTGGGTCTCCTCTTATAGCACTGTCATCTCTGCTGTACAGTCCCACTCTCCACACTGCCTGTTCAGAGATGTCAGTAATCACACTGAAGTCTATTGTGTTCAGGTAACTTTTACTCAGTTTGCAGTGATATCAGAGCAGGATGTCATTCAGTGGCGTAACTAGTAAATAGGACCGATGCTAAATTTGGACCTGAGCCCCCACCAGTGTGTTGGTCACATGTACGGGCCCGTAAAACATTCTGCCACTTAAAATAAACACGTGTTAGCTCCCTCATCAAAAAAAGGCTACAAATAAAATGTATAAATCTGATAGAAAACATAGCAATAAGATTATTTTCTAAATAGCAGTCATACAGCTAACAAATAACAAATATCACTGTATTGTTACTGAACAAGTTTGCTATACAAAAACTAATATAGAAATAAAACAGAACAAAAAGGAGATAAATACGGCCACGCAATAACCAAATATCACCACCACCCTATTGCTGAGGAAAACCCACTACACCAAGATGAATAAATCAATAATACCACATATAAAACATAAATACCACTACACCATGACTCAAAGCTGATCAGATTAGTTGTCATGTGCCAAAAAAAAGATACTGGCTCTGGGGATGATACACAGCCTATGATGTACCTATATGTTATTGGTCATGAAGGGATTAAGTTGACAAGTGGACTTGTTCTTCATGTTTAGCACCGATAAAATAAAAACTCTTATACTCCCCTCTTGTGCTGGCGCCATTTCAGCGGTGTCAACACTCGCCCCTCGGGGCTCTTGTGCGGTTGTTATGACATGAGCCCTGCACCCAATCAACGGTAGCATCACTGTCACTTTCGGATGTATAAGTAATCCAGAAGAAGTGGGAGCTGTGCCTAGCCGCTCAATTCCTCTTGACTACGTATACATTTGAAGGTGGGGATAATGACGCCAGCAATGAATGAGCGCCGGGTTTATGTAACATAACAACCGCATAAGAGCACTAGGACTGCGAGTGCAGACTCTGCAGGAATAATGCTGGCATGGGAAGTTAGTATAAGTGTTTTTATTGGGCCAAACTTGGGGAATGAGAAGGTGTTGCCAAGTAGTGGACAACTCCTTTAAGCATGAAGACTTCCAACTTCACTACCTCAATTCATACATTAGATGTGTTGGGAAAAATTTTGGCTAATTCAATGTAGGGTTAGGTATCATCTGTATAGAATTTTGCGTGGAACTTCAAGGTGCTTGGCACATCTGGACGCTGAGGTATGAACATCAGTGTCATGGCTTAGTTTGGGGATGCAATACGATGACTTGTTGCTTCATGGTCAGTTCTTTTTCCTGCGTAGCTATGTCTCTTTTCTTTCCCTGTCCAAATGCTGATTCTTCTCTTGTCCTTATTCTTCCTTCTTGGTTTGCTCCTTTCCAGGTGTTTTCCATTTTCCCATTTTGGTTTGCCCTAACTACCAGGCTGGGGTTTTATATAGTATCCCTTATCTGCACTTCCTTGCTGTCTATATTTCCTAGTATATACTTAGGAGTTCCAGCTCCTTATCTTAGTGGCTTACCAAGCTGGGGAAACTCCAGTTATGTTCTTGTTGCAAGTTGGTTTGCTTTCCCTCCGAGCACCTTTTCCTTTTATCACTGTCTTTCTTGTTCCTTTGTTTTTGGTGTTCCATAATCTTCACTCCTCCACCTTATTTGAATGTGTCTTAGTTTCTCACCTTGGGTTCTCGTATCTCTTCTGACACTTTCCTTTCCCCTTGTTGTAGTGTATTGTAGCCTCCCCTCTGGTACCTCAAGAGGTATGAGAAACCCTCAACAGCTTTTTAGGAGCCAGGTCCGAGGTCATGTGTGGAGACACAGCATTGTATATTAATTAACCAGATGCCTATTTTTACCGAGCCAAAAAGAATAGAATGTTATCTATATGATGACTTTGGAATTTATGTATTTCTGGGTGGCCAAGAAAACAGACTTTTGATTGTGTAAGCCTGTAATATTGACTTGTAAGTTAACATTTGATATAACATATTATGCTCTTATCCTTGATGAATAGTGATGTTTACTGATATGCTAATTATGCATTGTCTAAACCAATACCAAAACAGAGGACAACATGGAGTTTTTACTTTACAAAAATGTAAAAAGTTTTATTAAGCCCATATGGGGCAACAAGACAAAAAAGTATATATGTGACATACAAATGATGTGTATAAAAAAGACACCAAAATACATGACCATCAGAAAAACATCATATAAGGCAATGTGCCAACTCACATGGTATAAAGAGGAACACACCCTGGATTCACACCCTGGATCATTGGATTCTGGTGTTATCAATAAGAAAATGTTTGAGGGTTTATATGTACCTTTCCCCAAAATTGCCACATTTTATCTCCTTCCTAAGGTCCATAAGGACTCCGTCAATCCTCCAGGACGCCCGATTGTGTCTGGGATCGACGGTCTTTGTGACCCCATTTGTAAATTTGTCGATTTCTATTTAAAGACAATAGTAGAGACACTACCATCTTATATAAAAGACACAACGGATGTCCTTAAGAGGATTGACGGGGTCTCTGTGGAAGCTGGAACCCTACTGGTCACAGCCGATGTTGAAACACTATATACATGTATTAATCATGACGATGGCCTACGGGAAGTTCGCTACTTCCTCGAGGCCTCCGGCCTGGACGACCCCCTCTGTGGATTTATCCTTGAACTGCTGCACTTCACATTAACGCACAACTTCTTTACATTTAAAGACGGTTTCTACCATCAAAAGCGTGGCGCAGCCATGGGTGCGGCCTGCGCGCCCGCCTATGCCAACCTCTTCCTGGGTTACTGGGAGAGGTTGATTTTTGGCGAGGCGGGGGCGGGGGCCGCCGACCATGTGCTATGTTGGCTACCTATATTGATGATGTTCTATTACTTTGGTGTGGATCAGTGCAGCAGTTGGAGGATTTTATGGCTGAGCTCAACAATAATCATTTGAACATTAAACTCACGTACAGGTACGATTACAAACAGATCGACTTTTTAGATATCCAACTGGAAGTTGACAATACCATGTCCATCCAGACGGATGTCTTTCGCAAGAGTACGTCTGTAAATGCTCTTTTGCATGCGAGCTCAGCGCATAGTCGATCCACCGTGGGGGCCGTCCCGGTCGGACAGTTCTTGATGATGCGTAGGATCTGTTCATCCGGTCAGAAATTTGAGCATCAGGCCATGGACCTTAGGAAACGTTTTGAGCAGCGTGGATACAGCAGGCGGAGCATTAAAAAAGGCTACAATCGGGCTAAAACGACCCCACGTGACCAGTTGCTGTATCATTCTGTTACAAGACAAAATGATGACAATAGCATTCGTTTTATTTCTGTATTTAACCACGAGTGGGAAAGTATGAGAGAAATACTGACGAAACATTGGTCAGTTTTGAAAACTGAGCCCACTCTGAGGTCCGTCCTCACGGAGAGACCTCTTATGACCCCTAGGAGATCCAAGAATTTGAGAGACATGTTGGTTCAGAGCCATTATATCGCACCCTCAATAAATCCATTTGGAAGTACTAGACTATATAAGGGATGCTTTACTTGTGGCCGTTGTATGGCTTGCGCAAATATCTCTCGTAGCTGTAACGACCCTGTCAGCGCCAGCGAACTGCCACGGCTGAGCAGGGTGACTCACCCACACTGTGGAAGGGCCCGGGGTCAGATGCCGCAGGGGGGCTCCGGCAGACGGGACCAGAGCAGCGTGGTGAGAGTAGCAGTAAGCAAAAGGACCTGCGATCATGTGACCACAGGGGGCGGGGTCTAGCATTCTGCTACTAGAGGTGAGTGCAGGACTTTACAGGGACCCTGGATTAGTGAATAGGGAAACTCAGGTCAGACAAACGGGGGTCATACACGGAGAGGACGGCGCAGTACAGAAGGGGCGAGCAGACAATAGTCAGAACATAAGCCAGGAGTCATACACAAGATAGCAACGCAGTACAGGAGGGATAAACAGAGAATTGTCAGGACAAAGGCAAGAGGTCATACACGAGATAGCAACGCAGTACAGGAGGGGCAGGCAGAACTCGTAACGGGAACAGAACCAAGTCAAAACCAAGCAAGCATAAAGAATCACAAGCACAAAACACAGGGTCACACACACTCGGCCAAGGGTCAAAGTATAAGCGACAAGGAATGGTCCCACAATGAGGCTATAAGAAGCCTCCCAGAATCCCAGAGTGAGGCCATCCAAATTAACCCTTAACCTACCTTTTCCCACAAACTCAGCAAACCATGACAGTACCCCCCTTTCAACGGGGGGCCTCCGGACCCCCAGGCTTATCAGGATGACGGGCATGGAATGCACGAACCAAACGATTAGCGTGAACCGATGTGGCTGGCACCCAAGACCGATCCTCCGGACCATACCCCTTCCAATGTACCAGATACTGCAAAGATCCCTGAACCCGCCTGGAGTCCACAATGTGTTGTACTTCGAACTCCATATGCCCATCAACCATAACGGGCAAAGGAACGGCATCTGTATCTTCCCTCACGGACACCAGGGGTTTAAGTAAGGACCTATGAAATACATTATGGAGTTTCAAAGAGGGAGGGAGACGAAGGCGATAGGCTACCGGGTTAACCACCTCGATGACTTCGTAAGGGCCAATAAATTTAGGCCCTAGTTTAGCGGAAGGTATTCGGAGACTTATGTTCCGTGTAAAAAGCCAAACCTTATCTCCACATCGCAAAATCTGAACAGAGTCCCTTTTTTTATCCGCAAAATGTTTATACTTTTCCTGAGCCCTGGAAATATTTTGTCGAACTTTCGACCAGAGATTCCTGAGACGACTAATCCCGTCCTCAGCCCCCGGGCAACCAGAATCAATACGCGAGAACTCGCCAAAATGAGGATTTATCCCATAATTAATAAAAAATGGTGACCTACCGGTAGACTGGTTTACCCGGTTGTTGAAGGCGAACTCTGCTAATGGTAAGGCCTCAGACCAGTCGCTTTGCAGAGTAGAAGTCAGGCACCGAAGAATTTGTTCAAGCGACTGGTTGGTGCGTTCAGTTTGCCCGTTGGTCTCTGGGTGGTACGCTGAGGAAAAAGACAACGATATCCCCAACTTTTTGCAAAAAGCCCGCCAAAACTTAGACACAAATTGCGTCCCTCTATCTGACACAATATTAGTAGGCACCCCGTGTAAACGTACCACCTGAGAAAGGAAATGTCTGGAGAGAGTCTCTGCTGACGGTAAACTTGCCATGGGTACAAAATGTGCTAGTTTAGAAAATCTGTCCACAATTACCCAGATTACAGTATTTCCACGGGAGGATGGCAGATTGGTAATGAAGTCCATGGACAAATGAGTCCACGGTCTTCCCGGAATTGGTAAAGGCGCCAATTCCCCGGCCGGCCGGCAATGAGAGCTCTTAGAACGGGCACATATCCCACATGCAGCAACATGCATCTTAATATCCGAAGTCATTAAAGGCCACCAAAAAGTCTTGCCACTGCTTCTCGCGTGGCCGCTATACCAGGGTGGGCACTCAATTTCGAATCATGGAACTCCCACAGGAGTTTAGTGCGCAAATGCTGAGGCACGAACAACTTATTTTCAGGTTTGGACCTTGGCGCTAAAGATTGTGCCTCCACAATCTCTCGCTCCAATTCCGACGACACTTAGGCAATAACAACACTGGGTTGAAGAATGGGGGACGGTGGATCGGGGGCGGATAATGGCTCAAAACTACGTGACAGAGCGTCAGCCTTGACGTTTTTAGATCCTGGTCGAAAAGTAATAGAAAACTGAAATCTGGAAAAAAAAAGTGACCAACGGGCTTGCCTGGGGGTCAGTCTTTTAGCAGTTTTAATATATTCTAGATTTTTATGGTCCGTGATAACCATAATAGGGTGAGCCGCCCCCTCCAAAAAATGTCTCCATTCTTCGAACGCCAATTTGATAGCCAATAGCTCCCTATTGCCTACGTCATAATTTTTTTCAGCAGGAGAAAATTTTTTAGAAAAGTAGGCACAAGGCCTGAGATTTGTCATGGAAGCTGGCCCCTGAGATAACACTGCTCCCACCCCCACCTCAGAAGCATCAATCTCGACCACAAACGGTTTGGAAGGGTCAGGTTGAACCAGGATAGGAGCAGATGTAAAACAGTTTTTTAGCGTTAGAAAAGACTGTTTGGCTAACGGGGACCAGTTCTTGACATCTGCCCCTTTATGAGTGAGATCAGTAAGGGGTTTAGTTACCTGTGAGAAACCTTTAATAAACTTGCGGTAATAATTCGCAAATCCCAAGAAGCGCTGAAGTCCCTTAAGGTCTCGAGGTTGGACCCATTCCACAACAGCCTGCACCTTCTTGGGATCCATGCGAAACCCCTGAGGTGAGATTATCAGCCCTAAAAACGACAACTCTTGAACAAAAAATGAACATTTTTCAAGTTTGACGAACAATTGATTTTCTCTGAGCCTTTGGAGTACAGTCTTAACATGTAACAAATGAGAATGTTTGTCAGCAGAATATATGAGAATATCATCTAGGTACACAACTACAAAGCGGCCGATGAGGTCCGAGAACACAACATTAATAAAATTTTGAAAAACTGCAGGTGCGTTGGTGAGACCAAATGGCATTACCAAGTTCTCAAATAACCCTTCAGAGGTGAGGAAAGCCGTCTTCCATTCATCCCCCTCCCGAATCCTGATTAAATTATAAGCCCCCCTAAGGTCAAGTTTTGAAAACCACATGGCCCCAGAAAGCTGATTACAGAGATCTGGAATCAACGGCAGTGGATATGTATTCCTGACCGTGATTTTATTTAGTTCTCGAAAGTCGAGGCAGGGGCGTAGGCCGCCATCTTTTTTCTTAACAAAGAAAAACCCCGCTGCTACCGGGGAAACTGAAGGTCTTATGTGCCCCTTGCGGAGACTCTCAGCAATATATTGTTTCATAGCCAGGCGCTCGGGACCTGATAGGTTAAACAAACGAGCTTTGGGCAATTTGGCTCCAGGAATTAGGTCGATGTCACAGTCAAATGGCCTATGAGGGGGTAACGCCTCAGCCTCACTTTCTGAAAAAACGTCCTCAAAGTCTTTCAGGTACTCCGGAATACCTTCCAGACTGATAGAAGACACAGAAACAGGTTTTGCAATTTTCACACAAAAAACATCTTTATGGTAACAGTTGACACATTTGGACCCCCACTTGATAATCTCCCCCAATTCCCAGTCAATAACTGGATTGTGGCGTAGAAGCCATGGCATGCCCAAAACCAACCCGGTGGGCAACTTGTCCATAACAAAACACTCAATCTCTTCCATGTGGGAAGAACCAACTTTCAACATAAATTTTTCAGAAACTGAAAGAATCCCCGTTCGGGTCAGAGGAGAAGAGTCAATGGCCACGACTTTTAGTGGGGTATGAAGCCTGACTGTCCCTATCTGGTGCTGGGAAATGACATCAGAGCTGACCAAGTTGAGTGATGAACCACTGTCCACCAGTGCTGTGGAGAAAAAACGATACTTGTCTACCAACAGTTCAACCTTTAGCAAAACCTTAGGGCATGAGGAAGAGAGTACCTGAAGGTCTGGGCAGCCTCCTCGATTACTACCCAGACCTAGTCGTTTCCCGCCGCCTTGGAGGATGACGGACACGAGGGACAATCTTTTATCCAATGACCGGACTCTCCACAATAAAAGCAGAGCCGTTTCTCACGGCGGCGTTTCCTCTCCTTTTCTTTGACCGAAGTAGCGCCAATCTCCATGGGTTCGGGAGCGACACCAGTCTCTTTGCTACCGGAGAATAGGGATGCCTCGGACTGCATGACACCCCTAGCCCGTAGCCTGCGGTCCATAAGTACGGCCTGGGTAATGGCGTCCTCCAAGGTGTCAGGTGGAGGGTGAAGGGCCAGGGCATCTTGGAGGCGTTCAGATAAGCCTCTGCGGAATAAGCCCGAAGTGCTGCATCATCCCATGAGATTTCTGCTGCCCAGCGCCGGAACTCTGCACAAAACCACTCAGCCGAGCGTTTACCCTGGCGCACATTCATCACCATGTCTTCAGCCATGCGAACCCTGTCGGGTTCATCATATATACGACCCAGGGCTTCAAAAAAGGCATTGACAGTCATCCTTTCAGGGGCAGAGGGAGACAGAGAAAAAGCCCACGCTTGTGTATTGACCCGCCACCACAATTGTGGATTACCAGAGCAATGGGGTACTCAGAGCCGAGCCCATGGAAGTCTATGGGTTGTCACAGGTAGCAGTGGCTCGGTCTGTGGCCCTGGCGGTCAGGCGTACGTTGGGGGGTATATTTACAGGGGATAGATATATTTACAGTTCGTGACGCCACCTGTAGTTCTCTGATCATTAAGACCAGCGCTGCTGTAGATCTCTGAGGGGATGGTGTGGCAGCTAGATGTTGGGTCCCCTACAGGTGGGACTGGTCCCTCAGGGCTATGATGATGACGATGTTGTGCAGGGATATAATTAAATGAAACAGTCTCACACATCAAAGCTTCTTTCCGTACCTTTTACTTCAAGTTGTTCAGGCAGGTCCCGGGAAGCTGATGAGGTAGATGGAGGATGAGTTTTGAGGTAACGGCAGAGCAGTTTAGGGGCCTCCTTTACTTTCAAAATGGCGAGTCCGACTAGCATAGAGCTAAGTTCACTCTGATTTCTCCAGCTTCTCCAAAGCTGTACTGCCCGGTTCAGTTTTGTGGTCGGAGCCTTCTGGTGATGGAACTAAGTTCTTGTTTTGCTGATCAGGCTCAAAGTCCCTATTCCACCGGACCCCTATTACGTACTGACACTCCAAGGGCTGCTTGCTGTAACCTAAGGTCCAGTAAGCCTCTGGTTCTTCTATCCCTACGCCTGAAGCTGTAGTGATGCTTCGGTCCCAGTGACCGGTGAGCAATATGCAGGATAATCCAAATCCTATGGCACTTCTGAATTCCTTCTTCCTCTGCGCCCTTCGACCTGCTCACTCTCTCTCAATATCAGCCTTACTAGCCTCCACTACTGTACTGTCTCTTTGTATCGACAGGAATCTTGGTTCCCCACAGGCACTAGTCCTGACTCCCTCCACTCTCTCAGGAGAACTTCAGACTCTCTTGTGCTAAAAAGGCCACTCCCCTCTACACCCCTGCTGGGTGTGTCTGAAGTGGGTATGCCTCATGTAGAACCCTTAACCGTTACCTCTCCACTCATCCTCCTGGTATTGTGTGCCTTACATACCAGGGCTACACATTCCCCCATGGTAAAATACAGCACTCCCGGGCTGTGAAATATAAGAAGAAATTTTGTTTTTCATTAACAATAAACATTTAACTCTTCCCAACCGGGAGGTACGAATTTCTTAAACGTTGCATTATGTACAGTAGGAAAATACAAAAAGTATTAAAGCATCAAAACATTCAATATATACACAGTATTCTTGTGAAGGACCCGCACCAAACCTTCAACGTGGGTCCTGGGTGGGCTGCAGGACATCTGAATGCAGACCTCACTCAGTGCCACACCACACGGGTTTTATGTTCAGAGGTAAGTCAAGGCTTCGTGTGAAACCATTATAATGCACCTTAGTGCAACTATTTACAAGATACAGTTTTTGGGCTGGCATAGTCCACAGCCACAAAGTCCATGTCATAATAAAAGGACACATAAATATACTTTTCACTTTAATATTTACATTATTTTACTCGAATTATTGTTGGTATCGAATGGGTATCTTCCCTTTCGTGACTCGCTCTGATCTACGTGGAGTAGCTTCAGGTATATTAATCTGTGATCTATCTGCACTGCGTAACGGCAAACTATAGAACTGTCTCAATCTTTCTATGGATCTGGCAAGCGTACTGATGGCTGGGCGGTGTGAGTCAGCTTCACCAGGGGATCCCATAGCATGGGGCGCTGCTTCTGTTGGTCCTTCCTGAGATTCTGTAGACTGAGGTGTTGCTGGAGGAGGTAACTCCTGAACTGGCTCAACCGGCACCATGGGCACAACTGGAGGTAGAACTTCCTCTTGTGGCTGATAAAACTGCAACACCGGAATTATTACCGCATCTCCCAGTCTCGGCCAATCTGCAGGGAAATCTCCCAGATCCGTGTGTATGACCTCTTCTTTTCTTTCTTCTTGATTGATGACAGATTTCTCTTCACGAAACTTTAAGGGTTCTGGACACAATTTCAAATGGTCTCTGGACACAGTGGATATTGTTCTTCCTCCGTCCTTACTGATGATACAAACTTTTCTGTTGTCATATTTAGAATCTTGTACAACGTAGGGTTCTTGTTCCCACTGGTTATCCAATTTGTGCATTTTCCTTTTCCTTTTCAATACCACTTCTCCAGGCATCAAAGGCTTGGCAGGAGCATTCCTGTTGTAAATATCTTCCTGTTTCTCCCGTGCCTTGTTGAGACTTTCTTCTACACAGACTTGCACTCGTCTGTACTGCTCTTGCCGATTGATGTCCCAGTTTTCAACGGCGTCGTCTGCCTCCGGTTCTACCACTCCAAGTTCTAAATCCATTGGTAGTCTTCCTGGCCTTGCTCTCATAAGATAGGCTGGAGTGCAGTTAGTGGAACTTACAGGTATATGGTTATACAAGTCAACCAAATCAGGTAGTAAGTCCGGCCATCGATTTCTGTCTTCCAACGGTATGGATTTCAACAAATCAAGGACAATGTGGTTCATTTTCTCGCAAAGACCGTTGGTTTGAGGGTGGTATGGTGTTGTTCTAATTTTCTTGCACCCGTACATGTGACAGAATTCCTTGAATAAATCAGCTTCGAAAGCAGGTCCTTGATCGGTTAACACTTGCTCCGGATACCCATGCGGTCTACAGAAGCTTGCTTGAAAGGTTTTTGCTGCCGTCACTGCTGTCTGATCCTTAACTGGAACAACCACCAGAAATCTAGAGTAATGGTCCACCATGGTCAAGGCGTATGAGTATCCAGATCTACTTGGCGACAGTTTGACGTGGTCCAGGGCCACAATCTCCAGGGGACGAGTCGTCCGGATAGGTTGCAGGGGTGCCTTCTGACTACCGTAGTCCTTTCTTCTGAGACCACAGGGTCCACAGTTCGACACCACCTCTCGATGGAGCTGCGCATCCCTACCCAGTAGAACCGGCACCTCAACAGGGTCTCCAGCTTTCTCCAGCCAAAGTGTCCTGCTTGATCATGGTATGCTTCCAACACCATTTGGACGTCTGCCTTGGGGACCACTATCTGCCAGACCATCTCGTGGGTCCTGGGGTTGACGTATCTCCTGCACAACTTCTCACGGTATAGGAACAACCGGCTTCTCTCGTTCCACAGGAGCTTTGCTGACATAGGTGCATCTTTTTCCAAGGAGGAACCTTCCTGTCTTAACAACTCCTTGATACGGCTGACCACTGGATCGCTGTCCTGAGTCTCTTTCCAGCTGTGATGGGGTAAAGGATTTAACGTTGCACCATACTGCTTTCTGTTGACTCGATGCTCGTGGACTACCCCATTTCGATGGAACGCAGGTAGCTCAATTTCTTCCAGGTCGTCCGATTCTTCTTCCGTGTCAGAGTCATGCGGCATTCGGGACAATGCGTCGGCATTAGCATTCTTTCGGCCTGCCCGGTACTTGATAGTAAACTGGTAATTGGACAACCGAGCCATCCAACGCTGCTCCATGGCGCCCAGCTTGGCGGTTTCCAGGTGCGTTAAGGGGTTGTTGTCTGTAAACGCAGTGAACTGGTTGGAGGCCAGATAATGCTTAAATCTTTCAGTAATGGCCCAGACCAGCGCCAGAAACTCCAGCTTGAAGCTGCTATAATTTTCCGGATTCCTCTCAGTTGGCCTGAGTTTTCTGCTGGCATAAGCGATGACTTTTTCTTGGCCATTCTGCTTCTGACTGAGAACTGCTCCTAAACCTTCATTACTAGCATCGGTGTACAGCAGGAACGGTTGGCTGTAATCAGGATACGTCAAGATCTCATCACCCGTAAGGATCTCTTTCATCTTTTGGAATGCTTCAGCCTGTTCCTTACCCCAATTGAAGGGAGGGTTTCTGCTCTTTAGGGATTGTCCTACTAGGAGGTCCTGTAAAGGGGCTGCCTTCTTCGTGTAATCTTTCACGAACCTTCTGTAGTAACCCGTGAGTCCCAGGAACTGTCGCACTTCCTTGAGGTTCTTCGGCTCCGGCCACTTCTGGATGGCAGTGACTTTCTCTGGGTCCGGCGCTACTCCTTCCGAACTGACGATGTGTCCCAAGTATTGTACCTTCTGTTTGAGTAGATGGCATTTTGAGGGTTTCAACTTCATCCCGTACCTGGACAGGGATTCAAATACTTCTGCCAGGTGCTTCAGATGGTCCTCATATGTCTTGGAGTACACGATGACGTCGTCTAAGTATAGCAGCACGGTTTCAAAATTGAGATGTCCCAGACAGTTTTCCATCACTCTCTGAAATGTTCCTGGGGCACTACTGAGCCCAAACGGCATTCTGTCGAACTCACAGAGCCCCATTGGGGTGGTGAAAGCCGTTTTCTCATGATCCTCCTCAGCCACAGCCACTTGCCAGTAACCACTAGTCAGATCGAGGGTAGAAAAGTAGTTAGCCGTTTTCAGAGCAGCTAATGATTCCTCTATACGTGGTAGCGGGTATGCGTCCTTATGTGTTATGCGATTCACCTGCCTGTAATCCACACACATTCTCAAGCTACCATCTTTTTTTCTAACCAGGACTAGAGGTGCTGCCCAGGGACTACAACTATCCCTGATTACTCCGGCTTCTTTCATATCTCGCAACATTTCTTTAGCCTTCTGATAATGGGCTGGGGGTATAGGCCTGTACCGCTCTTTGATGGGAGGATGACTGCCTGTAGGGATATGATGTTGTACTCCCTTAATTATCCCAAAATCAAGTGGATTCTTGCTAAATACTTGGGCATACTCTTGCACCACCCGTAATACCCCTTGCTTCTGGTGAGCGGGAGTGGTGTCCGTCCCAACATGGAGCTGCTGACACCATTCCGCCACCTGAGTTGCTGGTCATTGTCCTCCGCTATTTGACAGGAGTCTAAGGACTCAGCCGGGAGAATAGAATTATTGTCGACAGCATGTAGTTTAGCAATGGTTGCATAACGGGGTAAGTTTACCTCATCATCTCCCCAATTGAGAAGCCGTACCGGTACTCTTCCATTCACCACTTCCACTACTCCCCTAGCAGTCATAAGTGTAGGTCTATGTTCTGAGTGGTGGGGTTCTACTACAGCTTGGTAGTTCTGTCCTCTCAGACCTATGGCTGCCCTGCACCAGATTATCATTTCACTCATTGGGGGTATCACAATGGGATTCGAGTCAGTGACCCGTACATTACCAATTTCGCCGTCTGTAAGCTTCGCTTGCTGCTGACACACCAGGGCCCGGATTTCTCTTTGAATTGCTCCTTTCTGCCTTGGTCGGGCAATCTCAGCGAGCTGTTGGAGTAAGAACACAACTTCTCCCAAACAATTACTGATAATGTTAGTACCCAAAATTATATTTAAACCGTTCTCCTCATTTACAGTCTTTACTACCAGAAGCCCCTGGTCTTTCAACTCCTCTCTGCCCACTTTCACATCTACACATTTTGTCCCGAGTACTTCTACAGGAAGACCATTAGAAGCATACATGGTAAAGTCAGGGCTCGGGGGTTTAAGACTGTCCATTGACCAGAACTTAGTATATAGGGCATCAGGTATTAGGGTCACCTGCGACCCAGTGTCTAACAATGCCGGAACAGCAATACCATCTAGAATAATAGACAGGTAGGGTCGTCCACCCACATACCTGCGGTTCCAGTCTAGGGGGGCCTGACGGGTCTCCTCCTGGGTGTTGGCCCTCGGACCCAGGTTCTGCCCGTTTAAAGGACACTGTGGAGACATATGACCTTTCCGGTTGCATCGGTAACAGGTGATCTCCCGACGAGGAGGGTGTTGATCAGAGGTCGCTCCTGGGGGTGGCGTTGTCCTCCTCCGGGGGGGCGACGTCTTCCTTCTTCTCCGGTTCATCCACAGGACGTCTTCTGGGCAATCAGCTAATAAGATCTTCCCTTCTTCCTCTTTCCGCAGCTGCAGGGCACTCATCACTGCAGCCAGATTTTTAGTCAGCTGGCGCACCTCTGAGCGCAGACAGTCCAATTCACTGGGGGTGTCGCCTGCGTTTTGGTTTCTGCCACTAGCGGGGAAAAGGGGGGTACTGCCGGTTCCAGAGTGACTTCACCCTGATGATGTTGGGTTGCCACTTCAGGTTTGCCCAGGGGTCGCAGCCCTTTTATTGCCATGTCCTTTAGGGCATCAAAGGTAGCATCCGGATGATCTAAGGACCACCAGTTTACAGTTCTGCGTTCCTCTTGGGATCTCAATCCCTGTATAAATTGCTCTTTCAGCATCTTATTCTCATCGATAGCATTTAAATTATTAATCTGCTTAAGGGCTCTCAGGGCTCCTCGTAGTCGGCAAGCGTAGTCCCTGATGCTGTCACCTGGCTGTTGTGAACAGTGATAGAAGGCCATCCGGAGATCCGTTTCTGTGCGGTCTTCAAATATGGCATGTAGCTTAAGGAGGATCGCAGGTACCGACTCCTGATCAACGGTATCCCAAGTCTCCACTTCCCTCTCAGCAGCGCCAGTTAGCTGCCCTATCAGCACAGCAGCTTTCTGTCTCTCAGGCATGGAGTACATTTCTAGGATGCTGCATAACTTCCGCTTGAAGCCTGCTAAAGTGCCTGGCTCACCGCTGTACTGGGGAAGCCATTTCGCCCCAGGCATATATGGGAGCGTTAGTGGCATGATCGGGACTACCGGACTGGGTGCGGGGCCTGCGCCCCCATCTGGCGCTACAATGCCAGGCGGTGCAAGATCGGGGCCTCCGGCTGGGGCCGCACTGTCGGCCGGTTGTTGTGACATCTTAGCGCCCCCTTGGTTAACCGGAGCCTACCGGTTTCAGGAGCTGCTACTTCACAGGCACAGCAGTGGGAACAGGACCTTCGTCGCAGGCGCTCTGATGTCAGAGCGTCCACTTCCTGTCGCAGGACCTGCCGCTGAGTCAGAGCCGGGGGCGTGTCCAAGACTTTGCGCGCTCTTTCAGGTACGCCCACCTTCTTCTCCAGCGCCTTAGGGCGCGAATATGGCGGCAAATATGGCGGTATTTGGCGCCAAACCACAGCAACAGTCTTTTTCACCAAAACACTCCACAGGCACACAGGGCTCGCAATGCTGCAAGTTTCGGATCCTGTTCGTGACGCCAAGTTGTATTGACCCGCCACCACAATTGTGGATTACCAGAGCAATGGGGTACTCAGATCCGAGCCCATGGAAGTCTATGGGGTTGTCACAGGTAGCAGTGGCTCGGTCTGTGGCCCTGGCGGTCAGGCGTATGTTGGGGGGTATATTTACAGGGGATAGATATATTTACAGTTCGTGACGCCACCTGTAGTTCTCTGATCATTAAGACCAGCGCTGCTGTAGATCTCTGAGGGGATGGTGTGGCAGCTAGATGTCGGGTCCCCTACAGGTGGGACTGGTCCCTCAGGGCTATGATGATGACGATGTTGTGCAGGGATATAATTAAATGAAACAGTCTCACACATCAAAGCTTCTTTCCGTACCTTTTACTTCAAGTTGTTCAGGCAGGTCCCGGGAAGCTGATGAGGTAGATGGAGGATGAGTTTTGAGGTAACGGCAGAGCAGTTTAGGGGCCTCCTTTACTTTCAAAATGGCGAGTCCGACTAGCATAGAGCTAAGTTCACTCTGATTTCTCCAGCTTCTCCAAAGCTGTACTGCCCGGTTCAGTTTTGTGGTCGGAGCCTTCTGGTGATGGAACTAAGTTCTTGTTTTGCTGATCAGGCTCAAAGTCCCTATTCCACCGGACCCCTATTACGTACTGACACTCCAAGGGCTGCTTGCTGTAACCTAAGGTCCAGTAAGCCTCTGGTTCTTCTATCCCTACGCCTGAAGCTGTAGTGATGCTTCGGTCCCAGTGACCGGTGAGCAATATGCAGGATAATCCAAATCCTATGGCACTTCTGAATTCCTTCTTCCTCTGCGCCCTTCGACCTGCTCACTCTCTCAATATCAGCACTGACTAGGCTGGGACAACACTTGGTTATCCTTACTAGCCTCCACTACTGTACTGTCTCTTTGTATCGACAGGAATCTTGGTTCCCCACAGGCACTAGTCCTGACTCCCTCCACTCTCTCAGGAGAACTTCAGACTCTCTTGTGCTAAAAAGGCCACTCCCCTCTACACCCCTGCTGGGTGTGTCTGAAGTGGGTATGCCCCATGTAGAACCCTTAACCGTTACCTCTCCACTCATCCTCCTGGTATTGTGTGCCTTACATACCAGGGCTACACATTTGCGGTGCACCCCGAAGTAGAGAAATAACTACCCCCACTTTGTGGAATTCATCCCCGAAAGGAACGAGGCCTCAGAGAAAAAAAAAGCTTGCACCCCTCCTTAAAGGCCATGAACTCCTTTTTGTCCCCAGAGAAGAAGTCTGGCAGTTTGACCGGGCACTCGGGGGACACCAGCGAAACATCTCTATCACCCGAGCTAGGAGACCCTGCAGCAATAGCCCCCTGCACAGTGTCCACCAACTGTTGTTGGGTCTGAGCCATTGTGCGCTGTTCCACATTAAGTTTATGGAACATTAGTGTCAGGTTTTTAACCTGATCTGCCAAAGCTTGCATGGGATCCATGATACTAGACACTCTTTTTTTTTTTTTTTCTTTAGGAAAGATACTTCGCTTCCCCAACACAGAATAATATAAGGTCGCTTATAATGTAACGACCCTGTCAGCACCAGCGAACTGCCACTGCTGAGCAGGGTGACTCACCCACACTGTGGAAGGGCCCGGGGTCAGATGCCGCAGGGGGGGCTCCGGCAGACGGGACCAGAGCAGCGTGGTGAGAGTAGCAGTAAGCAAAAGGACCTGCGATCATGTGACCACAGGGGCGGGGCCTAGCGTTCTGCTACTAGAGGTGAGTGCAGGACTTTACAGGGACCCTGGATTAGTGAATAGGGAAACTCAGGTCAGACAAACGAGGGTCATACACGGAGAGGACGGCGCAGTACAGAAGGGGCGAGCAGAGAATAGTCAGAACATAAGCCAGGAGTCATACACAAGATAGCAACGCAGTACAGGAGGGATAAACAGAGAATTGTCAGGACAAAGGCAAGAGGTCATACACGAGATAGCAACGCAGTACAGGAGGGGCAGGCAGAACTCGTAACGGGAACAGAACCAAGTCAAAACCAAGCAAGCATAAAGAATCACAAGCACAAAACACAGGGTCACACACACTCGGCCAAGGGTCAAAGTATAAGCGACAAGGAATGGCCCCACAATGAGGCTATAAGAAGCCTCCCAGAATCCCAGAGTGAGGCCATCCAAATTAATCCTTAACCTACCTTTTCCCACAAACTCAGCAAACCATGACAGTAGCTCAAAATTTCAATCTAGTGATGGGACAAAAGAGTACGATATAAGGGAGTATATTTCTTGTAGTACTAAAAATGTAATTTATTATGCTACTTGCAGCTGTCCACTAATTTATATAGGTTTAACATCACGTGAACTCCGAGTACGAGTACGTGAACACGTTAGAGATATTTGCGCCGCCAGTAAAATGGAGGATATCTCAGACCTGAAGACCATCCCTAGACATTTCAGGGAGAAACATAACTGTGATCCTGCTTATTTGATGGTCAAAGGCATTGATATAGTACATTCGGGTATTAGAGGTGGTAACATAAAGAAAATGTTGGCACAACGGGAGTTAAAGTGGATTGTGACTCTCGATACGGTTAAACCTAGGGGACTCAACGAGGCCCTTAATTTTGCCCCTTTTCTATAAATTTCTTATACATCTCCCGATATTTCTTACCACTCTTATCCATTCCTTTAATTTATTTTTGTTTTCCTCTGTACATATTTGCATCTTTTTAAGTGTGTGTTTGTTTTCTGATTTTAATTTCACATTTTTTCTTATTTAGTATATATTTGGTCTTGGAACATTTATCATCTGTCAGATGTTCAGCCCTCATCTCTTATCTTCAGGAACACCACAGCATTATGTGATCCACTTTGAAAATATTGGATTCATGAAGATATGTGTCATCATGAGAAAGAGTCTATGGATCGTTGCATATTATCTTTAATGTTTGATTTACTGCATGTTTTACCTTATGTACAACTTCACACTACTGCGGTGCGCGTGCGCGTGATTGCTCTCTTTCGCCGCCCCCCGATGTCCGGCACAGTCATGTGGATGCAGCGCCGCGGTTCAATCTTGAACCTAGGCATTGTTGTCTGCTGGCACGTCCGGACCTCGGCCATTTAGTGGTGGGCTGGACATACTGCGGTCACATGACCGGTGTCCATGGATACATAAAGGCCCTGTGTTTTACCTACACACACTCCCCTTGAGAAAGCGAGGCGAACGGCAGCGAAACGCGCGTCGGGGACTCTTGACATGACCAGCAGCACCTGGTGAGGAAACCTCCCCCCCTTTCCCTTCACATTCCGCTCCCTGACATTGTATTGTAACAAATCCTTTCTTTGATTTCTATTGGGATTGCGGTGTGTGTAGCGTTACGGTTACCAACTCCTGATGATATGACATATGGGATTATCTCTGTAATTATGGTGCACCTCAGGAGTTTCATTGTCATCTAATGTGGGAGGGATTTTTACATATGTTAACCCTGGAATTGTGTCCACATTATTTATTGGGGTGTGTTCCTCTTTATACCATGTGAGTTGGCACATTGCCTTATATGATGTTTTTCTGATGGTCATGTATTTTGGTGTCTTTTTATACACATCATTTGTATGTCACATATATACTTTTTTGTCTTGTTGCCCCATATGGGCTTAATAAAACTTTTTACATTTTTGTAAAGTAAAAACTCCATGTTGTCCTCTGTTTTGGTATGCTATTATAATGGAGATTCATGTAGTTACATGGTGAACTGGGTTCACCACTACACTATTTAAATCTGGATATGTGTTTATTATTGTCTAAACCAAATAGTTTGTTGACTTCGAAAACAGGAGGAAAAACTATGCAAATAGATTAAATAATCAAGTAATGCTACTTGATCTCATCTCTATTCTTACCCTTTATGTAAATACTGAATGAAGGACACTTGCTAATTATAAAAAGAGGTTACATACCTCTATATAGACAGAGGTTCAGCCAAGACATCCAAATATACAAAGGACCAGAGACCGGACTGCAGCCAATGCATTATGGCTCCATCACGAGGGTCACAGATTTATTATTCTTGAGGAGGCCAACTTAGGGAACCTTGGCCCCAGTTGGAAGAATACATATCTGTACCATGGACCATCGCTGAACTATGGATATGTTTGTGAAACCCAGGTTAGGACCATCCGGTCTCCTGGAACCCATGAATTTGTTTGGAGAAACCAGGTTGGGACTATCTGGTCACCTGACACCTATGAATATGTTTGGAGAAACCAGGTTGGGACTATCCGGTCACCTGACACCTATGAATATGTTTGGAGAAACCAGGTTGGGACCATCCGGTCACCTGACACCATGGATATATTCAGAGAAGTCAGGTTATGACCCTCTGGTTAACTAGCCCTTGTCCCTGAATGGACGGTTGTTCCTACCCTTGTCATTACCTCTTCTCTGTGTGCATGCCACAGGTGGGGTAGTTGACCCTCGAAGCTCTGAATTAACAGGTTCTCTTATCTCGGCGAGACAGTGGAAGGGTGAGACTGTAATGTGCACAAACTTGGGGTATTTTTCTGGGACTGTTCTACATGGTATCTGCCTGTTTTGTGGTTCAATACAGTATTGCCACACTGTTTTACTCTCACCCTGTGTTGTCTGAGTAGTGTTTTGCCCACATTAAAGGGAAAGCGGGTGTGCGGTGAGATGATCTCTGGTCCATGCGGTTTCATCTAACGGACAAGGGCTAAGGCCTATCTAGTCTGTACAGGGACCAGTTGTATGTAGGTGCAGCGTTTCCCTAGTGTGAGTGTGAACACGTTCAAAACAATTAGACTTTTAAGTAGAAGTGTTGTTTTAATTGTCTACTCAGGAATGGTTTGTATTGATGTTGTGAAAATGAACCCTGGCGCTTGAATTTTTCAGTCAATTACACTGTGTATAAGAGGCATCATAGAACCATTTCTTATTTTATTATGTAAATCACTTCCGCTTTGAAACGCATTGTACTATATACACACAGACACATTTTTTCAAGCTTTAACTACTTCCTTCGCCATTTACATTTGACTTGCTGTTCTCCATCATGGGTTTGTGCAGGACTTTTCTTGGTCCCAACTCCAGATCGCACCAATGTTTGTTGCCACCACTCTTCACATGGATCCTCCTATGGATGAATGTCTGGAATATTCTGTTCTTTCATTAAGGGAACATATCCCATTCCCAAGCTCCTACTACTATATTGGAGCCTTATGCACCCACTTACGGGTCGTCTGTTTTTATGATCTATACTATGACATAGCTGTATGGTGTAGAGGAAGGATTGAGCCCTGGTGCATAATGGGGACCAAATGCTCCTCTACAGATTTTGTATTTTGAGCCCAGAAGCCAGATGTTACTGGCCCATTGGGTCGGGTGACTCTATGATCTGCAGTCCCCCCACTCTAAGTAGCTGTAGCCGTACATTTGGACATACAGATAACCAGACTGCTATTTGTATACGGTGAGCTGGCATTGCTTCCAGTTGTTTGAATACTTAATGACTGTTAATATTGGTTCAGTGAGGCAGAAAATAGAAGACGAAATGACTGAAATTCCAGTAGGAATTTTAGATATAGTGGGTGGATAATAGTGGCTTTATTGCAGTCATTTCCTGTATCGGAATGGGTTGCAGCCCCTCTGGCACAATGTTATAGAGACGCACCTGGCATGGGGATGGGCCGAGAGTGAAGCTTGCTGCTTCGGTGGATGACTGGGCGAGTCCCCAAGGCTACCTCTTGCTGATTTTATTGTACTATCCAATTAGATGAAAGTGTCTGAACACAAAAGACCAGCAGTGGCAGCAACTAAGAAAATGGTTATTAACTCTGGCACAGTAATTGTGGTGCTTACTGTATAGTCCTGCCAACTCTGCACACTGCTGTCATCACCCCGGACCTGTGCCCAGATAACAAATGCAAAGGAGTAGCTTAAACTCCGAACTGGAGGTGATGGCTTACGAGGGTCTTAGTTTACAGGTTAGGAATAGGTTAGGAATACAGAAACCGATATGGTAATCGGTTGGCGTAACATCCACTATGTGGAGCATATATGTTGTTTTTATGATTTCTCCCTACTTCTCTACTGCACATGGAGATCTCAAACTGGCTTTGATTGCATCTGTGTTTCTTCAGTTCATTTCTTGCATCTTTGTTCATTCTTGCAAGACGACCAAATCTCTAAAAATTAAGTTCAAGCAGTTTCATTCGAATCAGCTAACAGATTTGACACTATCTTAACATAACTAGGTCCAAATCAAAAGTGCCCCTGGAAAGTCATATGTTGTACTCTTAGGTCTCTCCAGACCTCAAAACATTCCCTGCCCATTCCTCCATTTGCTCCCACCGATTTTCAGATTCTCTGATGCTGATGAGGAATCACGTGGACACGGGAGATTAAAATCCCTCTAAAATATCCGATTCTGGAAAATTCATAATTTTCAGGCACATTCATAACAAATTCACTTAGCTCCTCTTCTCAGTTACCACGTTGTGGGAGCTTCCACCACCCCTTTGCTTCCAGTTCTTCCCAGTGTACCTCTAACAATATAAAAGTGTTAATGTGAGGCAGAAGAGGTGATTATGCATGTGGGTAAATAAGCAGCTGCAAAATATATCTGGTAACATATATCTTCTGATGGAAGGAAGGATCGGGTATGTTGCTTGCCATCCAACCTGGCTAAGTTTATTTCCTTCATTAGCAAAGAGTAGGGCTCGGTGGCACCACTCTTACATATCATAAATCCTCATAATTTATATGGATATTGGAGCCGCAATGAATAGTATATGTTACTTAATGAATGGAGCAGTGCAGTCAAAACCATCATCTTAGTTACATGTGAGAAGACATTGGTGGAGTCAGTGATGTCTGTCTCTCATTTCTTTCCAGAATTAAACGCTTTCTAGATCTCCGCTGCTGGAAATCTGATCTTGCATTCACTGCACGCTCACAATGATATGAATGGACATACAGTGGGTTCGGAAAGTATTCAGACCCCTTTAAATTTTTCACTCTTTGTTCCATGGCAGCCATTTGGTAAATTCAAAAAAGTTCATTTTTTTCTCATTAGTGTACAGTCTGCACCCCATCTTGACTGAAAAAAACAGAAATGTAGAAATTTTTGCAACTTTATTAAAAAAGAAAAACTGAAATATCACATGGTCATAAGTATTCAGACCCTTTGCTCAGTATTGAGTAGAAGCACCTTTTGAACTAGTACAGCCATGAGTCTTCTTGGGAATGATGCAACAAGTTTTTCACACCTGGATTTGGGGATCCTCTGCCATTTTTCCATGCAGATCCTCTCCAGTTCTGTCAGGTTGGATGGTGAACGTTGGCCATTTTCAGGTCTCTCCAGAGATGCTCAATTGGGTTTAGGTCAGGGCTCTGGCTGGGCCAGTCAAGAATGGTCACAGAGTTGTTCTGAAGCCACTCCTTTGTTATTTTAGCTGTGTGCTTAGGGTCATTGTCTTGGTGGAAGGTGAACCTTCGGCCAAGTCTGAGGTCCAGAGCACTCTGGAAGAGGTTTTGATCCAAGATATCTCTGTACTTGGCCGCATTCATGTTTCCTTCAATTGAAATCAGTCGTCCTGTCCCTGCAGCTGAAAAACACCCCCATAGCATGATGCTGCCTCCACCATGTTTCACTGTTGGTATTGTATTGGGCAGGGGATGAGCAGTGCCTGGTTTTCTCCACACATACCGCTTAGAATTATCACCAAAAAGTTCTATCTTCGTCTCATCAGACCACAGAGAATCTTATTTTCATAGTCTGTGAGTCCTTCATGTGTTTTTTAGCAAACTCTATACAGGCTTTCATATGTCTGGCACTGAGGAGAGGCTTCAGTCGGGCCACTCTGCCATAAAAGCCCGACTGGTGGAGGGCTGCAGTGATAGTTGACTTTGTGGAACTTTCTCCCATCTCCCTACTGCATCTGTGGAGTTGAGCCACAGTGATCTTGGGGTTCTTCTTTACCTCTCTCACCTGGCTCTTCTCCCACGATTGCTCAGTTTGTCTGGTCGGCTAGGTCTAGGAAGACTTCTGATGGTCCCAAACTTCTTCCATTTAAGGATTATGGAGGCCACTGTGCTCTTAGGAACCTTGAGTACTGCAGAAATTCTTTTGTAACCTTAGCCAGATCTGTGCCTTGCCACAATTCTGCCTCTGATCTCCTTGGCCAGTTCCTTTGACCTCAGGATTCTCATTTGGTCTGACATGCACTGTGAGCTGTGAGGTGTTATATAGACAGGTGTGTGCCTTTACAAATCAAGTCCTATCAGTTTAATTAAACACAGCTGGACTCCAATGAAGGAGTAGAACCATCTCAAGGAGGATCACAAGGAAATGGACAGCATGTGACTTAACTATGAGTTTCTGAGCAAAGGGTCTGAATACTTATGACCATGTGATATTTCATATCAAAAAACTGACCGGCACATCCAAACATAGATTCAGTGTGAACAGGTGCTAAACCTAGAGTCACCAACTCATATACATACAAGAAAAAAAGGTAGCACACTGAAGCGCTATAGCTTGCAAACACGAAATATGAAAAATATGAAAAATGAATTGCATCATTACCTTAGAAATATGAAAAATTGAGAAGTCTTAGCGCATAAGATGGCCAAATTATGTGAGCCTGATAGCCACGTCAAGGCTCTTCTCGTATATCAGGTCCTAACTAATGCCTATCCTCGCTTAGAAAAGTCTGTCTGCATGGGAACGTATGAATCCTCTCTTCAGACTAAAATCTACATCTCTGTGGAGGGGTGATGAACCTGTTGTAATTAAAAAGCCTGTGACCACCAGGTGGAGTGCTCAGGTAGAAGGTAAATGAATACATATCAAAAAAGTGACCGGCACATCCAAACATAGATTCAGTGTGAACAGGTGCTAAACCTAGAGTCACCAACTCATATACATACAAGAAAAAAAGGTAGCACACTGTAGCGCTATAGCTTGCAAACACGAAATATGAAAAATATGAAAAATGAATTGCATCATTACCTTAGAAATATGAAAAATTGAGAAGTCTTAGCGCATAAGATGGCCAAATTATGTGAGCCCGATAGCCACGTCAAGGCTCTTCTCGTATATCAGGTCCTAACTAATGCCTATCCTCGCTTAGAAAAGTCTGTCTGCATGGGAACGTATGAATCCTCTCTTCAGACTAAAATCTACATCTCTGTGGAGGGGTGATGAACCTGTTTAATTAAAAGCCTGTGACCACCAGTGGAGTGCTCAGGTAGAAGGTAAATGAATACATATCAAAAACTGACCGGCACATCCAACATAGATCAGTGTGAACAGGTGCTAAACTAGAGTCACCAACTCATATACATACAAGAAAAAAAGGTAGCACACTGTAGCGCTATAGCTTGCAAACACGAAATATGAAAAATAGAAAATGAATTGCATCATTACCTTAGAATATGAAAAATTGAGAAGTCTTAGCGCATAAGATGGCCAAATTATGTGAGCCTGATAGCCACGTCAAGGCTCTTCTCGTATGTCAGTCCTAACTGATGCCTATCCTCGCTTAGAAAAGTCTGTCTGCATGGGAACGTATGAATCCTCTCTTCAGACTAAAATCTACATCTCTGTGGGGGGGTGATGAACCTGTTGTAATTAAAAAGCCTGTGACACCAGGTGGAGTGCTCAGGTAGAAGTAAATGAATACATATCAAAAAACTGCCGGCACATCCAAACATAGATTTAGTGTGAACAGGTGCTAAACCTAGAGTCACCAACTCATATACATACAAGAAAAAAAGGTAGCACACTGTAGCGCTATAGCTTGCAACCTGTTCATCACCCCTCCACAGAGATGTAGATTTTAGTCTGAAGAGAGGATTCATACGTTCCCATGCAGACAGACTTTTCTAAGCGAGGATAGGCATTAGTTAGGACCTGATATACGAGAAGAGCCTTGACGTGGCTATCAGGCTCACATAATTTGGCCATCTTATGCGCTAAGACTTCTCAATTTTTCATATTTCTAAGGTAATGATGCAATTAATTTTTCATATTTTTCATATTTCGTGTTTGCAAGCTATAGCGCTACAGTGTGCTACCTTTTTTTCTTGTATGTATATGAGTTGGTGACTCTAGGTTTAGCACCTGTTCACACTGAATCTATGTTTGGATGTGCCGGTCAGTTTTTTGATATGTATTCATTTACCTTCTACCTGAGCACTCCACCTGGTGGTCACAGGCTTTTTAATTACAACAGGTTCATCACCCCTCCACAGAGATGTAGATTTTAGTCTGAAGAGAGGATTCATACCTTCCCATGCAGACAGACTTTTCTAAGCGAGGATAGGCATTAGTTAGGACCTGATATACGAGAAGAGCCTTGACGTGGCTATCAGGCTCACATAATTTGGCCATCTTATGCGCTAAGACTTCTCAATTTTTCATATTTCTAAGGTAATGATGCAATTCATTTTTCATATTTTTCATATTTCGTGTTTGCAAGCTATAGCGCTACAGTGTGCTACCTTTTTTTCTTGCATGTGATATTTCAGTTTTTCATTTTTAATAAATTTGCAAAAATTTCTACATTTCTGTTTTTTCAGTAAAGATGGGGTGCAGAGTGTACATTAATGAGAAAAAAATTAGCTTTTTTAAATTTATCAAATGGCTGCAATGAAAACAAACAGTAAAAAATTTAAAGAGGTCTGAATACTTTCTGTTCCCACTGTATGTTTAGAATATTTTGGTTTTCTGGTAACAGACAACTCTGACAACTTCTGAAGATCAGTGATCATCTTGGATCTTACAGTTCCCAAAATTCACATTCTCACTGGTACTTTTGACCAATCAGTTAGGTATGCATACCTCCAACCATCCTTCAAAATAGCTCGTAAGGTAGTCAGATCTTATGCAGAACTTCATAAAACTAGGCATTCCTAGGTGAATCGAGGACTGACTATAAAGCTGTTCACAACTAGGAATGCAAATGTATGGTCCTGGTTTAATTTCCCTTAACATTCATTAACTTTGTGAATTTCTTGTATCATGATCATTAGGGGTTATAAGAGATAAGCAGATATGTCGAAATTTGACTTCAGTACGTTCTCTCGAATTCAACCAGGAAATTTGACATCGATGTCAAGTGAGGCTTAGACAGAACTGTAGGCACCAAAGAATGAAGACTGAGGAGAAGAAGACTGGTGCTGGAGGGAGAGTCAATGGAGGACTGGGAGGGAGTCTGTGGCAGTGGGACAGGTGAGAAGCATGGCGAGTATAATATTTTTTAACCTTTTTCCAACCCTAAAAAGAATCCATCAAAATGGTAGCTGGCCACCCAACACTTTGCTGGATTTGAGCGATTTGGATAGTAAAAAAATTTGTAGCACATTTGCTATGCTTCAAATTAATTCGTTCATCTCTAGTGATGATGAGATATCTGTTGTTACCCCATAATGCTGTTAGAATTCCTATAAAATAATAATAAACCCTCCTGGGTCTATGTAGCTGTAAGTTTTGCAAATTGATCCCTGGTGTCCATTAAAGAACCAACGATTTCCAGACTTCATCTCTGATCACAGGACTCATTGACCGGTGCTGTCTTTGTATATCAGTCGGGTGTTATAGGGGTCAATTCACACAGCTCATGTACTATTCAATTTTAATTTGCCTGATTTATGTTGTGCATTATCCGGTCCCCACACATCTGAGTGAGCGAATGACAGGAGAGCCGCAGTCTCTCCCGCACCTTCCCGAGTCTCATTACTCTGCGGGATGTAAAGACTTTCTGACTTAGCCCTGCATTTTTCTGAGCCATCCGCCTTCTGCTTCTCACAGAGCTTTGCTTTAACAAACCCTCATTTACTTCACTGCAGGACGCATTCAGTACAGTGAAGACCACAATCACGTCCCCCCCAGGCCTCCCTCCTCCTCAAAAGTTCACCAGATAAAGGAGAATAATCTTTACTTTTCAAGGGAGGAAGAGAAATCTTCAAGAGTTTAGCAGCATTAGAGCTGATTGTGTCTTTACATTAAGGAAAGACAAGAAGAAAGACATTGTAATCTGGCTGCGATACTATGAAATAAAGGAGTCCTGGAGATGAAAATAATGGAAGGATTCTTAATATACTGATGTAATCCCCTCAGCCGTAACAGTAAAATCACCTGCCTAGTATTGTGTAGGTGCCCCTCATGATGACCCATCCAAGACGTTGAGTGATATCTGATACCAAAAGAAGATTGATTTAGTCCTGTACATCCATCGGTGCGGCCTCCATGGATCAGACTTGTTTTTTCAGCACATCCCACAGATGATAATCCAGATTGAGATCTGGGGAATTTGGAGTAATTCATCTCCTTTTGGTATCTTTCTCATGTTCCTCAAACCATTTGTGAACAGTTTTTGCAGTGTGGCAGAGAGCACTGTCCTTCTGACAGAGGGCACTGCCATTATCTAACACTGCTGCCATGTAGAGAGGTTTTTGGTTTGCCTAATGTTTAGGTAGGTGGTATATGTCAGATCCACATGAATGCCAACATCCAAGGTTTCCAGCAGAACATTGGTGTATTGATCATGGTCATAGCCGATGCGACCGGGCATGAAGGGACTAGGGCCCGCCTTGATCCTTGGGGAGACACTGCATTTAATTGTGTCCTCGTTGTCTTGACATGGATACAGTTAGAAACTGTGGCGGAAGAGAAAGCCCGTGGCTCTCTTCACTCACCACCCCTGGTGAGTCACAGGCTGCAGCCTACCAGAGCTTGGGAGGAATTCAGTTTGGCGCTCCTCCCAAGCACATATGCGATTTGCACACTTATGTCATGTACCAACGAGCTGCTCTCCCTAATGCTCTCAATGTTCAGTGACAAACTGAGAGAAGCAGGAAGAGAAGCTCGTTGTCACAGACACTGTGCATGACATTCATGTCCTAAGCAACCTACATTTGTGTGCTTTTTTCCCACTAAGCAGTTAACACCTTCATCATCACTGTTTTTGTGATAGGGTGGCTGCTCTTATCAGTGGTAAGCACCTGTGCTTCTCCAGCCTTTATCTATGGGAGCCTGCTGCATCCTGCTAGTGTGTAGCCCAGCTGCGCTTGGTGCCACATGTTCCCTGGAGGATGCACAGAAAGGTAAATCACAATCACCTGATATTCATTCACACTCCACACTTCCCTATAGTTCCACCAGAGGGAGCCCCTTTAGAGTATATAAGGGTGTGGAGAGATGCAGCAGTAGTCATTTGAGTCTTAGCCAGTGATTCTGGCAGTCTGAGCCAGTTGTGATTCCTGTCAGATGAGACAGTGGAAGAAAGACAAGCTGTTACCTCAGAACAGGCTGACTGTTAGTTCCCTATGAACGTGGAAAGTGACTCTCAGAGTGTGCACAGATCAGTCTGACGGAAAGTCCTGATAGCTACTCTGGACAGAGCCTATGAAGGAGAAGAAGGAAGGGAACTACAGTATTTGTAACAACGAGTAGACTGAGGAACGGTCAGTGAGCGGTGGATAGAAGGAAGCTGACGACCACGACTACTGTTGGCTGTGCTTATGTTAAGGGCATGAGTAGGACGAGGGCGAGTGGAAAAGAGAGAGAGAGTGACTGGGGAAAAATAGCAACGATAGCTGTCCTCCACTCTGCACAACCGGACACCGGGTCCGAGCTTGTTAGTTCCTTCACGGCTAGTGGGAGAAACCGGAGACCCTGCTGGACTTCAGGTCGCAGAGGGGCCCTTTAGTGCTGATACGTAACCGGGGTCAGGAAGAACAGGAGTCAGGCCTGATCAGCCACATAGACTTAGTTCTGTCCACAAAAAGGCTCCACCACAATGTCAGCCGGGCGTAGCTGTTTCACACGGAGTTAAACTTGGCTTTATGCAGGTTAGAAACTCACACACATCAAGAAGTAAGGAGGCCTTAAACCTACTAAGTGATTACTGGATGTGCATTCTCCACCCTGACAGCCTCCCGGGACGTGCCTGAACCCACAACAGTAAAGGTACAGAAAAGAGACTTGAATGTGTGTGTCTGCCTTATTGTCCTGCACCCCTGCACCGCCATATACCTAGAGGGACCAGTCTTACCTGTGGAAGACTTAACACCTTGCTGCCCAGTAACAACCCCTCTGAGGATTCATCCTGCAGCGCTGGTCACCCTGATCAGAGACCACAGGTGGCGTCACGAACAATTTCTAAATCCCCTGTAAATATCCCCCTTTGAATGAGCGCCCAGGGCAACGAACCGAGCTGCGCTACCCGTGACATTCCCCATTGAAGTTAACGGGCTCGGTGCCGAGTACCCCAAAGCCCTGGTACGTGCGACTCATATCTTTGGCGTCACGAACAGGATCCGAAGCTTACTAAATGTGAGTCCTGTGTGCCTGGAATGGACTGTTTGTGCAAAAAGACTGTGTTGCTGTTGTTTGATTTTTGGCGCCATTATCCGCCATTTTGCCGCCATATTGGCGCCCTGAGGCGCTGGTGAAGAAGGTGGGCGTGCCTTCGTGGGCGTACCCCCCCCTGTGGCGCGAAAGTTATGGCCGCCTTATCCAAATGCTATTACAATGTGAGAGCCTGCCCTACTGCAAGGGAGATCCGCCTCCTCTTCATCCTCTATACCAGACCTGGGCAAAGTGCGGCCCGCGGGCCACATCCGGCCCTCTTGTTGTCTCAGTCCGGCCCGCGGACCGAGACAGCCGTGGGGCTGAAAACCTGAGGTCCGCAGGCTGCACCGTGCCCGCCCACTCGCTGTCTCTCTACCAGTGATTTTCAACCAGTGTTCCGCGGCACACTAGTGTGCCGCGACACATGGTCGGGTGTGCCGTGGGGAAAGTTCCCCAAACTATGGTGCCAGGAGCCGGTGGCTGGGATCATACTCACCCCTCCCCGTGCCATCGCTGAGGGTCCCTGCAATCCTGCATTCTCCCCGGCTCTGCAGCTCTCCAGCGCTGAGCGGTGATGTAATACCGCTCATTAAGGTCATGTAATATGGACGCGACGCCACTCCCATGGGCGTGGCTTCCATATTCATGGCCTTAATGAGCGGTATTACGTCACCGCTCAGTGCCGGAGAGCTGCAGGAAGACAGGAAGAACGCAGGATTGCAGGGACCCTCAGCGATGGCACGGGGAGGGGTGAGTATGGTGGAGGAGAGGACAAGGAGCACGAGCAGGACGTGGGGGGGAGAACGGAGGACGGGGGAAGCATAGAGGAGGACGGGGGAAGCTGGAGCAGGACGGGGGAAGCATGGAGCAGGACGGGGGGGGAGAACGGAGGACGGGGAAACATGGAGGAGAACGGGGGGAGAACGGAGGACGGGGAAGCATGGAGGAGGACGGGGAAGCATGGAGCAGGACATGGGGGGAGAACGGTGGACGGGGGAGAACGGTGGACGGGGGAAGCATGGAGGATGACCGGGGGGGAGAACGGAGGACGGGGGAAGCATGGAGGAGGACGGGGAAGCATTGAGCAAGACGGGGGAGGACGGGGGAAGCATGGAGGAGGACGGGGAAGCATGGAGCAGGACGGGGGGAGGACGGGGTAAGCATGGAGGAGGATGGGGGGAGAACGGAGGACGGGGGGAGGATGGAGGAGGACAATGAGCACGGAGCAGGACGGGGGGGAGAGGATGGAGGGCACAGAGGAGCATGGAGCAGGACGAGGGGGGGCACAGGAGGACGGAGAAGGAATGGGGGAGCACAGCGGAGGACGGAGCAGGAAGGGGTGAGTACAGAGGAGAATGGGGGAGCACAGAGCTGGATGGGGGAGCAAGGAGCAGGACGGGGGCAGCACAGAGCAGGAGGGCAGTTTATACACCCGGCTTATACACGAGTCAATAAGTTTTCCCAGTTTTTTGTGGCAAAATTAGGGGGGTCGGCTTATTCACGGGTCGGCTTATACACGAGTATATACGGTAGGTAGGAGACGTGTACAATAAGGGTGCTTTCACACGTTGCGGGTTGCAATGCGTGTTTCCTGATGCGCGCTATGTATAATATGACTGTTTTAGTGTCATTTTGTGCTATTTTGGTTGGTGGTGTGCCCCAGGATTTTCTAAGTATAAAAAGTGTGCCGCGGCTCAAAAAAGGTTGAAAATCACAGAGTCTAGGCGCAGTCAGCATTGGTGGAGGAGGGGCCTCAGGCCACTTCCTCCACCAATCAGCGTGTGAAGCAGCTGAAGTGATGACGTCATGTCATCGCATCAGCTGTGTACCGCCGGTGAGTCAGCGCATCGGAGACAGCAACAGCAGCAGCAGGGCGCCTGGGAACGGGACTGATGTGAGTATGTGGTGTTATTTTTTTTTTCATGTGTATGAACATGTGGATTCAATGGAAGTGAACATGGGGATTCTATGGAGGTGAACGTGGGGATTCTATGGGGGTGAACGTGGGGATTCTATGGAAGTGAACATGGGGATTCTATGGGGTGAACATGGGGATTCTATGGGGTGAACATGGGGATTCTATGGAGGTGAACATGGGGATTCTATGGAGGTGAACATGGGGATTCTATGGAGGTGAACGTGGGGATTCTATGGAGGTGAACGTGGGGATTCTATGTGGTGAACATGGGGATTCTATGGAGGTGAACACGGGGATTCTATGAAGGTGAACATGGGAATTCTATGGAAGTGAACATGGGAATTCTATGGAGGTGAACGTGGGGATTCTATGTGGTGAACATGGGGATTCTTTGGGGGTGAACACGGGGATTCTATGCAGGTGAACATGGGAATTCTATGGGAGTGAACATGTGAATTCTATGAAAGTGAACATGGGGATTCTTTGGGGTGTGAACATGGGGATTCTATGGAAGTGAACATGGGGATTCTATGGGGTGAACATGAGGATTCTATGAAAGTGAACATGGGGATTCTATGGGGTGAACATGAGGATTCTATGGAGGTGAACATGGGAATTCTATGGAAGTAAACATGGGGATTCTATGGGGGTGAACATGGGGATTCTATAGGGGTGAACGTGGGGATTCTATGGGGGTGACGTACAGCACATGGGGATTCTATGGGGGTGACGTGCAGCACATGGGGAGGCTATGGGAAGGCTGTATACTCATGCAGTATATGGAAAGGCTGTGTGGGGCTCATGCAGTATATAGGGAGGCCGTGTGGGGCTCATGCAATATATATTATATATATATATATAGGGAGGCTGTGTGGCGCTCATGCAGTGTATATAGGAAGGCTGTGTGGCGCTCATGCAGTATATATAGGGAGGCTGTGGGGCTCATGCAGTGTATATAGGGGGGCTGTGTGGCACTCATGCAGTAGGTAGGGAGGCTGTGTGGCGCTCATGCAGTATATAGGGAGGCTGTATGGTGCTCATGCTGTATATAGGGAGGGTGGTGGGGGCTCATGCAGTATATACAGGGAGGCTGTGTGGTGCTCATGCAGTATATATAGGGAGGCTGTGTGGCGCTCATGAAGTATGTAGGGAGGCTGTGTGGCGCTCATGCAGTATATATAGGGAGGCTGTGGGGCTCATGCAGTGTATATAGGGGGGCTGTGTGGCACTCATGCAGTATGTAGGGAGGCTGTGTGGCGCTCATGCAGTATATAGGGAGACTGTGGGGCTCATGCAGTATATATAGGGGGGCTGTGTGGCGCTCATGCAGTATATATATGGAGGCTGTGTGGGTCTCATGCAGTATATAGGGAGGCTATTGGGGCTCATGCTGTATATATAGGGAGGCTGGTGAGGCTCATGCTGTATATAAGGGGCTGTGGGGGGTTCAAATATATATAGGGGGTGTCAGCATACTTAATTCTGCTCAATATTAAGTGATGCAATCAATATTAATAAGTTAATAAGTTGAGTAGAACTTAATTTCAAGCTATTGGTTCGGCCTCCACAACAGTCATGGTCTCTCATGTGGCCCCTCGGGAAAATTAATTGCCCACCCCTGCTCTATACCAAGAAGAGAAAGCGAAAGTCCCGCCTCCACGGAAGAGACCAGATTGTTCCAGATGGGATACACAGTCTGGCCTGGAGTGAGATGGCGGAAGGACAGGAGACGCTGTGTGGAGGGATGGCGGTGCACAGACCCCGTTCCCTGAAGAGCTGCTGCCTGTGCCTGAACCATCCCCAGGTCGGGCGGATGACCGGAGAATGCAGAAAGTGGAGGAGGTGGAAGCGGTGCTGAGGGACATGGCCCGACACCGCGCAGAGATGGAGGCGATGGAGCAAAGCTGGCGTGCCCTGAAACAGCGGCTGCTGTGGGACCCACTGCTCTTCCCTCAGGATGCGCAAATGTCACCCGCGCCACCCCTGGACCCAGCGACTGATGAACCACCGGAGGCCGGCCCAAAAGAGCTGATCCTGACTCCGCCGAGGACGCGGCGGGAGGGAAGGAGGCTGAGGAGGCCCTGCCCGGACCAGAACGCCAGCCAGGCCTGGAACCAGAGGCCGCAGCGGAATGCAGTCCCCCGGTAGGGACGACGACGGAAGACACCCAGCCGCAAGTGATGGAGATCGACTGGGAGGAGATGGAGTACCTGGACGACGTGGAATACGCCGCCCAGAAGGAGACCGAGTGGCGACGCCGTGAGCAGGAGCAGCGGCAGCAGCAGGAGCAGCGAGAGGCGCAGCAGCTTCACCAGAGGTACCGGGAGAAAGATCTTGCTGACAAGGAGAATGTCAGGCGAGACAAAGGTACGCTCCGGGAACCGCGGCGCCAGGGGGCCATTAGAGACTTCAAACTCCAGGGAGGCTGGGGGTTCATCCATGAACCAGGCCTGTACCAGGAGGTCTTTGTTAATCGCAGGGATGTGGAGTCTCACCTGCCAGAGGGGCACCCGGGAAGGGATCTAATTATTGGGGATATTGTCACCTACACGCGGCACTGGGGTCTTAAGGGGTGGTATGCCCTGAATGTCTCCCGAGTCAGCAACCCCGTCCCTGAAGCCGGAAATGTACCCCGTGTCTCAGTGTCCCAAGCCCCAGCCACATCAGCGCCCGGCCGCGCACCTGCAACTGATCCTGCGTTCTATTCTGCATCTTATCCTGCGTCCTATTCTGCAACGCTGCAGGGCGTAGTGACTGTTAGTGCAACCCCTACTGAGCCAAATCTATACTTAGAAGAGGCACCTGTAAAGCCTCCAGCAAGTCGCAAAATTGTAAAGAGGACTGTAGCTACCCAGACCCAGGTAGCAGGACATGATCTTCTGGTGATGCGTTCCAGAACGCACCGCATACTTCCAGCCCCAGGTATGGAAGGAGTAACCACCATATTTAAAGAAGAACAGTAGAACCCAGACAGGGTTTACTGTAACTGTAAAAAGTTATGAAGAATTGCACTTTATTGATATGTGATGATGTTTGCATAATATGATACAAAGTATACCCCAATTGGGTAATGTGTAGTGAAGTATTAAGTGATATGTGAAATGTTCTTATGCCAAGGACTGCGTGCTGAGGACTCTTGCAGCACAGAAATGTAATGTAAATAGTTGGCACTTAGTGCCCCATCTTGGTTTTACGTAAAGCCATTCTACTCTGAAGAAAAACCCGTAAGGTGTGGCCTTGAGTGAGGTTTGCAGTAAAGAAGTCCTGCAGCCCACCCAGGACCACCGTGGGAGGTTTGGTGCGGGTCCTCCACAAGAATCTTGTATTTATTTGTGAGAAAGTATTTGATATTTTTCTATTGCCATTTGTACACAATGTAACGTTTAAAGTGTCCTTACCTCCCGCAAGGAAGAGTTATGTTATTGTTGTTTATTAAAAAAAATTGTTTTTCTTTTTCAGCCCGGGAGTGCTGAATATAACTAGGGGGGGATGTGTAGCCCAGCTGCGCTTGGTGCCACATGTTCCCTGGAGGATGCACAGAAAGGTAAATCACAATCACCTGATATTCATTCACACTCCACACTTCCCTATAGTTCCACCAGAGGGAGCCCCTTTAGAGTATATAAGGGTGTGGAGAGATGCAGCAGTAGTCATTTGAGTCTTAGCCAGTGATTCTGGCAGTCTGAGCCAGTTTGTGATTCCTGTCAGATGAGACAGAGGAAGAAAGACAAGCTGTTACCTCAGAACAGGCTGACTGTTAGTTCCCTATGAACGTGGAAAGTGACTCTCAGAGTGTGCACAGATCAGTCTGACAGAAAGTCCTGATAGCTACTCTGGACAGAGCCTATGAAGGAGAAGAAGGAAGGGAACTACAGTATTTGTAACAACGAGTCGACTGAGGAACGGTCAGTGAGCGGTGGATAGAAGGAAACTGACGACCACGACTACTGTTGCCTGTGCTTATGTTAAGGGCGTGAGTAGGACGACGGGCGAGTGGAAAAGAGAGAGAGAGTGACTGGGGAAAAATAGCAACGATAGCTGTCCTCCACTCTGCACAAACCGGACACCGGGTCCGAGCTTGTTAGTTCCTTCACGGCTAGTGGGAGAAACCGGAGACCCTGCTGGACTTCAGGTCGCAGAGGGGCCTTTAGTGCTGATATGTAACCGGGGTCAGGAAGAACAGGAGTCAGGCCTGATCATCCACATAGACTTAGTTCTGTCCACAAAAAGGCTCCACCACAATGTCAGCCGGGCGTAGCTGTTTCACACGGAGTTAAACTTGGCTTTATGCAGGTTAGAAACTCACACACATCAAGAAGTAAGGAGGCCTTAAACCTACTCAGTGATTACTGGATGTGCATTCTCCACCCTGACAGCCTCCCGGGACGTGCCTGAACCCACAACAGTAAAGGTACAGAAAAGAGACTTGATTGTGTGTGTCTGCCTTATTGTCCTGCACCCCTGCACCGCCATATACCTAGAGGGACCAGTCTTACCTGTGGAAGACTTAACACCTTGCTGCTCAGTAACAACCCCTCTGAGGATTCATCCTGCAGCGCTGGTCACCCTAATCAGAGACCACAGGTGGCGTCACGAACAATTTCTAAATCCCTGTAAATATCCCCCTTTGAATGAGCGCCCAGGGGAACGTTCCGAGCTGCACTACCCGTGACATTCCTCATTGAAGTTAACGGGCTCGGTGCCGAGTACCCCAAAGCCCTGGTACGTGCGACTCACTAGTGCATTTGGTCATTTGATCAGACTTGGTAAGACTCGTTGTCACAGGACCAAAGTATGAAAATCGTGTGTAGCCCTGGTGATAGGCACACGCAGTACCCTGGAGAGTGTGTGGCGAGACAGCAGTTTAATGCTCAATACCCATTCACTCAACATACACTAGACACACCCTTAGGGTAGTGTAGTTACTTGTTAGGGAGTGGTCAGGGTGTATATTGGTTGAGTGATTTTAGAATAGTTAGTTTCCTGTCTTCGGACAGAGCAGACGTGTGGAGTCTAGCTGGAGGGAGGAAGCAGTCCAGCCTGGTTCTGCAGCAGTTCAGAAAGTGGAGGCCAGTACGGGCGAGATATAGATCACCTCAGCCTGGTCAGAGCTGTACCTCACTTGAATACATTGAAAAAGAAAGAAGAGCTTAGTGCAGAATTACTTCAGTCACCTGTCTCAAGGACAGTGAAAGGTTCAGAGACGTGCTCCTGCCTAGTGGATAACTGAGAATCTGGAACTAACTCTAAGGAAGAGAAGAAGGAAGTGATTACATGACTTTTTGCAAGTGTGAGTGTTTATGCTACCAGCGAGGACAAGGCGAAAGGCACAGTGGAAAGATTATTGGAAAAGTGCTTTTGGATTGAAGAAGTCCTGCACATTGTAACCGGTCACTGGGGACCGAAGGATCACTATTAGCTTCAAGCATAGTGGTAAGAAAACCAGGGATTTACCGGACCTTAGGTCGCGGCAAACAGCCCCAAATAGTCAGTACGTAACTGGGGTCAGGGGGAGTGAAGACTTTGAGCCTGATCAGCAAGATAGGAATTCAGCTCTCTCACAGGAAGGCTCCTACCACAAAAACTGACTGGGCGGTACAGCTATGGAATAGCTGGAGTTATTGAGGGAACTACGCTTCAGGCTGGTTGTACTCATCGTGTTGAAAGTAAAGGAGGCCCCTAACTTATCCAGCTGTTGTCTCAAAATACACTCTCTTGGATCAGCCTCCCTGGGACCTGCCTGAACATCTTACAAGTAAAGGTATGGAAAGACGCTGACTGTGTGAGACTGTGTTATTTATCTGCACCCGACTTCACTAACTTCATAGACTTTGAGGACCAGTCCCACCTGTAGGGGACCCGACATCTAGCTGCCTCACCATCCCCTCAGAGATCTACAGCAGCGCTGGTACAAATTACCAGAAGACTACAGGTGGCGTCACGAACTGTATATAAATCTATCCCCTGTAAATATTCCCCAACATACGCCAGACCGCCAGGGCCACAGACCGAGCCACCGCTACCTGTGACAATCCCATAGACTTCTACGGGCTCGGCTCTGAGTACCCCATTGCCCTGGTAACCCTCAATTGTGGTGGCGGGTCGACACAATCGCATATGAGTGAACTGTCCATGTGATGACTGCTGGAACCTGTAGGGCTGAACCCTGATAATGAGCTGAATCCTGTCATTGCAGCTTCTTAATTTTCACAACGAATGCACAGCACGCTTTTAGGATTCTCCCTTACCGATGGCAAGAGTGGACGGTCATGTCTGCACAAGCATGTGATTTGTATACTTCTGGCCATATTCCGAATAGACGTGTCTGGCCTCGCTCAGTTCATTTTCATTGTATGAGGCCACACATGTCTAGTCATCACGTGACCGCATGCATGCAAGCCGCCGGCATGATAGAATCCTAACAGCATGCAGTGAGCACTGTGAGAATTCAGAAGTCTGCAGTCACATAGAAGTGGTGACGTGTTTCTATTATATTTTTCTCTGATTGTTCCACTTCTCATTTTGGCTTACAAAAACTGTTGTAAAATATTGACCAAATACGGAACGTGTGAACATTGCCAAAGGATCAGTGATAATAAGTTATTGATTTGTGATGGTCCAACTGCTGGGACCTGCACCGATCTACAAAATGTGCAACTTTTATCCCCATTAGTATGGAGTATCATGTACGACTCGACCACTGATCCATTCATTCAAAGGGCTGCACTTGGCTTTTTCTGGAAACCCCCAAAGAGGATGAATGAAGCTATGGTTAGACATCCCATCTGCCACTCCATTTTAAAATGTGGATAAAAGTGTCCTGTCATGGATAAAAGTTCCTCATTCTTCCGATGATTGTGGTTTCCAATGGTTGGATTCCACCTATCAAAAAGTTATCACCTACCTAACCTGTGGATCGGCGATAACTTGTTTTAACCAAAGAACCCATTTAATACAAACTGCCATTATTGTACATCCCAGTTATGGGGGCGCACAGTAGATGTGCAGGAGGCGCCTGTGTTTTACAGTCGACGCTCCACTATAACAGGGATACTGGCTAACAGGTATTTGCATATAGCTGTAGGGTGGGCCCCTAGGGTCAATTCCCCCTGTGGGCCCTAGACACCCCAGTCCGACCCTGCATCTATGCGTATTTGGTGCTAATGACCCTGTTTCTGGTTCTCAAATGTCCTTCCTTAGACGACTAATGTTGGTTACTAACCACTGCATAATACTTCACTTGACCCGCTGTTTTGGAAATAATTTGACCCATTTGTGTAGACATCCCAATTTTCACTTGTCAGCGTCACTCTGATCCTTATGCTTGCTCATATTCCTGCACCCAACTCATCAACTTCTAGACCGGATTTACACCACCCAACTTGCTTCGTCAAACAACCGCTGATAAGCTGCTCGTTTCATGACTGCCAGTCATTAATGCCGAATTTCCCATCTGCACCAAGTGAGCAGTGATAGATTATGCTTTACGCATAGACTATCATTGTTCTCGGCAGCACATATCCTGTTTATACCAGATGATGTGCTGGTGAGAACGATGATTTTTTAAACCTGCTTAAGAATCATTTCATTTTTGGGGTTCATGCATTTGGCCTCATGTACAAGCGTGTAGTACAGAGACATATTTCAGGTGTATGAAAACCCTCTGCTGCTGTTTTTATTAAAAAAAAGTCACATTATGGAGGTATTCTCCCCTTGAAAATATCTCCAGTATACAGTGCATGATGTCTTTGCTGCCAGCCCTATGCCTGATCCGCAGCTTCTCATACTAGATCTGTGCCCAATGCGTGACGGAATACTGGGCAGTGTCTTACTAGTTGTGAACACCTGGTGGCAGCTGAGTTCTAGTAAACTGCGTCAGCTGAAAAGCCAGGGAGGCTGATAAAGGAGAAATGCAGAAAAATGGTACTGTTCCTAGGTCACACACTTTCAAAGACGCCCAGATAGTGGTTTAGATCTTAGGAGCATGACGAGCCCTAATATCTATCAACCTGTGCATCAAGTTTGGACTTGAAATCTAAAAAAACTGTTTCCAAAACCTTAATCTTAAAAAGACAGAACATGTAATTGATGCCACTCAGAATCAGTTACTGTATCTGTCGGGTTGTATACGTCTTACGTGTTCAGACCATGTGTTCTCACACAACCCTTTCCTGTAAAATGTATAAAGTGGTGCCTTCTAGCTTAATTTTCCATATTTCTGAATAAATTTAATCTAAAACTAAATTATATTTTCACACAAGTCCTAAAAGTAGATAAAGAAAACCAAATAAAACAAATGTGTCAAGAATAATAGACTTTGGATCATTTTTTGAAATTAAAAAAAAAATACAATGTCACATTTTTGTGGGTGGCAAAACTATGCGAACCTTTAGGAATATCAGGTAATCTGAAACTGAAATTATAGTTTGGAATTTTCAATCTGTGGGTTGACAAGTCATGTGTGAGTGGGCCACCTATTTTATTTAAATAACAGATCTATCAAAGTCTGTTCTTCATGACACATGTTTGTGGTTTTGTGGAAGTGTGTCATGAACAAACAAGATTTTTGAGGATCTCAGAAGAAGAATTGTTTGATATTCATTAGGCTGTAAAAGGTTACAAAACCATCTCTAAAGAATTTGGACTCCATCAATCCACAGCCGTACAGATTGCTTAGGTACAGATTGCATACAAAGGGACAAAATCCAAGACCATTATTACTCTCTCCAGGAGTGGGCGACCAACAAGGATCCCGCTAAAAGCAAGTCGGCGTCTACAAGGTCATAAAGGAACCAAAGGTAATTTCTTAGTAACTAAAGGCTTCTCTTACATTATTGAGTCCACCATCAGGACATGGTGCATGGCAGGAATGCTAGAAGAAAGCCACATCTCTGCAAAAGGAACATTGCTACCAATCTGAAGTTTGCTAAAATTCACCTGTATAAGCCAGAAGGCTATTAGAACAATGCTTTGTAGATGGATGAGACTAAAATACAGCGTTTGATTTAAATGAGAAGCCTTATGTATGGAGAAAGACAAGCACTGCATTATAGCATTAAAAATTCATACCACCTGTGATACATAGTGATGGTTTCGGCCCTTTTATCATGGTTTGGGCTGTTTTGCTGTATCTGGGCCAGGACAGCTGCCATCAATGATGGAACATTGAATTCTGTGTTATACCAGCAAATTCTAGAGCAACAGTTTGGAACACGGGCCCGCATCTATTTATGACCTGCAATGTCATATTCTACGGCTCCTGTGCAGATTCTTAAGGACCACGGTGCTTCGACCGCCATCACCATTTTGCCATCAGTCGGCCCTTTAAAGGGAATCTGAGGGAAAGAGACCCTGATTCTAGCGATATATCATTTAATTTACTGGGTGCAGTAGTTGTGACACAATCAGAGTTCTTAGATGTAGCAAGTGGCAGAGCTCAGAAAACTGCCCTCGTCCACACCCCAGCTTTTTGTGTACATTGTATAGGTATAGTGATCTGCTTATCAGAAGGGGAACATGGTTGGTCTAGAAGGTGCATGAGCAGGGGTGACATAGAAATCATGGGGCCCCCCCCCCCAAAAAAAAAAAAAAAATCAACAGGTGCTCTCTTTACTCCAAGCATGCATGTTATAGATATAGGCCAAACATTGTCCAAGAAAGAGATTGCCTTGAAATGGATGACAATTAGAATTTGGTAGCCAGTCTTTCATTTTTTCTCATTTGAGTAAAATAAAAAAATTAAACACATCCGACTTGATATTGTTCTTTGTAACATTAAAAATGGAAGATTAACCAGGCAGAATATTTTCCCCCCACCATCTAAGGTGCAAACTGCAGCCACTATTTAACCCCCTCCTCCACCCTCCAAATTGTGTGCAGGGGCCTGCAGGCAGAATATTCCCTTCAGCGCCCCCACACTATAAGGTACAAACTGCAGCAGTGCAGCCACTATTTACCCCTCCAAGTTATGTGCAGTAGCCAGACATATTATTTTCTAAGAAGTGCCAGCATAGTGGCAAAGGGACACATTAAAAAAAAAAAAATCACCGCCATGCCCAGCTCACCGTCTTGCGTCTCTACATAGCCTCAGCCTCAGCTCCTCATGCTCCGCCTCCAACAGCTGGTAGCCGCACTCACATGTGCAACTACTTCCGGCCAGGCCTAGCATACACTGCTCTCTATGGCTGGAAAGCTATGTCAGCCAGGAGGCGTGGTGTCCTTATGCAAATCCAGCCAGAGAGTTGAGCCAGGAGCAGTGCAGGACTAGAAAGGAGGAGTTAGGAGGAGCCAGGTACAGAGTGACGACGGCGTGCACATTTAATTAAAGGCACACGGCAAAGCACCAGGGCTGCCACTAGGTATTTTGGGGCCCTATACTGGCAAAATTTTCGGGACCCCTTGAGACTCCACCCAGGCTTCACCCCAGCCCCGCCTCCACCCCTCGAACTGTTTACAGTCCCACCGCTCTCTCTTGGAAAAACTCCACTTCTCACCAATCACACATTAACAGTTCCCATCACCAGATCACACATATAGCCAGCAGCTTTTGTTTTGGCCAAAAGATTTTTTTCAATCTGCCACCACGACTAGGTTGACTCATCTGGCCGAGCGCTACTCTACTCTAACCTTTTAAAAATGTGTTAAAATATCCAATACAATTTAGGTATATATATTTTTTTTTCAATTTTTAAAATGACCAATAATATCACATCCAAAGGGACAAATACCACCACACCATGACCAGACCACATATTACCACCACATTGTGACCTATAATATCACATGCAAGGAACAAATACCACCACACCATGTCCAGACCACATATTACCACCACAGTGACTGAATAATAGCATATACGAGGGACAAATATCACCATGACCAGACCACATATTACCACCACATGGTGACTGAATGCTACAATACTGATCATTAATAAAAAACACAATACTATCACCATAAGTGTCATTATACACAGTAGATCTGTACTTAGTATGCAGTGTCAGTGTAAAGGTAATACAGTGATCACCAGTGACATTGTACACAGGACCTCTGTATATAGTGCCAGTGTACAGGTAATACAGTGATCACTGGTGACATTGTACACAGTAATCTGTGTATGTGTCAGTGTGCAGGTAACACACTGACTCACCAGTGACGTCTCTAGGTGAAGTCCTTCATCTTCGCTTTACATCTTCATCAAGCACAGACCGCCATCACGTCTTCCAGCCAGGGCTCGTCTCTGCAGGAAATAAAACAGTTATCTAGAGCTCCGCTTGCAGAACATGTTAATTTTTTCCCAACTTCTACACTACACCAGATGAAGAAAAAAAGGCAACATAGTGTCGCTCTGCACAGTAACAGGACCGACCCCCATTTAAAAACAGTATCCTCAAAAAATAAAATAAATACATCACTGCAGTAATGATATCCCCATCTGGCCCCGTATATCTCATTCCTGGCTCCAGCCATATGTTCTCCCATCCTGCCCTGATGAGTATCCATTCTGCTCCATATGATCTCCCCATCCTGCCCCATCTGTCCCATGATCCTGACCCATCTGTCCAAGATCCTGCCCCATCTGTCTCTATCGTATCCATCCTGCCCATGATCCTGCCCCATGATTCTGCCCCATCTGTCTCCCTCCTACCCCATATTCCTGCCCCATCTGTCTCCATCTGCCCCATCTGTCTCCATCCTGCCCCATATTCCTGCCCCATTTGTTTCCATCCTGCCCCGTGTCTCCATCCTGCACCATGTGTTTACATCCTTCCCCGTGTCTCCATCCTGCCCATCTCCATTCTCCCCGTGTCTCCATTCCCCCTAGTGTCTCCATTCTCCCTAGTGTCTCCATTCTCCTCGTGTCTCCATTCTCCCCATGTCTCCATTCTTCCCCCATGTATCCATCCTGCCCCATGTGTTTACATCCTGCCCCTGTGTCTCCCATCCTGCCCCCATGTCTCCATTTTGTCCAGGTCTCATTCTGCTCCCAGGTCTCCATTCTGCCCCCATGTCTCCATTCTGCCCCTAGGTCTCCATTCTGCCCCCATGTCTCCATTCTGCCCCAGGGCTCCATTATGCTCCATGTGTCCCCATCCTGCCCCTGTGTCTCCCATCCTGCCCCGTGTCTCTAATCCTTCCCCCATGTCTCCATTCTGCCCCATGTCTCCATTCTGCCCCATGTGTTTACACCCTGCTCCTGTGTCTCCCATCCTGCCCACGTGTCTCCAGTCTGCCCAGGCTTGCCGCTTTCAATAAAAATAAAATAAAAAAAACACTTTCTCCTTACCTGCCGCGGTCCAGCGTTGATGTCCACCCCAGACATTTCAGCGCGGACTCACCGGCGAATGACAATGAAAATCATACGCCGGCGACATGCGCACTGACGTCAGCCACCAGCCTCCAATTGACTGGTGGCTTTATCTATTGCTGTGCGGGCCTGCACAGCAATAGAGTTTAACTGAACCTGCATCTTGGATCAGGCCCCCTCTGATCATCGGGCCCCTACGCCAGTCAGGGCAGTAATGAGAGGAGATTCGGGTTCAAAGTGGTGCTGCTCGAAAGGTCTCAAAATATAAATACCATCGTCTGCTGTCTTTTCTGAGGCCTGCGGTTGCTCAGCGAATGTGAGTATCTTTTGTGTTGTGTAATCTAAACTATTTTATTTTTTTTTTAGTAATATTTGTAATTTTTTTTCCCACACAGAACCTGGACCCAGCACCACACAACCTGGATCGTCCTCAGTTGGAGCGGCCCGAATCGACCAGCCACCGAACAGTCCCATCTTTCCACCAGCGATGCAGCAAACCAGGCAGGCTTCACAGGCTGGGGAACAGGCAGCTGGTCCGTCAGGTTTTCCCCTCTCCCAACCTTCTGCCACTGGTTTTGTTGGGTCTGCTTGTCAGCGGCATAGGGCTGGGGAGGGGTCAATCATGCCCGAGTTTATTCATTTAGGGCTCGATCTTCCAGGATGGGATGAAGGTGATTGGAGATAGACTGGACAGGTTCACTCAGGTGAACACACTTTTCCAGGAAGTCCACACACGCCTGAAAGCCGACCTTCAGAGACCGGCAAGATATTTTTTTTCCGCAATAGAGCGGGGCGTGTTGGAAAACCTGCCGCCTGACCTCCAGCTGCACTATGCAATGAAGGCCTGTCAGGCTGCTTACACCGAGGCCATGCAGCAGTCCCAACTGCAGTCAAGATTTCCCCCAGCTGCCACACATTTTGTTTCCTACATGGCAACAAGGGCCAGCACAGCACCAGTGGCAGAATACGCCAAACACAAGGACTTGGATACCAACAACTGATGCCAGCGCAAGTGAACTATCCTCCTACAGTTCCCAGCTACACAACGCAGCCAAGGGCAGCACCCCTCCAGCGTGCAGCACCCACCACATAGCCGAGTGCAGCACCCCTCCAGCTTGTAGCACCCACCACCAGCCGAGGCAGCACCCCTCCAACTTGCAGCACCCACCACGCAGCCGAGTGCAGCACCCCTCCAGCTTGCAGCACCCCCCACACAGCCGAGTGCAGCACCCCTCCAGCTTGCAGCACCCACCACGCAGCTGAGTGCAGCACCCCTGCACCATGCAGCACCCATCCGCCGCCGAATGCAGCATATATAGAAACAAAAAAAACGCAGAGGGAACATAAAAGGGGCCCACACAGCACCAAAAACAAATGTCGGGGGAAAACAGGGAAAAGGAAATGTTGCAAAAAAAAATTACCCTCCACCTCCCCTCCCAATGTGTCTCTGTTATCCAATCTGTCTACACTTCCCCTGTGTCTCTCCCTTCCAATGTGTCTATCCCTTCTGTGTCTATCCCTTCCAATTTGTATTCCACTCCTAATGTGTCTTCTTCACCCAATGACCCAGTCCTCCATTTTGTTGCCCACTTCCCCTGTAATCACTTTCTCACCCACTCCTACCCAATCATCCCAGCCCCACACCCCCTGGTCCACAATTTCACACCATCGAACAGACCCCGCCTAAACCCCCATTTTTATTGATGTTTTCAAAGATAATTTTTGTTAAATTTAAAAAATTTTTTATTTTTGTAATAAAAATTCTTTGTTTTCACAATCACTATGTTTTTCTCTATCTGAAAACGCACACGTGTCTGGGATTGTATAACGGGGGTTACAGTGGAGGTGTTATTATTATTAAAGTCAGCAACAATACAGGTACATTTATAAGCAGATTAAAACCATTTTGTCTTGCCTTGCCACAAGTCCAATATCAGAAACAAAGTAAGAGCAAAGTTACCCTCATTTGGATAACTTCCACTGTAGTCCTCAGAGGGTGATCCTGGTAATCCCGCAATGTGGTAGCAACAGGTTCATCAAGTTCTAAATGGTGTCGCTCTTTCACCAGGATGTAATTGTGCAGACAACACACGCTTTCACTACCTATCAGTTGTCTGTTTTTAGATTGAGGCTGTTCCCAAAATGCGCCATTTAGATGCCAGCAATCCAAAAGCTATTGCCTCTCAAGCGAGAAAGAGGACTTGAATCTATAGCGCCACCTGTTGGTAGTAGCGATCCTACAAGTACCAATCAACCTTTACGAGTCTTGCAATATGACTTAGGACAAAAGCCAAATCAGAATCTTAATTTGCATATTAATTTCACAGAGGAGCAGTGCACGGCGAATAAGCCTCCTTACCTCACACGCCAGAGCTGGTATGTCACTCTCCACAAGGAGAAACCTTACCCTGGCGACCCCACCACAATTGTGGGTACCAAGGCAATGGGGTACTCAGAGCCGAGCCCATGGAAGTCTATGGGGTTTGTCACAGGTAGCGGTGGCTCGGTCTGTGGCCCTGGCGGTCTGGCGTATGTTGGGGGAATATTTACAGGGGATAGATATATCTACGTTGTGGCCACCTGTAGTCTCTGGTAATTTGTCCAGCGTGCTGTGCTTGAGGGGATGGGGGCGTAGAGTGGGTCCCCTAAGGTGGGACTCTTCCCTAGGTCGAATGGTTATGGTGGGGTTGTGCAGGCAGCATTTAATTACTCAGTCTCACCCGTCGCGTCTTTCCATACCTTTTTACTTGCAAAGGGTTTTAGGCAGGTCCCAGGGAGGCTATCAATGGAGGTGTGTTTTTGAGGTAGCGGGACAAGTTAGGGGCCTCCTTTACTTTCACAAGAGTCCAACCGCATCCGCATAAAGCGAGTTCCCTTAAACTCCAGCTTCTCCAAGCTGTATGCCCGGTCAGTTTTGTGGTCGGAGCCTTCCTGTGATGAATAGGTTTTCTATGTTGGCCTCCTCAAAGTTCCTATTCACCTGACCCCAGTTACTACCGACCTCCAAGGGCTGCTTGCTGTTACCTAAGGTCCAGTAACCTCTGGTTTTTCTAACACTATGCGTGAAGCTTGTGATGCTTCGGTCCCCAGTGACCGGTGACAACGGCAGGACTTCTCCAATCCTTAGCACTCAGAATTTTCCCGTGCCTTTGCCTTGTCCGCGCTTGTAGCTAAGCATTCCTCACTTCAAAGGTTAAAAAGTCAGTCCCTTTCTTAACTTCTTTCTTGAGCTTGTTGCCAGAATCTCAGTAATCTTCTAGGAGGAGCCGTCTCTGAACCTTCACCGTCCTTGGGACAGGAGACTGGAAGTATATCTGAAACTCCTCCCTCTTTCAATAGATGTCTCAGTCCGTCTATCAGTGGGGCACGCTCTGACAGGCTGAGGTGAACTGGCTCACCTGTATGGCCTCCACTTTGAACTGCACACAGATTGCACTCAGCTTGCTGCTGACTGACTGGACCTCTGAAAGACTGAATGATGCTGAATTGCATGTGGACTAGACTTTTACCTGTGGGCGTGACTAAGTGTGTGTGGAATGAATGTTCATTGAGCATTGAAATGCTATCTCTCCACACATCCTCAGGGTACTGCGTGTGCCTTCACCCAGGGTACAACCCTTAGACAGCAATCCAAAGGCACACTTCACAGTTCTTCATGCCCTTGTCAATTGTAGTTGAAAATTCTTTTGTGTGATTCAAGTTCAACTCGAGTATGGTTTTAGGAGGTTGGCACACATTTGCAACTCCTCATGCCCAACCACAACAACGGCATTAGTAGTCCTCAGTGTTCGGAAGAGGCTGTGGCTTTGGAAAATTGAACTTCTCCCATTCAACGTTGGCCCATGTCAGAGTTTTTGAAAGTCTGAGAGTCATTTGCTTGCCCAAATGAGCCAACGTCCACGGCGACAAATCGACAGTCAGCATTGCAATCGCCATGAGAACAATTGAAAAGTATTTTTTGTAATTGAAATTCTCAGATCCACTTCCAGCAAGTTTCAGAATCCGAATGTGTTTGCCGTCCACAGCCCCCAAACAGTTTGGAAAATTACAATGTCCTGAATTTTGCAGCATTTTTCCAGTCAGAGTTCAGTTGTGGGTTGGGGGAGGATTTCTCACGCATAACGTCAATAAAGCACGGCTGGTGTCTGCAACATCCCACAAAAAGGGGACACTCCAATCCGAAATTGAAAATGTAGAGAATATTTAAGGTCTCTCGGTACCAGGAATCTGCGGAACAGAAAATGGAAAAAAAAAATATGAAAGGCTTTTTATAAAAATAATAATAGGACATGTCTTTGTTTTTCAAATTTCGTACCTCAGGATCACCACAGACGATCTTCAGAGGAATTGCTCGAGTAGTTGTGTGTCCAGCCTGGTGATGCATCCTCAGACACGTTGCAGCAAGTCATTGAAGCTTTTGTTCAGACATCCTGGTGTGTCGCAAAAATTCTCCGGGTTTTCCCGCAGCTTGGTGTACACGAGTGGTAGGCTCCACGGCTCTCTCGAACTTCACGATGGGGTGTTGCAGTAGCGACGAGATGTCTTTCCGTATTTCTTCTTTCTTCTTCACAAGCCACACAATGGCAAAACCAATTCCAGTGCCAAATCCAGATTACGAAAGAGCTCTCCATGCAAAGAATCCATCTTGCAGCTGGATACAGCAGACAAAGATAGGATTTCATCTGTGCAAGGGTCTATATACAGAATTTCCATGAGACACGCCCATTGGACGTGACTTGTGTCAAGAAAATTTCCTGGAAATTTCGAACGCATGCGCAAAAAACGCAAACGCATGCCAAACGTATACAAACGCATTCACACGCAGCATTTTTTTTTTGCGTCATGCGTAAGCTGATGCGGATAAAAAAACGCAGCGTACGCATATGTTTTAAATGCGTTTTGGCATGCGTTTGTGCATGCAGATGATACGCTTGCGCACAGAAGTGCTAATTGTGAACTTAGCCTAAGCCAGCAGCCTCAGTGTATCCTTTGTGATGTATGCACCAGCCCACTGTTTCCTATGTGATATATGTGTGTCGACCCGCCCCCACAATTGTGGGTTACCAGGGCAATGGGGTACTCAGAGCCGAGCCGTAGAAGTCTATGGGGATTTTGTCACAGGTAGTGTGGCTCGGTCTGTGGCCCTGGCGGTCTGGCGTATGTTGTTGGGGATATATTTACAGGGGGTTGATTTATGTACAGTTCGTGACGCCACCTGTAGTGTTCTGGTAATTAGTACCAGCGCTGCTGTAGATCTTGAGGGGATGGTGAGGCAGCTAGATGTCGGGTCCCCTACAGTGGGACTCTTCCTCAGGTCGGTAGTTGGGTAGGGATTGTGCAGGCATGCAGTAATACTCAGTCTCACACAGTCAAAGTCTTTCCATACCTTTACTTGCGGGAATGGTAAAGCAGGTCCAGGGAGGCTGATGGGGTTGATGGAGGATGAGCTTTGAGGCAAACGGTTAAGCAAGTTAGGGCCTCCTTTAACTCCAATGAAGCTGAGTACGCCCAAGCTTGAAGCGTAGTCCTCTCTATAATTCCAGCTAATCTTTAGCTGTTCTGCCCGATCAGTGTTGTGGTTGGAGCCTTTTTGTGAGAAAGATGATTTCCTATATTGTCGTGCACTGACTCACGGTCCTCACTTCCCTCTGACCCCAGTTACGTACTGACTATATGGGCTTATCCGCCGCGACCTAGGGTCCGGTAGATTTCTGGCTATCTTATCACCTTGCTTGAAACAAAGATGATCCTTCGGTCCCCAGTAACCGGTAAATTCGTGCAGGTATTCTTCACCTATAGCACTTCCTTGCTTTCTTCCACTTTTGCCCTTCGACTTGCTCAGTTCTCAGGAGATATTTCAGCCTGTTTCCAGTGGGGCACAGCTTTGACTAGGCTCGGGTACGTTAAAGTACCTATACTAGACTCCACAATTTGAAGCTGAAGATAGAGCAGAGTCCCTAAGACGTCTTGTCTCTCCTAAGTCTGGACACACTCTCCTACTGACACTCCCTTCCACACCCCTACTGGGCGTGTTTGAAGGTACATGATGACATGAAGAACACTTAACCTTTACCTCTCACTCATCCTCCTGGTATTGTGTACCAGGGCTACACATTCCCCATGGTAAACGACAGCACTCCCGGGCTGTGGAATACAAAAGACAGAAAAAATTTTGTTTATGCAATAACATTTGGAACAATAACATCTTCCCATCCGGGAGGTAAGACTACTTTGAACGTTACAAACTTGATAGAAAAATACAAATAGTATCAAATAGCATTTTCAATAAATAAATTTACAAGATACTTGTGAAGGACCCGCACCAAACCTTCAACGTGGGTCCTGGGTGGGCTGCAGGACATCCAAGTGCAGACCTCACTCAGTGCCACACCACACGGGTTTTTGGTTCAGAGGTAAGTCAAGGTTTCATGTGAAACCATTAAAAAGGCACAAAGTGCAACTATTTACAGGATACAGTTTTTGGGCTGGCTCAGTCCTCAGCCTCTGAGTCCATTGTTAACGAAGCTTAATAGGGAAAAACACATTTATATATATAGACTTTTCACAATATATTTACATCAGTTCGTCATAACTATTGCTGATATCTAATGGGTAATTTCCCTTTGTGATTCTCTCTGACCTACGTGGTGTAGTTTCAGGTAAATCAATTTGCGATCTGTCTGCACTATGAAACGGTAAACCATAGAACTGCCTTAATCTTTCCATGGATCTGGCAAGCGTACTGATGGCTGGGCGGTGTGAGTCAGCTTCACCAGGGATCCCATAGTATGGGGCGCTGCTACAGATAATCCATCTTGAGGTTCTACAGGTTGAGGTGTTGCTGGAAGGGGTAACTCCTGAGCGGGTTCAACTGGCACTACAGGCACAACTGGAGATAGAACGTCCTCTTGTGGCTTATAAAACTGCAACACTGGAATTATCACAGCATCTCCCAGTCGGGCCAATCCGCAGGAAAATCTCCCAGATCTGTGTGTATAACCTCTTCCTTTTTCTCTCTTTGATTGAAGACAGGGTTCTTGTCGCAACGTTTCAAGGGTTCCGGACATAGTTTCAAATGGTCTCTAGACACAGTGGTTATTGTCTTTCCTCCGTCTTTACTGACGACACAAACTTTTCCGTTGTCGTACTTAGAATCTTGTATGACGTAGGGTTCTTGCTCCCACTGATTATCCAGTTTATGCATTTTCCTCTTTCTTTTTAATACTACCTCTCCAGGCATCAGAGGCTTGGCAGGAGCATTTCTGTTGTAAACATCTTCCTGTTTCTCCCGTGCCTTATTAAGACTTTCCTCTACACAGATTTGTACTCTTCTGTATTGCTCTTGCCGATTGACGTCCCAGTTCTCAACAGCGTCGTCTGCCTCCGGTTCTACCACTCCAAGTTCTAAATCATTGGTAGTTTTCCAGGCCTTGCTCTCATCAGATAGGCTGGAGTGCAGTTAGTTGAGCTTACAGGTATATGATTATACAAATCAACCAAATCAGGCAGCAAATCCGGCCATCGATTCCTGTCTTCCAACGGTATGGATCTCAACCAAGTCAAGGACAATATGGTTCATCTTTTCACAAAGACCGTTGGTTTGAGGGTGATATGGTGTTGTTCTTATTTTCTTGCACCCGTACATATGACAGAATTCCTTGAATAAATCGGCTTCAAAAGCAGGTCCCTGATCGGTTAAGACTTGCTCGGGATACCCATGCGGTCTGCAGAAGCTTGCTTGAAAGGTCTTCGCGGCCGTCACTGCGGTCTGGTCTTTCACTGGAACGACTACCAGAAATTTGGAGTAATGGTCCACCATGGTCAAGGCGTATGAGTATCCAGATCTACTCGGCGACAGTTTGACGTGGTCCAGGGCCACAATCTCCAGAGGACGAGTCGTCCGGATAGGTTGCAGGGGGGCCTTCTGACTTCCGTAGTCCTTTCTTCTGAGACCACAGGGTCCACAGTTCCGACACCACCTCTCGACGGAGCTGCGCATCCCTACCCAGTAGAACCGGCATCTCAACAGGGTCTCCAGCTTCCTCCAGCCAAAGTGTCCTGCTTGATCGTGTATGCTTCCAACACCATTGGGACGTCTGTCTTTGGGACCACTATTTGCCAGACCATTTCATGGGTTCTGGGGTTGACGTATCTTCTGCACAACTTTTCACGGTACAGGAACAACTTGCTTCTCTCGTTCCACAGGAGCTTGGCGGGCATAGGTGCATCCTTTTCCAAAGAGGAGCCTTCTTGCTTTAACAACTCCTTGATGTGGCTGACCACTGGATCACTGTCCTGAGTCTCTTTCCAGCTGTGATGGGGTAAAGGATTTAATGTTGCACCATTTTGCTTTCTGTGGACTTGATGCTCGTGGACTACCCCATTTCGATGGAACGCGGGTAGCTCAACTTCTTCCAGGTCGTCCGATTTTCTTCCGTATCAGAGTCATGCGGCATTCGGGACAACGCATCAGCATTAGCATTCTTTCGACCTGCCCGGTACTTGATAGTAAACTGGTAATTGGACAACCGAGCCATCCATCGCTGCTCCATGGCACCCAGCTTGGCGGTTTCCAGGTGCGTTAACGGGTTGTTGTCTGTAAACGCAGTGAACTTATTGGAGGCCAGATAGTGCTTAAATCTTTCGGTAATGGCCCAGACCAGCGCCAGAAACTCCAGCTTGAAGCTGCTATAATTTTCCGGATTCCTTTCAGTTGGCCTGAGTTTTCTGCTAGCATATGCGATGACTTTTTCTTGTCCATTCTGCTTCTGACTGAGAACGGCTCCCAACCCTTCATTACTGGCGTCGGTGTACAACAGGAACGGTTGACTGTAATCAGGATAGGTTAAGATCTCATCACCTGTAAGGATCTCTTTCATCTTTTGGAATGCTTCAGCCTGTTCTTTCCCCCAGTTAAAGGGATGGGTTTCTGCTCTTTAAGGATTGTCCTACCAGGAGGTCCTGTAAAGGAGCTGCCTTCTTCGTGTATCTTTCACGAATCTCCTGTAGTAACCCGTTAGTCCAGGAACTGTCGCACTTCCTTAAGGTTCTTCGGCTCCGGCCACTTCTGGATGGCAGTGACTTTCTCTGGGTCCGGCGCTACTCCTTCCGAACTGACGATGTGCCCCAAGTATTGTACCTTCTGCTTGAGTAGATGGCATTTTGAGGGTTTTAATTTCATCCGTACCTGGACAGGGACTCGAATACTTCTGCCAGGTGCTTCAGATGGTCCTCATATGTCTTGGAATTACACGATAACGTCGTCTAGGTATAGCAGCACGGTTTCAAAATTGAGATGTCCCAGACAGTTTTCCCATCACTCTCTGAAATGTTCCTGGGGCACTACTGAGTCCAAACGGCATTCTGTCGAACTCACAGAGCCCATTGGGGTGGTGAAAGCCGTTTTCTCACGATCCTCCTCAGCCACAGCCACTTGCCAGTAACCACTAGTCAGATCAAGGGTAGAAAAGTAGTTAGCCGTTTTCGAGCAGCTAATGATTCCTCTATACGTGGTAGCGGGTATGCATCCTTGTGTGTTATGCGGTTCACCTGCCTGTAATCCACACACATTCTCATACTACCATCTTTCTTTTTAACCAGAACTAGAGGGGCTGCCAGGGACTACAACTATCCTTATCACCCAGCTTTCTTCATATCATTCAACATTTCTTTAGCCTTCTGATAATGAGCTGGAGGTATGGGCCTATACCGCTCTTTGATGGGAGGATGACTGCCTGTAGGGATATGATGTTGTACTCCCTTAATGATCCCAAATCAAGTGGATTTTTGCTAAACACTTGGGCGTATCGTGCACCACCGTAATACCCCTTGCTTCTGGTGAGCGGGAGTGGTGTCCGTCCCAACATGGAGCTGCTGACACCATTCCGCCACCTGAGTTGCTGGGTCATTGTCCTCCTCTATTTGACAGGAGTCTAAGGACTCAGCCGGGAGAATGGAATTATTGTCGACAGCATGAAGTTTAGCAATGGTTGCATAACGGGGTAAATTTACCTCATCATCTCCCCAATTGAGAAGCCGTACAGGTACTCTCCCATTCCCACTTCTACTACTCTCTAGCAGTCATAAGTGTAGGTCTATGTTCTGAATGGTGGGGTTCTACTACAGCTTGGTAATTCTGTCCCCTCAGACCTATGGCTGCCCTGCACCAAATGATCATTTCACTCATTGGGGTATCACAATAGGATTCGAGTCAGTGACCCGTACATTACCAATTTCGCCGTCGGTAAGCTTCGCTTGTTGCTGACACACCAGGGCCCGGATCTCTCTTTGGATGACTCCTCTCTGCCTTGGTCGGGCAATCTCAGCGAGCTGTTGGAGCAAGAACACTACTTCTTCCAAACAATTACCAATAACATTAGTACCAATATTATATTTAGACCATTCTCCTCATTTACAGTCTTCACTACCAGAAGTCCCTGGTCCTTTCAACTCCTCTCTTCCCACCTTTACATCTACACATTTTGTTCCAAGTACTTCTACAGGAAGACCATTAGAAGCATACACGGTAAAGTCAAGGCTCGGGGTTTAAGATCGTCATTGACCAGTACTTGGTATATAGGGCATCAGGTATAAGAGTGACTTGAGACCCAGTGTCTAGCAATGCTGGAACAGCAATCCCCTCTAAAATAATGGACAGGTAGGGTCGCCCGCCCACATACCTGCGGTTCCAGTCTAGGGGGCCTGGCGGGTATTCTCCTGGGTGTTGGCCCTTGGACCCAGGTTCTGCCCGTTTAAAGGACACTGTGGAGACAAATGACCTTTTCGGTTGCAGCGAAAACAGACGATCTCTCGACGAGAAGGGTGTTGATCAGAGGTTGCTCCTGGGGGTGGCGTTGTCCTCCTCCGGGGGGCGACGTCTTCTTTCTTCTCCGGTGCATCCACGGGACGTCTTCTGGGCAGTCCGCTAGCAAGATTTTTCCTTCCTCTTCTTTCCGCAGTTGCAGGGCACTCATAACAGCAGCCAGATTTTTAGTCAGCTGGCGCACCTCTGAGCGCAGACAGTCCAATTCACTAGGAGATGTCACCTGCGCTTTGGCTTCAGCCACTAGCGGGGAACAGGGGGTTACTGCCGGTTCCGGAGTGACTTCACCCTGATGATGTTGGGTGGCCACCTCAGGTTTGCCCAGGGGCCGCAGCCCTTTTATTGCCATGTCCTTTAGGGCATCAAAGGTAGCATCCGGATGATCTAAGGACCACCAATTTACAGTTCTGCGTTCCTCTGGGGATCTCAATCCCTGTATAAACTGTTCTTTCAACATTTTATTCTCATGGAGAGCATTTAAATTGTTAATTTGCTTGAGTGCTTTCAGGGCTCCTTGCAATCGGCAAGCATAGTCCCGGATGCTGTCACCTGGCTGTTGTGAACAGTGATAGAAGGCCATCCGGAGATCCGTTTCTGTGCGGTCTTCAAATATGGCATTTAGTTTAAGGAAAATCGCAGGTACCGACTCCAGATCAACGGTATCCCAAGTCTCCACTTCCCTCTCAGCAGCGCCAGTTAACTGCCCTATTAACACAGCAGCTTTTTGTTTCTCAGGCATGGAGTACATTTCCAATAGGCTGCTTAACTTCCGCTTGAAGCCTGATAATGTGCCTGGCTCACCGCTGTACTGGGGAAGCCATTTCGCCCCAGGCATATATGGAAGCGTTAGTGGCATGATCGGGACTACCGGACTGGGTGCAGGGCCTGCGCCTCCATCTGGCGCTATAATACCAGACGGTGCGGGATTGGGGCCTCCGGCCGGGGCCGCACTGTCAGCCGGTTGTTGTGACATCTTAGCGCCCCCTTGGTTAAACGGAGCCTACCGGTTTCAGACGCTGCTTCTTCACAGGCACCGCAGTGGGAACAGGACCTTCGTCGCAGGCGCTCTGATGTCAGAGCGTTCACTTCCTGTCGCAGGACCTTCCGATGAGTCAGAGCCGGGGGCGTGTCCAAGACTCTGCGCGCTCTTTCAGGTACGCCCTCCTTCTTCTCCAACGCTTTAGGCGCGAATCTGGCGGCAAATATGGCGGTATTTGGCGCCAAACAACAGCAACAGTCTTTTTCACTCAAACAGTTACATAGGCACGCAGGGCTCGCAATTCTGCGAGTTTCGTATCCTGTTCGTGACGCCAAATTTAGTTGTGTCGACCCGCCACCACAATTGTGGGTTACCAGGGCAATGGGGTACTCAGAGCCGAGCCCGTAGAAGTCTATGGGGATTTTGTCACAGGTAGCTGTGGCTCGGTCTGTGGCCCTGGCGGTCTGGCGTATGTTGTTGGGGATATATTTACAGGGGGTTGATTTATGTACAGTTCGTGACGCCACCTGTAGTGTTCTGGTAATTAGTACCAGCGCTGCTGTAGATCTCTGAGGGGATGGTGAGGCAGCTAGATGTCGGGTCCCCTACAGGTGGGACTCTTCCCTCAGGTCGGTAGTTAGGTAGGGATTGTGCAGGCATGCAGTAATAACTCAGTCTCACACAGTCAAAGTCTTTCCATACCTTTACTTGCAGAATGGTAAAGCAGGTCCCAGGGAGGCTGATGGGGTTGATGGAGGATGAGCTTTGAGGCAAACGTTAAGCAAGTTAGGGGCCTCCTTTAACTCCAATGAAGCTGAGTACGACCAGCTTGAAGCGTAGTCCTCTCTATAATTCCAGCTAATCTTTAGCTGTTCTGCCCGATCAGTGTTGTGGTTGGAGCCTTTTTGTGAGAAAGATGATTTCCTATATTGTCGTGCACTGACTCACGGTCCTCACTTCCCTCTGACCCCAGTTACGTACTGACTATATGGGCTTATCCGCCGCGACCTAGGGTCCGGTAGATTTCTGGCTATCTTATCACCTTGCTTGAAACAAAGATGATCCTTCGGTCCCCAGTAACCGGTAAATTCGTGCAGGTATTCTTCACCTATAGCACTTCCTTGCTTTCTTCCACTTTTGCCCTTCGACTTGCTCAGTTCTCAGGAGATATTTCAGCCTGTTTCCAGTGGGGCACAGCTTTGACTAGGCTCGGGTACGTTAAAGTACCTATACTAGACTCCACAATTTGAAGCTGAAGATAGAGCAGAGTCCCTAAGACGTCTTGTCTCTCCTAAGTCTGGACACACTCTCCTACTGACACTCCCTTCCACACCCCTACTGGGCGTGTTTGAAGGTACATGATGACATGAAGAACACTTAACCTTTACCTCTCCACTCATCCTCCTGGTATTGTGTACCAGGGCTACACATATGCACCAACCCCACTGACTCCTATGTGATGTATACACCAGTCCCACTATCCTATATGTAATGTATGCACCAACCCCATTGTCTCCTATGTGATGTATACACCAGTCCCACTATCCTATATGTGATGTATTCACCAGCCCCACTGTCTCCTATGTGATGTATGCATCAGCCCCACTATCCTATATGTGATGTAGATACCAGCCCCACTGTTCTATATGTGATGTATACACCAGCCCCACTGTCCTATATGTGATGTATACACCAGCCCCACAGTCCTATATGTGATGTATACACCAGCCCCACTGTCCTATATGTGATGTAGATACCAGCCCCATTGTCCTATATGTGATGTATATACACCAGCCCCACTGTCCTATATGTGATGTATATACACCAGGAGACAGCAATTGAATTAAAGGTGGGGGTGAGGAGAGCAAAGGATGAATTAAAGGTGGGGGGATGGGTCGAGCAAATAACCTGGTGAAGAGCAAATAATGATGAATTTTGAGGGTGGTGTGAGTAAATGATGTATTGAGACTGGGGGATGGGTGACAGTAAATTATGAATTTAGGGTGGGGGACACACAAGTGATGAATTGGGGGTGGGGCAGCAAATAATGATAGATTGAGGGTGGAGGAGAATAAATGATGTATTGAATGTGAGGAGGTACAGAGTGGAGGACAATGAGGATGCAGTGGCTTGTATTGAATTGGGGGAAAGAGTACAGGTGCTAATTAATTTATATAATTATTAGGTGGGAAAGTGGCTATTTGTAGCTAGTGGGGGCGCAGTGGTGGATTACAATTTATATTTGTAATGGTTGCATAATAACTAATTATATATTAATGGTGGGTGCACATCTGTATTCAGCTGTATAGTGTAGAAGAAAGTGAAGAAGTGGGTAATGTGCTCTGAAAGCGGTGCTCTAGATAACTATGTGTTATTTTATGCAGAGATGATTCCTGGCTAGAAGAAGTGATGCGGTCTGCGCTGGATGAAAAAGAAAAGCAGAGCCCTGTGTATAGTGTCACTGGTGATCACTGTATTACCTGTACACTGACACTATATACTGAGCTCCAGTGTATAATGTCACTGGTGATCACTGTATTGTCTATACACTGACACTATATACAGAGCTCCTGTGTATAATGTCACTGGTGATCACTGTATTACCTGTACCCTGACACTATATACTGAACTCCTGTGTATAATGTCACTGGTGATCACTGTATTACCTTTACACTGACACTATACAGTCATGGCCAAAAGTTTTGAGAATGACACAAATATTATATTTTCACATGATCTGCTGCCCTCTGGTTTTTATGTGTGTTTGACAGATGTTTTTATCACAGACAGAAATATAATAATTGCAAACATATGAGTAACAAAAGCTTATATTGACAGTTAGAATGAGTTAATGCAGCAAGTCAATATTTGCAGTGTTGACCATTCTTCTTCAGGACCTCTGCAATTCTCCCTGGCATGCTCTCAATCAACTTCTGGACCAAATCCTGACTGATAGCAGTCCATTCTTGCACAATCAATGCTTTCATTTTGTCAGAATTTTTAGGTTTTTGTTTGTCCACCCGTCTCTTGATGATTGACCACAAGTTCTCAATGGGATTAAGATCAGGGAGTTTCCAGGCCATGGACCCAAAATCTCTATGTTTTGTTCCCTGAGCCATTTAGTTATCACCTTTGCTTTATGGCAAGGTGCTCCATCATGCTGGAAAAGGCATTGTTGATCGCCAAACTGCTCTTGGAGGGTTGGGAGAAGTTGCTCTTGGAGGACATTCTGGTACCATTCTTTATTCATGGCTGTGTTTTTAGGCAAGACTGTGAGAGAGCCGATTCCCTTGGCTGAGAAGCAACCCCACATATGAATGGTTTCAGGATGCTTAACAGTTGGCATGAGACAAGACTGGTGGTAGCGCTCACCTTGTCTTCTCCGAATGAGGCGTTTTCCTGATGTCCCAAACAATCGAAAAGGGGATTCATCAGAGAAAATAACTTTACCCCAGTCCTCAGCAGTCCACTGCCTGTACCTTTTGCAGAATATCAGTCTGTCCACGATGTTTTTTCTGGAGAGAAGTGGCTTCTTTGCTGCCCTCCTTGAGACTAGGCCTTGCTCCAAGAGTCTCCGCCTCACAGTGCGTGCAGATGCACTCACACCTGCCTGCTGCCATTCCTGAGCAAGCTCTGCACTGCTGGTAGCCCGTTCCCGCAGCTGAAACACTTTTAAGAGACGGTCCTGGCACTTGCTGGTCTTTCTTGGGCGCCCTGAAGCCTTTTTGGCAACAATGGAACCTCTCTCCTTGAAGTTCTTGATGATGCGATAGATTGTTGACTGAGGTGCAATCTTTCTAGCTGCGATACTCTTCCCTGTTAGGCCATTTTTGTGCATTGCAATGATGACTGCACGTGTTTCTTTAGAGATAACCATGGTTAACAGAAGAGAAACAATGATGCCAAGCACCAGCCTCCTTTTAAAGTGTCCAGTGGTGTCATTCTTACTTAATCATGACAGATTGATCTCCAGCCATGTCCTCATCAACACCCACACCTGTGTTAATGGAGCAATCACTGAAAAGAGGTTAGCTGGTCCTTTTAAGGCAGGGCTGCAATGATGTTGAAATGTGTTTTTAGGGGATAAAGTTCATTTTCTAGCCAAATATTGACTTTGCAAGTAATTGCTGTTAAGCTGATCACTCTTTATAACATTCTGGAGTATAAGCAAATTGCCATTAGAAAAAGTGAAGCAGTAGACTTTGTAAAAATTAATATTTGTGTCATTCTCAAAACTTTTGGCCATGACTGTACACAGAGCTCCTGTGTATAATGTCACTGGTGATCCCTGTATTACCTGTACACTGAAAATATACAGAGCTCCTGTGTATAATGTCACTTGTGATCCCTGTATTAACTGCACACTGACATTATACACAGGAGCTCTGTATATAGTGTCACTGGTGATCACTGTATTACCTATACACTGACACTATATACAGAGTTCCTATGCATAATGTCACTGGTGATCACTGTATTACCTGTACACTGACACTATATACAGAGCTCCTTTGTATAATGTCACTGGTGACCACTGTATTATCTGTACACTTACTCTATATACGTATAATGTCACTGGTGATCACTGTATTACCTGTACACTGACACCATATACTGAGCTCCTGTGTATAATGTCACTGGTGATCACTGTATTACCTGTGCTCTGACACTAAACACAGGGCCTCTGTGTATAATGTCACTGGTGATCACTGTATTACCTATACAGTGACACTATATAGAGAGCTCCTGTGTATAATGTCACTGGTGATCACTGTATTACCTGTACACTGACACTATATACAGAGCTTATGTGTATAATGTCACTGGTGATCCCTGTATTAGCTGTTCACTGACACTATATACAGAGCTCCTGTGTATAATGTCACTGGTAATCACTATTACCTGTAGAAACACTAATATACAGAGCTCCTGTGTGTAACATCACTGGTGATCACTGTATTACCTGTACACTATATACAGAGCTCCTGTGTGTAATATCACTAGTGACCACTGTATTACCTATACACTGACACTATATACAGAGCTCCTATGTATAATGTCACTGGTGATCACTGTATTACCTGTACACTGACACTATAAACAGAGCTTCTGAGCATAATGTCACTATTGATCACTGTATTACCTGTACACTGACACTATATACAGAGCTCCTGTGTATAATGTCACTGGTGATCACTATATTACCTGTACACTGACACTATATACAGAGCTTATGTGTATAATGTCACTGGTGATCCCTGTATTAGCTGTTCACTGACACTATATACAGAGCTCATATGTATAATGTCACTGGTGATCACTGCATTACCTGTAGACTGACACTATATACAGAGCTTCTGTGTGTAATATCACTGGTGATCACTGTATTACCTGTACACTATATACAGAGCTCCTGTGTGTAATGTCACTGGTGATCACTGTATTGCCTATACACTGACACTATATACAGAGCTCCTATGTATATTTTCACTGGTGATTACTGTATTACCTGTACACTGACATTATAAACAGAGCTCCTGTGTATAATGTCACTGGTGATCACTGTATTACTTGTACATTGACACTATATACAGAGCTCATGTGTATAATGTCACTGATCACTGTATTACTTGTACATTGACACTATATACAGAGCTCATGTGTATAATGTCACTGATCACTGTATTACTTGTACACTATATACTATACACAGAGCTCCAGTTTATAATGTCATTGGTGATCACTGTATTAACTGTACACTGACCCTATATACAGAGCTGTTGTTTATAATGTCACTGGTGATGACTATATTACCTGTACACTGAGACTATATACTGAGCTCCTGTGTATAATGTCACCGGTGATCACTGTATTACCTCTACACTGACACCATATACAGAGCTCCTGTTTATATTGTTACTGGTGAGTAACTGTAAAGGTACTGCCACACTAAACGCTCCCGCTAACGATCACAATAACGACGCATACTAATGCGATTGTTTTTGTGATCGTTTTAATATCGCTAGTAGCTGCCACATTTAGCGATCTCGTTAATGACGCATAAGCGGTTAGCGATCTCCTTAACGACTTTGCGATGTAAAAAACAGCGCAAATCATTCACAAAACGTGCCAGACACAGCGATATAGGCTCACCAGCGGGACGCCAACAATTAAAATACGGTCCAGAACCCTAGTGAACGATCAGCGAGATCACAGCAGGGGCCACGTCGTTGCTACATGCCACACACAACAGCGTCACTAACGAGATCGCTAAATAGTGACGTTTTTTAGCGATCTCGTTAGCGACGCTGTTTAGTGTGGCATACCCTTAACACGTGTACATTGACACTATATTGAGAGCTCCTGTGCATAATGCCACTGATGATCTCTTTATTACATGTAAACTGTCAGTATATTCAGAGCTCCTGTGTATAATGGCACTTAGTATTGTATTTTTTTTTTATTAATGATTAGTTTTGTAGTATTCGGTTACTATGTGGTCTGGTCATGGTGTGGCGATATTTGTTGCCTTGTGTGTGGTATTACTGGTCATTTTAAAAAAATGTATGGGACTCATTCCCTTAAAGAAAACTAAATAAAAACATTCCTAAAAAGAGTGATGTGTATTTTAAGAAATGTTTAATAAATTAGTAATTGGTATTAATGGGTATTTTAAGAAATGTTTAATAGATTAGAGTAGAGCCCGGCCAAAAGAATTTACCTTGTCATGGTGGCAGCTTTAAAAATCTTTTGGCCAAAACAAAAGCTGCTGGCTATGTATGAGAATATGGTGTTCAATGGGAACTGTTAATGTGTGATTGGTGTGGATGTGGTGCAGAAGTGCAGTTTTTCCCTCAGTGGGCGGTGAGACTGTGGAAGGTTTGAGGGGTGGAGGTGAAGCTGGGGTGGAGCCTGGACGTAGTCTCAAGCGGGCCCGAAAATTTTGCTAGTATGGGGCCCTGAAATTCCTAGTGGCAGCCCAGGGCACAGTACTTTCCTGGAACCTGGCAGAGTGTCTGAAGTCGTTTCCAGGTGGCGCATTGCATCTCTGCAAGTCGGCACAGTTGATGACTTCAGTTCTGGGGGCACGGCCTGGCATAGTGCGGTGCTTCCCCATAATGAAGCAGGGTGTCGGATGTCAATTCCGGGGGCACGGCCTGATATGGTTTAGTGCATCCCTAGGACAGTAGCAGCCTGGTCCAAAGTTGGGGTGCAGGGCAGGACGGGTGAGTCAGGGTTGATCGACGGGTAAATTATCCTAAATGCTGTATTTTTATTTAAATGTTTTATTCCGAAGGCCTAGGAAAGCGCAATCTAAAGGGCCCGTCTCACATAGCGATATCGCTACCGAGATCGTTATTGAGTCACTAGTTTTGTGACGCAGCAGCGAGCTCACCAGCGATATCGCTGTGTGTGACATTCAGCGACGATCAGCCCCCCTGCCGGGTATCGCTGATCGTCGCTGAAATGTCTGGACATTTTTTTGATCGCTGGTCTCCCGCTGACAGGCACGCATCGCTGCGTGTGACAGGCGGGAGACCAGCGATCCGCTGGTAACCAAGGTACACAGCGTGTTTCCAGGCGCGGGACTGTGCCTAGAAACCCGCTGTGTACCTTGGATACCAGCGCCCTGCTGCAGAGAGCTTGTAACCAAGGTACACAGCGGGTTTCCAGGCACCGCATAGCGCCTGGAAACCCGATGTGTACCTTGGTTAACAACTCCCTGCATCAGGGCGCTGGTATCCAAGGTACACTGCGGGTAACTAGCAATGTTTACCCGCAGTGTCCTTGTGCTGATCGCTGCCTGAGCTGCCTGTTTGGCAGCTCAGCAGCGATAATATAGTGATACACCAGCGATCCTGATCGTTGTCGGGATCGCTGGTGTATCACTATGTGAGACCCGGGCTTAAGTCTAGGCACGAGGAATGTGCATTATGCAAGTGCAGATTAGCACCCACTTATAGTAAAAAGCTACACAAAGAATGCATTGAAAGAACTTTAGAAGAAGAATCCCCTTCAATCATGGAAAATATGAAACCATGATCAGGGTGTAAATTAAAAAATCTTTAAAGGGAGTTAAAGTGAACCTGACAGCAGGATTGTGCTCAGTAAACTACAGATAATGTCAGGTTGGCACTGTTATACTGATTAAAATGATACATTGGTTGATGAAATCCGTCTTGTGGTTGCTGTTTAATCTTTATTTTCAGTTTTCAATTAATGAGATTCTCGTGCTCCTTGGCGGCTTTTGGGCGGGGCTTTATCTGGTGTTCTGCTTATACATTCGGAACGATGCCACTGCGCAGGTGCCGCCAGCGCCATCTTGATGGATCCTAATTTTTTTTTCTCTGCCAAAGATGGCATCGGTGGCGCCTACGCAGTAGCACAATCTTGCTGACAGGTTTGTTCACTTTAAAGCCAGCACTTCATCAAGAGAGACCGGTGTAAACTCTACCTCAGAAGAAGAAATAGAAGATGGAGAACTAGGATGTTCCTATTCAGATGCCTCATCATCATCATCCTTTTCCAACAGCTGCGGACATCAATCTAGTTTTCCAGCCGAAGATACGAGCAAACTGGTGAAGGCAGTTAGGGCAACAATGATGGTAGAGGAGATTAAGGAGTCAAGACCCATGCAGTAACTAATGTTCGGGGAATTAGAGGTCAGGACCCATCCATAAGAACATAGCATCACTAATTAGGAAAAATGGAAAAAGCCAGACAGGAAAGCTTTTATCCCGAAAGAAATTAAAAGGAAGTATTCTTTTGAAATAGGAGATTCTGAAACCTGGGAAAAACTGCCCAAAATAGACATGGCAGTATGCAAGTTGTCCTGTAATACAGCGCTTCCATTCAACGATGCAGACCTTTTAAAGGACCCACATGGTAAGAAGGCAGAATGCTCTCCAGAACAAATCTGTAGGGCAGCCACGTGGTTTTTACCTTCCACTTTTTTCACACACTATGGGTTGAATTTAGGTGCTTATGTGTAGCCCAGCTTCGCAGGCACACATAAAAGTCCAGGAGAGTGCACAGGAAAGTAACAGCTAAAGCTTGATATGCATTCACTGCCACTCACTCTTCAGACACACCCATCTGAGTTATAAGGGGGAGTGACACGTGGTAGTTAGTCAGTCTAGTCTAGATTCCTGTCTGAGGACAGTGTAGTTTTAGTCTGGCTTTGTGAGACAGCCAGTCAGTTAGCTCCGGGAGGCTCAGGAGTGAGTCGTCCCTTGGATAGTTAGCTGTCTGAGATAAGATCAGCCTGTGTGGAGCTTAGTGTTCAGTGGAGTTCAGCCTGTTAGCTTCTGTCTCAAGGACAGAGCAGCCATTCAGTCTCGGTCCTGTGTGGACTTTGGAGGAAACTGAGAGCTGTGCAGCGAGCTCTGGATGAAGCTGACATTATTCCACAAAAGCCACCAGTGTTTATGTTAAGAGCGGAAAGCAGGGCGAAGGGCACAGTGGAGAAGACAGAGAAGTGCTACAGGTATTGGATTGCCTGCACTAAATCACCGGTCACTGGGGACCGAAGCGTTGCTATTGTTTCAAGCATAGTGACAAGAAAACCAGAGGCATCTGGACTACAGGTCGCAGAGAGCAGCCCTAAGTGTCAATACGTAACCGGAGTCAGGTGGAACAGGGACTTTGAGTCAAGTGCACGACAAAAGTAAGGACTTAGTTTCATCACTTAGAAGGCTCCACCACAACGTTGGCCGGGCAGTACAGCTATAGAGAAAGCTGGAGTTTCAGAGTTAACTTCGCTTCAGGCAAGTTGGACTCACATGTACATTGAAGTTAAGGAGGCCTCTAACCTGCTCAGCTGTTACCGGAATGTGCACTCTCCACCCCGACCAGCTCCCCGGGACCTGCTTGAACCATCATCAGTAAAAGGTATGAAAAGAAGCTGCATTGTGTTTGGCTGAATTCTTACTATATCCTGCATCATCATCCTCATAGACTTCCAGGGACCCGTCTCACCTGTGGGAGACTTACTACCAAGCTGCCCCATAACATCCCCTGTGAAAGTCCTTATAGCAGCGCTGGTTCAATTAACCAGATACCACAGGTGGCGTCACGAACTACCTATCCTAAATATCCCCTGTAAATATTCCCCTATTGCACGACCGCCAGGGCCACGGACCGAGCCACCGCTACCAGTGACAACTCCCATAGATTTCCATGGGCTCGGCTCCGAGTACCCCATAGCCCTGGTATCCACAATTGTGGTGCGTGGTCGGAACACTTACTTTCAGGAAAAAAGTTTTACAAGCCGTGGCTCCTCCCTAGGGGATTCCTCTGTAATCTCTCTCCATGGTGCTGTCGTGGGGAATGGGAAAAATGATGACTACTTACCGGTAATCAGATTTTCCATAACCCACGTAAGCACCCTTCCCTATTCACTCCTGTGAAGACACAGCATTTAATCTTGATTATCCAGACGTCTATTTTTAGTAGACCAGGACACATAGGCTATTATCTTTATTTTGACTTGTGAATGTATATGTTTTTCTTTGGTTGGTAAAAACAGACTATTGTTCGTATAAGCTGGATGTTGAGTTTTGAGTTGTTGTTTGCTGCAAGTCATTGTCTGCTAACTATCATGGTATTGGACAGGGTCCTTGGCCTGCCCTTTCAGGGTTAATTGTGGTGGCCTCCCTTTGGATCTGGGAGGGGTATTTATACAAACTGTGGACTAGGATTTCCTGTCAGCTATACTTTCGTTTAGCCTGTGTGCCTGACCCCCTGGTGTGTGTTCTCTGTTTTCGTCTGTTTGTTTTGCTCTCCGTGCTTGACTCGGTCCGTTTACTCTCGGCTTTCTGACCTTCGGCTTCCTTTTGACAATCCCTGTGTCTCACCCCTCCAGTACCTCGCTATCTCCTGGTTTTGACCTTGGCACGTCTGAATAACCTTCGGCGTCTATTGTCTCCTTTCGACCCGGCGCCTGACGCCGCCCTCGGCCACCTCCCACTCTGTCACGTGGTTCAGGTCCTGCTTGCTACCCGGTGAGTTCTCCGACGCTCCGCTCTCAGCTCCCTTGCTGCGGTGTGCAGCCCTCCCCACAGCAGTCACACATGGGAGCCGTGACAATATCTTTGAGGGACATTTGTTAATATGTTGATTGTATATTGTGCCAGGCCAGCTAGTTTGTTGACCTGCAAAATAGAGGAGGAAAAACTAGGCAGATTGATTAAATACTCAAACAATGTGAGTTAATCTCCCCTTGGCCTGTGGACGAAGGTTTCAAGGACAGTTGTGAAATATAGGGGGGATATGCCTCTGTATCAAGAGTGACTTGACAGAACAACAGGCAGGACACCATGACTCCATAAAGGAACACTCTACCAGGACAACATGGCTCCATCGAGGGGACACATTTGGATTCCAAAGGATGCCAGCTTAAGGGATTGGGTGCCTCGCTGGAAGAATACAGATCTGCTCCATTAACTATGACACAATCCATGGATAAATTCAGAGAATCTAGGTTGAGACCATCCGGTCACCTGGCTCCATGGAGACATTCGGAGAAGCCAGGTTGGGCTCATACGGTTACCTGGCCCCATGGATATGTGTGGGGAAACCAGGTTGGGACCATCCTGTCACTTGGCTCCATGGAGACGTTCAAAGAAGGCAGGTTAGGACCATCCAGTCACCTGGCCACGTGTGTCAATGGGCTGTCAGCTTCCTAAGCTTGTAGTTACCTCTTTTCTGTGGGTGCCTGCCAAAAGCGAGGTGCCACCGGTGGAGGTAGGCGGCCCTGGAAGTCCCAAAGTCACAGCTGCTCTAATCCTAGTAAGTCAGTGGAAGGTGACAGTTTGTAATTTGCACCATATTGGGTATTTTGCTGGGACTGTTCTATATGTTATTGTCTGTTTTGTGGTTCAATAAAGTATTGCCACACTGTTTTACCCTAACCCTGTGCAGTCTCGTTGTCTCCCATGTAATGTAAACAGCAGATGTGTGGCCCAGCTGCGCTTGGTGACACATGTTCCCTGGAGGATGCACAGAAAGGTAATTTCACACTCACCTGATATTCATTCACACTCACACTTCCCTATAGTGCCACTAGAGGGAGCCTTAGACTATATAAGGTAGTGAGAGACGTAGCAGTAGCCAGTCTAAGCTAGTCTAGTCTTGGTGTGGATTTCCTGTCAGAGACATTCCAGTCAGACAGACGGAGGGAAAGATTGCAAGCTGTTACCTCAGAACAGGCTGACTGTTAGTTCCCTATGAACGTGGAAAGTGACTCTCGGAGTGAGCATGAAATCAGTCTGACGGAAGGTCCTGATAGCTACTCTGGACAGAGCCTATGAAGGAAAAGAAGGAAGGGAGCTACAGTTATTATAACAACGAGTCGACTGAGAAACGGTCAGTGAGCTGTGGATAGAAGGAAGCTGACGACTACACCTACTGTTGCCTGTGCTTATGTTAAGGGTGTGAGTAGGGCGACAGGCGAGTGGTAAAGAAGAGGAAAGAGTGACTGAAGTGATATAGCAACGATAGCTGACCTCCACTCTGTACTACCGGACACCGGGTCCGAGCTTGCTAGTTCCTTCACGGCTAGTGGGAGAAACCGGGGACCCTGCTGGACTTCAGGTAACAGAGGGGGCCCAACAGTGCTGATACGTAACCGGGGTCAGGAAGAACAGGAGTCTAGCAGGACGCTGCAGATATAGACTTAGTTCTTGCCAAAAAAGGCTCCACCACAATGTCGGCCGGGCGTAGCTGTTCTATTCAGAGTTAAACTTCGCTTCATGCAAGTAGGAACTCATGACAGAATCACTGACTGGGTGGATCAGGGAAATTCTGTAGATATAGTATATCTTGACTTCAGCAAAGCATTTGACAAAGTATCTCACACAATCCTTATTGAAAAAATGACTAAGTATGGAATGGACAAGGCAACTGTTAGGTGGATTCATAGCTGGCTTAGTGATCGGACTCAAAGAGTGGTCGTAAATGGCTGCACATCCAGTTGGAAGAATGTCTCAAGTGGGGTACCACAAGGCTCTGTTTTGGGCCCTGTATTGTTCAACATCTTTATCAATGATTTAGATGAAGGAATTGAGGGTAAACTGATCAAATTTGCTGATGACTCAAAGCTAGGAGGGGTAGCTAATACTAGAGAAGAGAGAGAGAGGATTCAAAAAGATATAAATAAACTGGAGCAGTGGGCAGCAACTAACAGAATGGTTTTTAACAGGGAAAAATGCAAAGTACTACATCTGGGCAATAAAAATGAAAAAAGCATATACAAAATGGGAGGAATAGGGCTAAGTAACAGCACATGTGAAAAAGACTTGGGTATACTAATTGATCACAGACTGAACATGAGTCAACAGTGTGATGCAGCAGCAAAAAAGGCAAATACAATTCTAGGATGTATCAACAGAAGCATACAGTCTAGATCACGTGAGGTCATTATTGCCCTCTACTCCTCTTTGGTCAGACCTCATCTGGAATACTGTGTCCAGTTTTGGGCATCACATTTTAAAAAAGACATCAACAAACTGGAGCAAGTTCAAAGGAGAGCCACCAGAATGGTGACCGGTCTGCAAACCATGTCCTATGAGGAACGGTTGCAGGATTTGGGAATGTTTAGCTTACAAAAAAGAAGACTGAGAGGAGACTTAATAGCTGTCTACAAATATCTCAAGGGCTGTCACATTGTAGAAGGATCATCTTTATTCTCATTTGCACAAGGAAAGACTAGAAGCAATGGGATGAAACTAAATGGTAGGAGACACAGATTAGATATTAGAAAAAACTTTTTGACAGTTAGGGTGATCAAGGAGTGGAACAGGCTGCCAAGAGAGGTGGTAATGTGTCGACCCGCCACCACAATTGTGGGTTACCAGGGCAATGGGGTACTCAGAGCCGAGCCCGTAGAAGTCTATGGGGATTGTCACAGGTAGCTTGTGGCTCGGTCTGTGGCCCTGGCGGTCTGGCGTATGTTGGGGGAATATTTACAGGGGATAGATTTATATACAGTTCGTGACGCCACCTGTAGTATTCTGGTAATTAGTACCAGCGCTGCTGTAGATCTCTGAGGGGATGGTGAGGCAGCTAGATGTCGGGTCCCCTACAGGTGGGACTCTTCCCTCAGATCGGGAGTTAGGTAGGGATTGTGCAGGCATGCAATAATAACTCAGTCTCACACGGTCAGCGTCTTTCCATACCTTTACTTGTAAGATGTTCAAGCAGGTCCCAGGGAGGCTGATGGGGTTGATGGAGGATGAGCTTTGAGGCAACAGCTAAGCAAGTTAGGGGCCTCCTTTACTGTCCAATGAAGATGAGTACGACCAGCCTGAAGCGTAGTCCCCTCTATGATTCCAGCTTATCCAAAGCTGTGCTTCCCAGTCAATTTAATGTTAGGAGTCTTTCTATGAGGGAGCTGAATTCTTATTTTGTCCTGCAGAAACTCAAAGTCTTCACTTCCCCTGACCCCAGTTACGTACTGACTATAAGGGGCTTGTTTGCCGCGACCTAGGGTCCGGTAAATCTCTGGTTTTCTCCTCACTATGCTTGTAACAATAGTGATTCTTCGGTCCCCAGTGACCGGTTGCAATGTGCAGGACTTTTCCAAGCCAAACGCACTTTTCCAATAATCTTCCACTTTGCCCTTCGATTTGCTCGACTCTTAATAGATAGTTCAGTCTTTCTTCCAGTGGGGCACAGCTCTGACTAGACTAAGGTGAATTAGACCACCTGTACCAGCCTCCACGTTCTGAACTGCTAACAGGCTCAAACTGGACACGTCTACTCTGTCCAAGGACAGGAAACTGACTGACTAGAAATCACTCCCTTCCACACCCCTGCTGGGTGTGTCAGGAGTGTACATGATGTCATGAAGAGACCTTAACTGTTACCTCTCCACTCATCCTCCTGGTATTGTGTACCAGGGCTACACATTCCCCCATGGTAAACGACAGCACTCCCGGGCTGTAAAATATAAAGAGACAGTTTTGTTCATGCATGAAAACATTAAACAATTAACATTGGTTCGTCCCATCCGGGAGGTGAGGATATCTTGAACGTTGCAAACATTAACATCATATATAGAAATACAAAAGTATTAAATAGCATTCAATAAATATACGGTATACTTGTGAAGGACCCGCACCAAACCTTCAACGTAGGTCCTGGGTGGGCTGCAGGACATCCAATTGCAGACCTCACTCAGTGCCACACCACACGGGTTTTTGGTTCAGAGGTAAGTCAAGGTTTCATGTGAAACCATTAAAAAGAAAGGCACTTTAGTGCAACTATTTACAGGATACAGTTTTTGGGCTGGCTCAGTCCTCAGCCTCTGAGTCCATTGTTAAACGAAGACATAATAGGGAAAAACACATTTATATATATAGACTTTTCACAATATATTCACATGAATTCGTTATAATCACTGCTGATATCTAATGGGTAATTTCCCTTTTGTGATTCTCTCTGATCTACGTGGTGTAGTTTCAGGTATATCAAGTTGCGATCTGTCTGCACTGCGTAACGGCAAACTATAGAACTGCCTTAATCTTTCTATGGATCTGGCAAGCGTACTGATGGCTGGGCGGTGTGAGTCAGCTTCACCAGGGGATCCCATAGTATGGGGCGCTGCTTCAGATGATCCATCTTGAGGTTCCACAGGTTGAGGTGTTGCTGGGATGGGTAACTCCTGAGCGGGCTCAACTGGCACCACAGGCACAACTGGAGGTAGAACTTCCTCTTGTGGCTGATAAAACTGCAACACTGGAATTATCACAGCATCTCCCAGTCGGGGCCAATCCGCAGGAAAATCTCCCAGATCGGTGTGTATGACCTCTTCCTTTCTTTCTCCTTGATTGAGGACAGGGTTCTTTTCACAACGCTTTAAGTGTTCTGGACACAATTTCAAATGATCTCTGGACACAGTGATTGTTGTTCTTCCTCCGTCCTTACTGACGACACAAACTTTTCTGTTGTCATATTTAGAATCTTGTATGACGTAGGGTTCTTGCTCCCACTGATTATCCAATTTGTGCATCTTCCTTTTTCTTTTTAATACTACCTCTCCAGGCATCAAAGGCTTGGCAGGAGCATTTCGGTTGTAAACATCTTCCTGTTTCTCCCGTGCCTTATTGAGACTTTCCTCCACACAGATTTGTACTCTTCTGTATTGCTCTTGCCGATTGACGTCCCAGTTTTCCACGGCGTCGTCCGCCTCCGGTTCTACCACTCCAAGTTCTAGATCCATTGGTAGTTTTCCGGGCCTTGCTCTCATAAGATAAGCTGGAGTGCAGTTAGTTGAGCTTACAGGTATATGATTATACAAATCAACCAAATCAGGCAGTAAATCCGGCCATCGATTCCTGTCTTCCAACGGTATGGATCTCAACAAGTCAAGGACAATATGGTTCATCTTTTCACAAAGACCGTTGGTTTGGGGGTGGTATGGTGTTGTTCTTATTTTCTTGCACCCGTACATGTGACAGAATTCCTTGAATAAATCAGCTTCGAAAGCAGGTCCCTGATCGGTTAAGACTTGCTCCGGATACCCATGCGGTCTGCAGAAGCTTGCTTGAAAGGTTTTTGCGGCCGTCACTGCGGTCTGGTCCTTCACTGGAACAACCACCAGAAATCTGGAGTAATGGTCCACCATGGTCAAGGCGTATGAGTATCCAGATCTACTTGGCGACAATTTGACGTGGTCCAGGGCCACAATCTCCAGGGGACGAGTCGTCCGGATAGGTTGCAGGGGGGCCTTTTGACTTCCGTAGTCCTTTCTTCTGAGACCACAGGGTCCACAGTTCCGACACCACCTCTCGATGGAGCTGCGCATCCCTACCCAGTAGAACCGGCATCTCAACAGGGTCTCCAGCTTTCTCCAGCCAAAGTGTCCTGCTTGATCGTGGTACGCTTCCAACACCATTGGGACGTCTGCCTTGGGGACCACGATTTGCCAGACCATCTCATGGGTTCTGGGGTTGACGTATCTCCTGCACAACTTCTCACGGTATAGGAACAACCTGCTTTTCTCGTTCCACAGGAGCTTGGCTGACATAGGTGCATCCTTTTCCAGAGAGGAGCCTTCCTGTCTTAACAACTCCTTGATGCGGCTGACCACTGGATCACTGTCCTGAGTCTCTTTCCAGCTATGATGGGGTAAAGGATTTAATGTTGCACCATACTGCTTTCTGTGGACTCGATGCTCGTGGACTACCCCATTTCGATGGAACGCAGGTAGCTCAATTTCTTCCAGGTCGTCCGATTCTTCTTCCGTGTCAGAGTCATGCGGCCTTCGGGACAACGCATCAGCATTAGCATTCTTTCGACCTGCCCGGTACTTGATAGTAAACTGGTAATTGGACAACCGAGCCATCCATCGCTGCTCCATGGCACCCAGCTTGGCGGTTTCCAGGTGCGTTAAGGGGTTGTTATCTGTAAATGCAGTGAACTTATTGGAGGCCAGATAGTGCTTAAATCTTTCAGTAATGGCCCAGACCAGCGCCAGAAACTCTAGCTTGAAGCTGCTATAATTTTCCGGATTCCTTTCAGTTGGCCTGAGTTTTCTGCTGGCATATGCGATGACTTTTTCTTGGCCATTCTGCTTCTGACTGAGAACTGCTCCCAAACCTTCATTACTGGCGTCGGTGTACAACAGGAACGGTTGGCTGTAATCAGGATAGGTTAAGATCTCATCACCTGTCAGGATCTCTTTCATCTTTTGGAATGCTTCAGCCTGTTCTTTACCCCAATTGAAAGGAGGGTTTCTGCTCTTTAGGGATTGTCCTACTAGGAGGTCCTGTAAAGGGGCTGCCTTCTTCGTGTAATCTTTCACGAATCTCCTGTAGTAACCCGTTAGTCCCAGGAACTGTCGCACTTCCTTAAGGTTTTTCGGCTCCGGCCACTTCTGGATGGCAGTGACTTTCTCTGGGTCCGGCGCTACTCCTTCCGAACTGACGATGTGCCCCAAGTATTGTACCTTCTGTTTGAGTAGATGGCATTTTGAGGGTTTCAACTTCATCCCGTACCTGGACAGGGACTCGAATACTTCTGCCAGGTGCTTCAGATGGTCCTCATATGTCTTGGAATACACGATAACGTCGTCTAGGTATAGCAGCACGGTTTCAAAATTGAGATGTCCCAGACAGTTTTCCATCACTCTCTGAAATGTTCCTGGGCACTACTGAGCCCGAACGGCATTCTGTCGAACTCACAGAGCCCCATTGGGGTGGTGAAAGCCGTTTTCTCACGATCCTCCTCAGCCACAGCCACTTGCCAGTAACCACTAGTCAGATCAAGGGTAGAAAAGTAGTTAGCCGTTTTCAGAGCAGCTAATGATTCCTCTATACGTGGTAACGGGTATGCATCCTTGTGTGTTATGCGGTTCACCTGCCTGTAATCCACACACATTCTCATACTACCATCTTTCTTTTTAACCAGAACTAGAGGGGCTGCCCAGGGCTACAACTATCCCTTATCACCCCAGCTTTCTTCATATCATTCAACATTTCTTTAGCTTTCTGATAATGAGCTGGAGGTATGGGCCTATACCGCTCTTTGATGGGAGGATGACTGCCAGTAGGGATATGATGTTGTACTCCCTTAATTGTCCCAAAATCAAGTGGATTTTTGCTAAACACTTGGCGTACTCTTGCACCACCCGTAATACCCCTTGCTTCTGGTGAGCGGGAGTGGTGTCTGTCCCAACATGGAGTTGCTGACACCATTCCGCCACCTGAGTTGCTGGGTCATTGTCCTCCTCTATTTGACAGGAGTCTAAGGACTCAGCCGGGAGAATAGAATTATTATCAACAGCATGAAGTTTAGCAATGGTTGCATAACGGGGTAAATTTACCTCATCATCTCCCCAATTGAGAAGCCGTACCGGTACTCTTCCATTCACCACCTCTACTACTCCTCTAGCAGTCATAAGTGTAGGTCTATGTTCTGAATGGTGGGGTTCTACTACAGCTTGGTAATTCTGTCCTCTCAGACCTATGGCTGCCCTGCACCAAATGATCATTTCACTCATTGGGGGTATCACAATAGGATCCGAGTCAGTGACCCGTACATTACCAATTTCGCCGTCGGTAAGCTTCGCTTGCTGCTGACACACCAGGGCCCGGATCTCTCTTTGGATTACTCCTCTCTGCCTTGGTCGGGCAATCTCAGCGAGCTGTTGGAGTAAGAACACAACTTCTCCCAAACAATTACCGATAATGTTAGTACCCAAAATGATATTTAAACCGTTCTCCTCATTTACAGTCTTTACTACCAGAAGCCCTTGGTCCTTCAACTCCTCTCTGCCCACCTTTACATCTACACATTTTGTTCCGAGTACTTCTACAGGAAGACCATTCGAAGCATACACAGTAAAGTCAAGGCTCGGAGGTTTAAGACTGTCCATTGACCAGTACTTGGTATATAGAGCATCAGGTATTAGGGTCACCTGGGACCCAGTGTCTAACAATGCTGGAACAGCAATACCATCTAGAATAATAGACAGGTAGGGTCGCCCGCCCACATACCTGCGGTTCCAGTCTAGGGGCCTGACGGGTATTCTCCTGGGTGTTGGCCCTTGGACCCAGGTTCTGCCCGTTTAAAGGACACTGTGTAGACAGATGACCTTTCCGGTTGCAGCGGTAACAGATGATCTCTCGACGAGAAGGGTGTTGATCAGAGGTTGCTCCTGGGGGTGGCGTTGTCCTCCTCCGGGGGGGCGACGTCTTCTTTCTTCTCCGGTGCATCCACGGAACGTCCTCTGGGCAGTCAGCTAACAAGATCTTCCCTTCCTCTTCTTTCCGCAGCTGTAGGGCACTCATCACAGCGGCCAGATTTTTAGTCAGCTGGCGCACCTCTGAGCGCAGACAGTCCAATTCACTAGGAGGTGTCACCTGCGTTTTGGTTTCTGCCACTAGCGGGGAACAGGGGGTTACTGCCGGTTCCAGAGTGACTTCACCCTGATGATGTTGGGTGGCCACCTCAGGTTTGCCCAGGGGCCGCAGCCCTTTTATTGCCATGTCCTTTAGGGCATCAAAGGTAGCATCCGGATGATCTAAGGACCACCAATTTACAGTTCTGCGTTCCTCTGGGGATCTCAATCCCTGTATAAATTGTTCTTTCAGCATTCTATTCTCGTCGATAGCATTTAAATTGTTAATTTGCTTGAGGGCTCTCAGGGCTCCCTGTAGTCGGCAAGCATAGTCCCGGATGCTGTCACCTGGCTGTTGTGAACAGTGATAGAAGGCCATCCGGAGATCCGTTTCTGTGCGGTCTTCAAATATGGCATGAAGCTTCAGGAAGATCGCAGGCACCGACTCCTGATCAACGGTATCCCAAGTCTCCACTTCCCTCTCAGCAGCGCCAGTTAGCTGCCCTATTAGCACAGCAGCTTTTTGTCTCTCAGGCATGGAGTACATTTCTAGGATGCTGCATAACTTCCGCTTGAAGCCTGCTAATGTGCCTGGCTCACCGCTGTATTGGGGAAGCCATTTCGCCCCAGGCATATATGGGAGCGTTAGTGGCATGATCGGGACTACCGGACTGGGTGCTGGACCTGCACCCCCATCTGGCGCTACAATACCAGACGGTGCGGGATTGGGGACTCCGGCCGGGGCCGCACTGTCAGCCGGTTGTTGTGACATCTTAGCGCCCCCTTGGTTAAACGGAGCCTACCGGTTTCAGATGCTGCTACTTCACAGGCACCGCAGTGGGAACAGGACCTTCGTCGCAGGCGCTCTGATGTCAGAGCGTTCACTTCCTGTCGCAGGACCTGCCGCTCTATTTTGCGATGCAATTTGCGATGCGGATTGCAATGCAGATTGTGATGCAGTTTGCTATGCGGATTGTGATGCAGATTGCTATGCAGTTTGCTATGCAGTTCGCGATGCGGTTTGCAAAGCAGATTGCTATGCAGTTTGCGATGCGGTTTGCGACGCAGATTGCTATGCAGTTTGGGGTGCAGGTTGGGGGCGTGTCCAAGACTTTGCACGCTTTTTCAGGTCCGCCCACCTTCTTCTCCAGCGCCTGAGGGCGCGAATATGGCGGCAAAATGGCGGATTTTAGCGCCAAACAATAGCAACAGTCTTTTTCATCAAAACACTCCACAGGCACACAGGGCTCGCAATGCTGCAAGTTTCGGATCCTGTTCGTGACGCCAAGTTTTTGTGTCGACCCGCCACCACAATTGTGGGTTACCAGGGCAATGGGGTACTCAGAGCCGAGCCCGTAGAAGTCTATGGGGATTGTCACAGGTAGCTTGTGGCTCGGTCTGTGGCCCTGGCGGTCTGGCGTATGTTGGGGGAATATTTACAGGGGATAGATTTATATACAGTTCGTGACGCCACCTGTAGTATTCTGGTAATTAGTACCAGCGCTGCTGTAGATCTCTGAGGGGATGGTGAGGCAGCTAGATGTCGGGTCCCCTACAGGTGGGACTCTTCCCTCAGATCGGGAGTTAGGTAGGGATTGTGCAGGCATGCAATAATAACTCAGTCTCACACGGTCAGCGTCTTTCCATACCTTTACTTGTAAGATGTTCAAGCAGGTCCCAGGGAGGCTGATGGGGTTGATGGAGGATGAGCTTTGAGGCAACAGCTAAGCAAGTTAGGGGCCTCCTTTACTGTCCAATGAAGATGAGTACGACCAGCCTGAAGCGTAGTCCCCTCTATGATTCCAGCTTATCCAAAGCTGTGCTTCCCAGTCAATTTAATGTTAGGAGTCTTTCTATGAGGGAGCTGAATTCTTATTTTGTCCTGCAGAAACTCAAAGTCTTCACTTCCCCTGACCCCAGTTACGTACTGACTATAAGGGGCTTGTTTGCCGCGACCTAGGGTCCGGTAAATCTCTGGTTTTCTCCTCACTATGCTTGTAACAATAGTGATTCTTCGGTCCCCAGTGACCGGTTGCAATGTGCAGGACTTTTCCAAGCCAAACGCACTTTTCCAATAATCTTCCACTTTGCCCTTCGATTTGCTCGACTCTTAATAGATAGTTCAGTCTTTCTTCCAGTGGGGCACAGCTCTGACTAGACTAAGGTGAATTAGACCACCTGTACCAGCCTCCACGTTCTGAACTGCTAACAGGCTCAAACTGGACACGTCTACTCTGTCCAAGGACAGGAAACTGACTGACTAGAAATCACTCCCTTCCACACCCCTGCTGGGTGTGTCAGGAGTGTACATGATGTCATGAAGAGACCTTAACTGTTACCTCTCCACTCATCCTCCTGGTATTGTGTACCAGGGCTACACAGTAAGTTCTCCTTCAATGGAAGTCTTCAAACAGAGGCTGGACAGACATCTGTCTGGGATGATTTAGAGAATCCTGCTTTGAGCAGGGGGTTGGACCAGATGGCCCAGGAGGTCCCTTCCAACTCTTCCATTCTATGATTCTATGATATTTAGTGATAAAATCGTGAATGTGTGGTTTGTTTGGCTCTTTTCTTGCTGAAGGGAGCAAGTTTACCTTTCAAATGGTGTATCATTTGTGTGTGTGGGGCGAAGTAATTAGCGAAAAAGCAGTGTTTGCATCTGTGACTCACCATTTGTGTGTGTGGGTCGAAGTAATCACCGAAAAAGTAGTGCATTTATACAAATGTGTTTGCATATGTGACTCACCTGCAGTGAAGTGTGCAATCCTCCAATGTGCCTGAAATAGGCTGGGCAACCACTTGAGCAAGCTGGAAAGACCCCAAGGCAAATGTTTGGATTTGTTTGTGATGTCTGTAAGCAGCTGGTAGTGTGCTTTGGGGTAGTGTGCTGCCACCTGCCAGTAATTTGACCTTCAATATGGTGTATCATTTGTTTGTGTGGGTGGAGTATGAACGGAGCATGTGTGCAATTTAATAGGCAGTGCATGTTTACAAATGTGTTTGCATATGTGCCTCACCTGCAGTGAAGTGTGCAATCCTCCAATTTGGCTAAAATAGGCTGGGCAAGCAGTTCGGCAAGCTGGAAAGCCCCCAAGGCAAATGTTTGGATTTGTTTGTGATGTCTATAAGCAGCTTTGTGGTATTGTGATATGGGGTACTGTGTTGCCACCTGCAGGTCATTTTTCCTTACTGCAGGTTTATGAAAATTAATGTTCAAACTGTATTTTGTGGTCAAATCATGGATGTGTGGTTTGTTTGGCTATTTTCTTGATGAAGGGGGCAAGTTTACCTTTCAAATGGTGTATCATTTGTGTGTGTGGGTGCAGTATTAACGGAGATACAAAGTAATCACCGAAAAACAGTGTTTAGAAATAATAGAATAGATAGGAGACACTGAAGCTGCACACATACATCACAAGGGGACACTGGGGCTGCTATACATACATCATATAGGAGACACCAAGACTGCTGTACACATCACATAAGAGACACCAAAACTGCTATATTCATACATAGAAGACACCAAGACTGCTGTATACATAACATAGGAGACACTGATGCTGATGTATATGCATCACATAGGAGACACTAAGACTGTGAGTCGCACGCAGTACCAGGGCTTGTGGGGTACTCGGCACCGAGCCCGTTCACTTCAATGGGGGAGAGGTCACGGGTAGCGCAGCTCGGTCCGTTGCCCTGGGCGCTCATACAAGGGGGAATATTTACAGGGAATTTTAGGAATTGTTCGTGACGCCACCTGTGGTTTCTGATCAGGGTGACCAGCGCTGCAGGGTGAATCCTCTGAGGGGTTGTTACTGGGCAGCAAGGTGTTAAGTCTTCCACAGGTAAGACTGGATCCCTCAGGGTATATGGCGGTGCAGGGTGCAGGCAATAAGGTAGACACACACAAGTCAGTCTCTTTCCATACCTTTACTGGTGGTATTTGCAGGTATGTCCCGGGAAGCTGCTCAGGGTGGAGGATGCACATCCAGTAATCACTGAGTAGGTTTGAGGCCTCCTTACTTCCAATGTGTATGAGTTCCTACTTGCATGAAGCGAAGTTTAACTCTGAATAGAACAGCTACGCCCGGCCGACATTGTGGTGGAGCCTTCTTTTGGCAAGAACTAAGTCTATATCTGCAGCGTCCTGCTAGACTCCTGTTCTTCCTGACCCCGGTTACGTATAAGCACTGTTGGTCCCCCTCTGCGACCTGAAGTCCAGCAGGGTCCCCGGTTTCTCCCACTAGCCGTGAAGGAACTAGCAAGCTCGGACCCGGTGTCCGGTAGTACAGAGTGGAGGTCAGCTATCGTTGCTATATCACCTCAGTCACTCTTTCTTCTTCTTTACCACTCGCCTGTCGCCCTACTCACACCCTTAACATAAGCACAGGCAACAGTAGGTGTAGTCGTCAGCTTCCTTCTATCCACAGCTCACTGACCGTTTCTCAGTCGACTCATTGTTATAATAACTGTAGCTCCCTTCCTTCTTTTCCTTCATAGGCTCTGCCAGAGTAGCTATCAGGACCTTCCGTCAGACTGATTTCATGCTCACTCCGAGAGTCACTTTCCACGTTCATAGGGAACTAACAGTCAGCCTGTTCTGAGGTAACAGCTTGCAATCTTTCCCTCCGTCTGTCTGACCGGAATGTCTCTGACAGGAAATCCACACCAAGACTAGACTAGCTTAGACTGGCTACTGCTACGTCTCTCACTACATTTATATAGTCTAAGGCTCCCTCTAGTGGCACTATAGGGAAGTGTGAGTGTGAATGAATATCAGGTGAGTGTGAAATTACCTTTCTGTGCATCCTCCAGGGAACATGTGTCACCAAGCGCAGCTGGGCCACACATCGCCCCCTAGTTATATTCAGCACTCCCGGGCTGAAATAGAAAAACAATTTTTATAATATCAACAACATAACTCATCCCTTGCGGGAGGTAAGGACACTTTAAACGTTACATTGTGTACAAATTGCAAATAGAAAAATATCAAAATACTTTCACAGTGCAAATAAATACAAGATTCTTGTGGAGGACCCGCACCAAACCTCCCACGGTGGTCCTGGGTGGGCTGCAGGACTTCTCTGCTGCAGACCTCACTCAAGGCCACACCATATGGGTTTTTCTTCAGAGGTAGATGGTTTTTACGTAAAACCAAGATGGGGCACCGAAGTGCTAACTATTTACAACTAAAGTTCTGTGCTGCAAGAGTCCTCAGCACGCAGTCCTTGGCATAAGAACATTTCACATTATATTTCACATTACCCAACTGGGGTATACTACTTCAAATTATGCAAACATCATCACATATTTTCAACATTCAATAAGTGCAAATCTTCTTAACTTTTTACAGTTGCAGTAAACCCTGTCTGGGTCCTACTGTTCTTCTTTGCAAATAGCAGTGACACCTTCCATACCTGGGGCTGGAAGTATGCGGTGCGCTCTGGAACGCATCACCAAGAGATCATGTCCTGCTACCTGTGTCTGGGTAGCTACAGTCCTCTTTACAATTTTGCGACTTGCTGGAGGCCTTACAGGTGCCTCGTCTAAGTATAGATTTGGCTCATTTGAGAACGCACTAGCCTGTTGCGTTGCAGCATAAGATGCTGGACAGGATGCAGGCGTGCGCAGTGGCTCAGCTGGAGACGCACAAGGCTGTTGCGATGCAGAGTAGGATGCAGATGCGCGGAGTGATGCAGGACAGGATGCAGGTGCGCGGCCAGGTGCTGATGGGTCTGCGGCCTGGGACGCTGAGACACGGGGTACATTTCCAGCTTCAGGGACGGGGTCGCTGACTCGGGAGACATTCAGGGCATACCACCCCTTAAGACCCCTATGTCGCGTATAGGTGACAACATCCACTTTTAACAGGTTGAACCCCGTATCGCGGCAGTGAACGAAGATCTCTTGAGAAAACCCGGGCTCACATATGTAACCCCAAACTCCTCGGGCCTTAGAGGCACACACCGTCCCCTGGCACCGCGGTTCCTGGAGCGTACCTTTATCTCGCCGGACGATCTTCTTGTCCGCAAGATTCTGCTCCCGGTCCCTCCAGTAAAGCTGCTGCACCTCTCTCTGCTCCTGCTGCTGCCGCTGCTCCCGTTCACGGCGTCGCCACTCGTTCTCCTTCTGGGCGGCGTATTCCACGTCGTCCAGGTACTCCATCTCCTCCCAGTCGATCTCCATCACGGACGGCTGGGTCTCCTCCGTCGTCCCTACCGGGGGACTGCATTCCGCTGCGGCCTCTGGTTCCAGGCCTGGCTGGCATTCCGGTACGGGCAGGGCCTCCTCAGCCTCCTTCCCTCCCGCCGCGTCCTCGGCGGAGTCAGGATCAGCTCTTTCGGGGCCGGCCTCCGGTTCTTCATCAGCCGCCGGGTCCAGTGGTGGCGCGGGTGGCAGCTGCGCTTCTGGAGGGGAGAGCGTTGCGTCCCACAGCAGCCGCTGTTTCAGGGAACGCCAGCTTTTCTCCATCACCTCCATTTCAGCGCGGTGTCGGGCCATGTCCCTCAGCACCGCATCCACCTCCTCCACTTTTTGCGTTCTTTGGTCGTCCACCCGACCTGGGGACGGCCCAGGCACAGGCAGCAGCTCTTCAGGGGAACGGGGTCTGCGCACCGCCATTCCTCCACACAGCGTCTCCTGTCCTTCCGCCATCTCACTCCAGGCCAGACTGTGTTTTCCATCAGGAACAATCTGGTCTCTTCCGTGGAGGCGGGACTTTCGCTTTCTCTTCTTGGCATAAAGGATGAAGAGGAGGCGGATCTCCCTTGCAGTGGGGCAGGCTCTCACATTGTAATAGCACTTAGAAAGGGTGCCCATAGCTTTCGCGCCACAGGGGGGGGTACGCCCACGAAGGTCCGCCCACCTTCTTCACCAGCGCCTCAGGGCGCGAATATGGCGGCAAAATGGCGGAAAATGGCGCCAAAAATCAAACAACAGCAACACAGTCTTTTTGTACAAAACAGTCCAATTCTAGGCACACAGGACTCACATTTAGTAAGCTTCGTATCCTGTTCGTGACGCCAAGTAGATGAGTCGCATGCAGTACCAGGGCTTGTGGGGTACTCGGCACCGAGCCCGTTCACTTCAATGGGGGAGAGGTCACGGGTAGCGCAGCTCGGTCCGTTGCCCTGGGCGCTCATACAAGGGGGAATATTTACAGGGGAATTTTAGGAATTGTTCGTGACGCCACCTGTGGTTTCTGATCAGGGTGACCAGCGCTGCAGGGTGAATCCTCTGAGGGGTTGTTACTGGGCAGCAAGGTGTTAAGTCTTCCACAGGTAAGACTGGATCCCTCAGGGTATATGGCGGTGCAGGGTGCAGGCAATAAGGCAGACACACACAAGTCAGTCTCTTTCCATACCTTTACTGGTGGTATTTGCAGGTATGTCCCGGGAAGCTGCTCAGGGTGGAGGATGCACATCCAGTAATCACTGAGTAGGTTTGAGGCCTCCTTACTTCCAATGTGTATGAATCATAGAATCATATCACTAAATACAGTTTAAACATTTATTTTCATAAACCTACAGAAAGACACAATTACCTGCAGGTGGCATCTCAACCGGAAGACATTTTTTGGCCTCTACTTTTCAAACCAATTTATTGTATTACCAAGCTACATATAAAAAAACCTGTCTGTGTTCATCATCTCATGACATACATTTACAGTACATTTGACCAGCTTACTTTTTCTGAAATGATCAATGTGTGAAAATTTTGCACGGGCCAAGCTAGTGTGATGTATATGCCTCAGCCCCACTGTCTCCAATGTAATGTATGCACCAGTCCCACTTTCCTATGTTATGTAAACACTGTTCACTGTGTATCCTATGTGTTGTATACAGCAGTCTAGCTGTCTCCTATGAGATGTATACAGCAGTCTTGGTGTCTTTTATGTGATGTATAGACATCAGCCTCGGTATCTCCTATGTGATGAATACAGCATTCTCGGGGTCTCCTATGTGATGAATACAGCAGTCTTTGTGTTTCCTATGTGATGTATGTATTGCAGCCCCAAAGCACATAAGTTGTTTTACAAAGGAATGATTAAAGAAGAAGAAAGTTAAAGCTAAGCAAGGGCCAAGTCAAAGTCCTTAATCCTATAGAAATGTTGTGAAAAGACCTGATGCGAGCATCTGATGGAAGAAAATCCACCAACATAACAGAGATGAAGCTGTTTTGTAGGGAGAAATGGGATAAAATTCCTCCATCCGATGTAATCAATAATTCCCAGAAATGTTTAGTGCAGTTATTGCTGCACAAGGGATAACACCAGATAATGAAAGCATAGGTTCACATACTTTTCCATTTACAAACTTGATATCAGATCGCTTTCCTTAATAAAAAAAATAAATGACAAAGTCTAATATTCTTGATTCATTTCTTTCAACTTTCTCAAAGTTCACACTAGGAACGAAACGTCTTCATTTTGACTTTGTGTGTCAATAATCTTTCTACATTCTTCAACATTAGAATTACAGCACCAAGAATGAAAAGTTGTGGATTTCTAAAGATGTTAATGATATGCAAATGATGAAAACATTTTCAAAACATCTTGATTTTTTCAGTATGGAGTATGAGCGCCATGTGGAGAAGGCACCGCACTTACAGCCTTGCCTGCCATCCAGGAGGTTATCAATGCTTGTCTGAAGAATACACTTGGGCACATCAGCAAGATCCACTGCTGGCAGCTCCCTGTGTAATTGCCGACCAATGCTGTTTTAGCTGTGCCCGTTGGGAGACATTTGAAGACGCTGCGGGCCATAGTAGCACGCCAAGGCCGCAAATGCTCACAATAGCACGAGTAACATGCGGCCTGGCGTGGTTGTGTTGATTTGCCTGCATTCAGCACGGCAAAGCATTCTTCATACAACCATGAACAACCTCACTGATAGCAGCCAAGGCTGTAAGTTTGGAAATTTCTGCACATGGCGCTCATACTCTCAATACCGAATAAATTGAGATGTTTTAGAAACATTGTTTCCATGTTTTCATCATTAGTATATCATTAACGTATCTATCCATCCTGTGATTTACATGACTTCACAATTTTTCATTCTTGTTGTTGTGATTTCATTGTTGAGACTAATGCCATGCACTGCCCGCTCCCCCGTGACTGCTATGGAGGAGGAACAGGATGCTGCTCACCATGGGAGAGGTAAGAAGAATCCTTTTTTTTTTTTTTTTTTAAATGTGTTGGAAAAGAGCACCCAGATAGGGAACATTATTACAGGATGTGGGACATTATTATGGGATAGTGCCGGGATGGGGGACATTATTACAGGATAAGGAACACTATCACAGAATGGGGGACATTATCAAAGGATGGGGCCAGGACAAAGAACATTATTACAAGATGGAGCATATTATTACAGATGGAGTGTCAGGTCGAGGGCCATTATTACAAGATACGGGCCAGGACATGGGACATTATTACAGGATAGATGCCAGGAGGGGGACACATTATTACAGAAGAGGGCCCGGAGGGGGGATATTATTAAAGAAATGGGCCAGAATGGGGGATATTATTACGGGATGGGGCCAGGATGGTTACATTATTACTGGATGGGTGATATTATTACAGGATGGGGACCAGGACAGAGGCCATTATTACAAGATAGAGCATATTTATATAGGATGGGGGCCAGGACAAAGGACAGTATTACAAGATAGAGCATATTAATACAGGATGGGGGCCAGAATGTGGGACATTATTAAAGGATAGGGGCCAGGGCACATTATTACAAAGTAGGGACCAGGATGGGGAACATTATTACAGGTTGGGGGTCAGGACTTGGGACATTATTATACGCTAAATGATTTGGTATAAAATTTATAGGTTAGATTGTGAGCTCCTGGGGTTAGAGATATTGGCAGTTTTAAAATGGATGGGATAAGGATATTAGAGTTTCATGCTGTGTTCACATTTACACTGTGGCTTTTGTTCATGATAGCAGCCACAGTACCACACGAGCTCCTTCACAAAATTAATCTTAGGGCCCGTTACACGCTTCAATGTCCCGACGATCCCACCAACGATCCAACGTGGATGGGATCGCTGGGACATCGTTAGCTGATCGCTGGTTAGCTGTCACATGGGCAGACTCACCAGCGATCAGGACCAGCGAGCACGCTGGTATCCAGGGTAAACAGCGGGTAACTAAGCGCCGTGTGGCGCTTAGTTACCCGCTGTTCACCCTGGATACCAGCTCCCAGCATCTGCTGTACGGCCCTGGGAGCTCGCTGATCGTTGGTCTCCCGCTGTCACTCGCAGCGATGTGTGCTGCCCAGCGGGAGACCAACGATAGATTTATGGTCCAGTACATTCTGCAACGATTAACGATCAGCCGACTGATCGTTGATCGTTACTACATGTTACACGCAACAATGTTGTTTCGACATCGCTGCAACGTCACCAAACTGGTGACGTTGCAACGATATCGTTCACAATATCGTAGCGTGTAATGGGGCCTTTATTGGAACTGACCGGCTCACTCTACTGCATACGGAGGTAGTCAGAGGAATTATTATTATTATTTGATCTTCGACTAACAAGATCAAGATATTTGATGTTGGTACTAACAACTGCTCTACCATTTTCTCTCTCAGCGTAGTGACCCAATATAGCAGCTCTCCATTTAAAGCAAAATGTAGAAACCTGGTGTCAGCCCCTGGCTCTTGGGCAACCACATTTAACACAGTCACATCTTCCAATGCCCCTTTTTGGGTAAGATCCCGTATTTGAGCAGTCCCAAAATTTCCACCAGAAGCCCCCAATTCAGGAGTCTCAGCCTCACTGGTCATCGTCTCATCGTCGTCACCAGCCAGGACACACAAGGGGAACTCATCCACCTCCAACTGCGATGGGGTTTCATCAGGGTTGAGCTGGCTTCTGTCTGAGATACTTGGTATCCCCAACTTCCCCATAAGTCCTGAACAGGCTAAAGTACTACGCCCTATTATCACTGGGTGTAGCAAATCCTTAACCACCCCAACCTCATGCGATTTAACCCCACAGTTAGTTTTCATACTCACTCTGGCAACGGGATAGTCCTTGGTGCCCCTGTGCATAGAACGAATGCCCACTTTTCCCTGAGATCAACTGGTGGGGAGTGTGGCCCTTAAAAGGGTGACCAAACACCCTGAGTCCAATAGTCCTGACACCAGTACCCTGTTTATAATCACGGGACACATCTGCGGCCCCTCACCGGGCTTATAGTCGACACTGCTGGTGGGATAGGCAAAGTAGGAGCAGCGCTTCCCTAGGCTGCAGACGATTTCTTCAGAGAACAAGTGACAACTGGCGGCTATATGTCCTGGACCGCAACATCTCCAGCAAAGCAAGTATTTACCCATGGCTTTGACAACTCCTCAGCGACCCCTTAGGATTTCAGACTCTGTCCATTGGTGGTTTTACTACCTCTCTTGTGGGTCAGGTTCCCGTTGGGTACCCCACTATGGGGATGCACTAACCCCTGGCTTTCTTAGGGACCTCTTGACCACCTGCTACCGGTCCACTAGGCCCACCAGTTCATCCACATTCCGGGGATCTCCCTGGGCAGCCCAGGTCTGCACTAGCCTAGAAAAGGGAGTGCACGAACCTGTCTATGACAACCCACTCGACCATCTGGCCTGGAGTGGAGGATTTCGGCTGCAACTACTGCAGCAGATCAAACTTGGGATCGAGGTGGTTTGTACACGTAATATGCCCAGTGGTGAACCCTTTGTGCTCTGACTGACATAGTCACTGCTGCCCGAGCCAAAATTTCAGTTTTTAATTTAGCATACTCTTGCGTATAATGCCAAATCATAATAGGCCTTCTGGAGCTCATCAGTCAAATAGGGGGCCAGCACTTCTGCCCACTGCTCTGGTGGTAGCTTCCCATGCTCCGCCACCCACTCGAACACAGTCAAAAATGCCTCCACATCATCACCCAGGGTCAATTTTTGAATGGCTCGTCTAACCGCCTTCTGGACGTAGGTGTTGTCACCTGGACTTGGGGGAGGGGCTGCTGGCCTTCCATGTACCGCCTCTACAAGTAAGTCAATCTGCTTCTGGTGCTGCATCAGCTGTATAAGCAGCTTACTGGTCTCTTGTTGCGCCGTCTGTTGCTGCTGTAATTGTTGCTGGTTTTGTTGGTGCTGTTGCTGCTGTGCTTGTGACAGATGTTTAAATAGGTCTTCAATCTTTCCTGACATATATGCTATTCGCCGGGAACACTGCCCGCACTTCTAACACCACCTGCGGTAGATCGGCTAACTCGGCTGCACACGGAGGTAGTCACCGGAACACTGCGGCTTTAAAGATGCACTTAGTTTATTAGACACAACATAAACCAAGTTTAAGCACAAAAATAAACACATCCCTCTGGGCAAAACATCAAAACAAAACGGCAGCACTAGATACAGTCCTTACATTAGTGGGTATCAGCCCACTCAGGGTTAACAAGACCCACGGTTCAGGCATTAAGAAAACATAAACCACTTATCTGGAGTGTTCCTCTCCAGCCACTGACACACCCCCTCTGCTTTGGAGGCCAGCTACTTAAGCCACAGACCATGTGACTTCTCTGCCCATGTGACTGATCACATGACCACACATGTCCTGTCAGCACACAGCGGTGCCTGCTCTGCAGGTGGCGATAAGGTGGACATCCTCCCACCCACTCTATGGATGTCCACATAAAAACCAGCCTATTATGCAACTTCGCTTAAACCTCACAGCACGTAGTGTGCTGGAGGAAAATACTCTGGGTTTTACATCACTGACGTCATTAAGTGACACATATCTCCCCTCCAGTACTTTGCCAGTGACTTTTGCAACAGAACCCATTAAACCCTCTTAACTTTTATGGCATTTGGGTGGCTGTGATGGACCATAACGCGATGTGGACAGGCATGATCACGGAAGTTTTTGCAGTATCATGGTCACTCCTCAGTCACTTGGTGGCCTCTAGTTGAAACTGCATCCTGTTGGGGACAATCCAGGTGCCATAGAATCTGACAGATCTGCCAATAGATGATCCGAAAAGCCATTTGAACACAGCCTAGGGACTAGGGATAATGAGAGTAATTTATAAGAGCAATAAAAAAATGATCTCTTACTCCTTGGGTCAGCGATGATGAGAGTAATAAAATGTGTGTGATATAGGGATATGAGGTTGAGAGATCCTGGGGGCAGTGGTGATGAAAGTGATTCAGAGTATGTGACGTAGGGATTTTAATTTTTTGGGACCGGGATAATGAGAGTGGTGAAAACAGTAAAATTTGAGTTTAGTACACAGCTGTGGAATATTTGCTATAGAGGTGAATGATCCCACGGACCTTGGAGCTGGGGTATCCAATTTAGGCATGAGTCCCCCAAACTCACCTACCATCTGTTCATGGAGGCTACACTGGACGGAGATTGCTGTGAATGAGTTAATTCTACACACATCATCATATTGTGATGTGAATGAAGAATAATACATATTTGGTGAGTTTTATAGGGGTTTTTTCACAATGCTTTTTTTTTTAATAATGTTAGCAGAAATATAAAAAGATCTGTCTTGGCACACATAAATACTGACTGCTCTTTCTGTAGTATAATTACTCCCCGCTCTCCGATATCTCGCTGGTCCCTGCCGCTATTATTTCAGCGTTTGTAAATGTTGCATTGTATGATCTTGTTTTTATGTGTTACAGTAAATGCTCTTTTATGAATATTTTCTAAGAGAAAGCAAATGACCAAAGCAAACGCTCCCCTCCCATCTGCAAACCCTTCTGCACTCCCCAGGGGGGAAGCAACATAAATGTGACAACGCTTCAAATAGATGAGACGTAGAGGCAGTCAGAAAGCGGAGAATCTGCATAGATTTCTTTTATATAGAGCGGCCATATATATTTTTTTAGGGTTTTTTTTTCTTCAAAGTGTTTCCAGAGCAGTTAATTACACACAAGCCTATAGCAAATCGCAGCTGCCATTAACTGCTCGGTGACATCCCACAATCCGCTCCGAATGTTCATGCAGATAATGATGATCTTGCTGTAATTGAAGATGAGAGGTCATGTGACCCTCATCGGATTTTTCTCCAACTTCTCCAAATGTGGTCATTAAAGGAATATTGCCACTTCTAGGATATGTAATAACTTTATGACTGATGGGGTGGTGACTTTAGTAAAATGGACTTTGGGCTCTTATCAGGTAAGTCCCTGCACAGCAGAACACTAATCCATGTACCGAAATGGTCTAATTCTAACCACAGAAAGTAGACTAGGTGCCTGGAAAAACTCTAAAAGAGCCACACCCTGAGGATTGGTTGGGGCCTTTGCTGTTGGTCTTCATCAGGACGTTGTTCTGTACGATGGCGTACCAAACATATACTGGCTCCAAAACAGGAAGCCAATCCATACCAACCATTCAACGCGGCTTTATTGCAAACCATTGAATAAGGAGTCATGTTTCAAACTTGAACTCTTGTAAGACACTTATGCAACCTTTACCAACTATGTGGTTGGGGGTGAACCTGGGCTTGCATTACCACCGGTATACACACACCTGTATACACACTGTTGCAGCTCTTAATGCTGGTCTCAGTGAGGGATATGCTTATATCTGTTACTTTCTGGCACTCATTTTCAGCTTAGGCCATCTCACTCTATATCAGTGGTTCTCAACCTTTCTAATGCCGTGACCCCGCAATACAGTTCCTCATGTTGCGGTGACCCCCAAACCAAAAAATAATTACAATCCTCCATACAATATTATGGGCACCACATCGTCCTCCATACAGTATTATGGGCCAAATATAATGCTCCATAAAGAATACTGGTCCCCATATAATGCTCCATACAAAATATGGAGCTCTCCTCTGTACTGTGCTGCGTTCTGCACTGTTACGGCTCAGGAAAGGGCACTGTGGAAAGACTCCCCATTATCTTCATCATTGCCTCACCATCATCATCATCGGCTCCCCATCATCATTGTCTCCCCATCATCATTATCATTGCCTCCCCATCATCATCATCATTGTCTGCCCATCATCATTGGCTCCCCATCATCATCATTGCCTGCCCATCATCATTGGCTCCCCATCATCATCGCCTCCCCATCATCATCATTGCCTGCCCACCATCATTGGCTCCCCATCAACATCATTGCCTTCCCATCATCATTGGCTCCCCATCATCATCGTTGCCTCCTCACCACCATCACTGCCTCCCCCCATCACCATCACACATACAGCACCACACACAGACAGCACCGCAGCACTCTCTCAGATACACACACGCAGGCAGACACACACACACACACACTGATACACACACACATACACCTCACATCTCACCTGTCCGGCACCCTCGCTCTCTGCCACAGCCGGCCGCTGAATGATGATGTTATCCAGCGGCGCTGCTGTGACAGGAAGCGCGGGCGCCCTGCAGGCGCCCCCTGGAGCCCGGAGCTATGGAGGCACGGGGAGAGGTAAGTATTGCGCCGCCTGCTCAGGCCGGGTCCCCCCTCTCCCCACACAGTGGACTCACCGACCCGCCGCTCAGCTTTGGAGGGTCCCAGGCCGCTGCACTGTGACTCCGTGGGAGGAGGAATTGCTGCTGCTGCCACGCCGCCCCACACACGTGCTGCCTGGGGCGGACCGCCCCACACACGTGCTGCCTGGGGCGGACCTCCCCCCGCCCACCCACGCTACGCCCGCCCACGCTACGCCCCTGCTACGCCACTGGGCTAAAGCCATTGGAAATATGCTGTATATATGGCTCCGCTCCCATCCTCCCATCCTGTATATATGGCTCCGCTCCCCCTCCCATTCTGTATACATGGCTCCGCTCCCCTCCCATCCTGTATACATGGCTCCGCTCCCCTCCCATCCTGTATATATGGCTCCGCTCCCATCCTCCCATCCTGTATACATGGCTCCGCTCCCATCCTCCCATCCTGTATATATGGCTCCGCTCCCTACTCCCATCCTGTATACATGGCTCCGCTCCCCTCCCATCCTGTATACATGGCTCTGCTCCCCCTCCCATCCTGTATACATGGCTCCCTCCCATCCTGTATATATGGCTCCGCTCCCCCTCCCATCCTGTATACATGGCTCCGCTCCCCCTCCCATCCTGTATATATGGCTCCGCTCCCATCCTCCCATCCTGTATACATGGCTCCGCTCCCATCCTCCCATCCTGTATATATGGCTCCGCTCCCCCTCCCATCCTGTATACATGGCTCCGCTCCCCCTCCCATCCTGTATATATGGCTCTGCTCCACCCTCCCATCCTATATACATGGCTCCGCTCCCCATCCTGTATATATGGCTCCGCTCCCCCTCCCATCCTGTATATATGGCTCCGCTCCCCCCTCCCATCCTGTATACATGGCTCCGCTCCCACCCTCCCATCCTATATACATGGCTCCGCTCCCATCCTCCCATCCTGTATATATGGCTCCGCTCCCCCCTCCATCCTGTATACATGGCTCCGCTCCCACCCTCCCATCCTATATACATGGCTCCTCTCCACCCTCCCATCCTGTATACATGGCTCCTCTCCCACCTCCATCCTGTATACATGGCTCCGCTCCACCCTCCCATCCTGTATATATGGCTCCGCTCCCATCCTCCCATCCTGTATACATGGCTCCGCTCCACCCTCCCATCCTGTATATATGGCTCCGCTCCCCCTCCCATCCTGTATACATGGCTCCGCTCCCATCCTCTCATCCTGTATATATGGCCCGCTCCTCCTCCCATCCTTCTATACGTGGCTCCGCTCCCACCCTCCCATCCTGTATACTTGGCTCCGCTCCACCCTCCCATCCTATACATGGCTCCGCTCCCATCCTCCCATCCTGTATATATGGCTCCGCTCCCCCTCCCATCCTGTATACATGGCTCCGCTCCACCCTCCCATCCTGTATATATGGCTCCGCTCCACCCTCCCATCCTGTATACTTGGCTCCGCACCCACCCTCCCATCCTATATACATGGCTCCTCTCCCATCCTCCCATCCTGTATATATGGCTCCGCTCCCCCTCCCATCCTGTATACATGGCTCCGCTCCACCCTCCCATCCTGTATATATGGCTCCGCTCCACCCTCCCATCCTGTATATATGGCCAGCTCCCCCGTCCTCCCCCCCGTCCCCCCACTGTATACATGGCTCTGCTCCCCCGTCCTCCCCCCATCATACTTACCCTCCTCGCTCCGTCGCTGCAGGTCCCTGCACCCCTGTCGGCCGCGGCAGCTTCCTCCTGTGCGCAGCGGTGACGTAATACCGCTCATTAAGGACATGAATATGGACGCCACGCCTATGGGAGTGGGGTCACGTCCATATTCATTACCTTAATGAGCGGTACTACGTCACCGCACTGCCAGGAGGAAGCTGCCGCGGCCGACGGGGAGGCAGCGACGGAAGGTAAGTATCGATGTCTTCTTGAAGCCGGCGGCTGCAGCTGTCACTACAGTGCTGCAGCTGCCGGCTCCTTTAAGCGACCCCTGTGTTTTGGTCGTTCGACCCCCGCGGGGGTCGCGACCCACAGGTTGAGAACCGCTGCTCTATATAGTCCCATTGGGCCTTCGTCCATCTATCACTCGGTCCTACCTACATCCGCGAACCCGACCAGCCTTAGCCTGACTATCTGGCTCTCCTTCCTGAGACCCACCGTCACGGCCTGCCTCCAAGCTGCTGCTGAACCTTGGCTCCACTATGTCATGGCTTGTTTGGAGATTCAATACCCTGACCTGTTGCTGCATGGTCGGTTTCCCTGTCTGCTGAGCTATTGACTTTTCTTCGCTGTCCAAATGTTGATGCTTCCAATTGTCTTTGTTCTCCCTTCTTTGTTTGCTCCTTTCCAGTATTTTTCATTTTCCCATTTTGGTCTGCCCTATCATATTTTAGGTGGGGTTTTATTTGTTCATGCTTCACTGCACTTCTTTGCTGTCTATAACTCTAGGTGGACTTTGATTTACAAGTTCCAGCCCTTCAAATAAGGGGTTTACCTTGCATTGCAAACACCAGTTGAATTTCTGCAGTGAGTTGGTTTGTCTTCCTTCCCAGTTCCTCTCCCTTTCACCTCTTGAGGTTTCTGGGAGGTCATACTTGTTCTGTTTACTTTTGGCTCTCTTTAACTTTCCCTCTGTACCCTATATGAAAGTGTTTTAATTTTCTCACCCTGAGTTTTGTATCTTCCTGCACACTTTCCGCTCCTCTTGTTGGCAGTGTGTTGCGGACTTCCCTCTGGTTTCTCAGGAGGTATGAGCAACCCCTCGATGGCCTTTTAGGGAGCCATGTCCAAGGTGGTGTTTTTGAGCTGTCAGCTAGGGACTTTCTAGTCTGTACAGGGACCAGTTGGGTGTGGGTGCAACGTCTCCCTGTAGTAGGTCTTCCCATTTTCTGTCACCAATGAGTGAGTGTGTGTTACGTCCATAACACACTACAGCTTTCTCTGGTTAAGGTGCTGCACCACTCCTGTTTATGGAGATATGGCCTGCTTCTCTGTGTGGTTCTCCACTATGGGTATAACCACTGTCTCAGCTCTGCACAACTGTGTTTAGCTGTTAAAGCAATTTTGCCGCCGGTTTTCTGGGCAATCGCTGGTCTTAAGGCAAAGTTCCCTCTACAACCTGGTGCAGAACACAGTTCAAAATGTTTTCACTGCTCATCTGCTTCCACTGCTCAGTAACATGGTTCATGCTCTCTACATAGCCTGTCTGCAACTGACACTGAATGAAATAGATATCAGTCGCAAAATAAGCACTCTCCCTGCCCAGTCTCCTAGATATCAAATATTGACTATTTAGCATGACCCAGCATTACTCACAGGTGCACAGCACACGCAGTAAATGCATTGTGAGAAATAGAAAGGCAATTAAAACATAGACAAGTGCACTGAACATATCTCCGTTTGATGGCTGGGAGCATACATATCTCTCAGGTCCTCATTCTCCTCTGGCAGAACTCTGGCCTGACAATAATATCTGATGATAAATAGGAACATGATACAGTTCAAAATATACATGTTGCTAATATGCAAATGATGAAAAAAATGGAAGCTAAATTTTCATAAAATTACTAGTTATTCAGTATGGAGTATGAGCACAGAAATCCCCACACTTAGTCTAGGCTGCTATTAATGGTTGTCTGAAGAATGTTCTGCTGTGCTGGATGCAGTTAGGCAAATCATCAAGATCCGCTGCTGGCAGCTCCCTGTGCAATTTCCGTCCAATGATGTCAAGATGTGCTTGATTAGAAACATATCCAGAAGTGCTGGAGGCAATGGTAGCACATTTAGGCCACAAAGGCGGCTCACAGTAGCCCCAGCAACATGCACATGGCATTGTCATGTTGAAAAACGGCTCCTGGGATACTTTGAAGTTCCCATGTAAAAGCCTCTTCATTGTTGCTCACGTGTATGTGGAGCCCAGCTGTGCTTGGATTCCTAATTCCCAGAAGGGTGCACTGAAGGTAACAACCACTAGAGGTCCAATATCTACATTCACACACCTTCACCCATCCCTAAGACCACCAGAGGGAGCTGTGTAGACATATAAAGGAGGGTGAAGACACGAAAGAGTTAGTCTAGTCTGAGGGCTGCAGTCAGTAGTCACTTCAGAGAGTGTATTTGAGAGTTAGCTTTTGTGCAGTCTAGCTCACAGAGCGGTCTGAAGAGAGAGAGACTGCAGTTTAGTTCAACAGAGTGGAGGCTAGTAAAAGTGGGACGGAAACCACTCCAGCCTAGTCAGAGCTGAATCTAGTGAGTGAAGCTTAGTGAGAAAGCGTGCCGACGCTTAGAGAGCGGTGAAGAAGCAGCCCACCAACTGCCAGTGTGTGATCGTGTGAGGGCCCGGGTAGGCCGAAAGCGAATGGAGCAAGTGAGGGACAGAGGAGCCTAATCAGCTCATCCCAATCATTACAACCGGACAAAAGCTGAAGAGGGAAAACCTCCTGTCACAAAGGTGTTGGGATTTTGTGAGCTAACCAGGTCCCTAGAACTAGGAGCGCCCTGGTCTATCCCTGTCCCGAGGATTACTCCTGAAGGTGGAGACGTCGGGTTCTTGTGCTCTTGTGTGTATTAAAGGCTGTCTTCCACTCATCCAACGTAACCCCCCATCTTTTTCCTTAAACAAGAGAAAACAGATGCCAAGGGAGATGAGGAAGGTCTGACATGACCGTTTGCCAGACTTTCTGCGATATAGTCCTTCATGGCCTGCCTCTCCGCACCAAAAATATTATATAATCTGATGTTAAGCAGCTTAGCTTCAGCAATAAGATTAGCGGCGCAATCATAAGGACAATGAGGAGGGAGTTCTTGACACCCGTGTTCTAAAAACACATCACCAAAGTCACAGGTATTCCGGCAGAGACTGGGTATCCTTCCTGGCTATCTGGGTGCCCGAGCCATGTTCAGGATAGTACTTGCTCCACCTTACCACCTCCCGAATCTGCCAGTACACTATGGGATTGTGCAGCGTAAGCCAAGGTAGCACATAGCAATCGATTAATTCAGAGTGCCTAGTCCCTACCTGCAGATGTATCACTCGAACAACCTAATGTGTGCAAACTGTAAAGCACTGCAGAATATGTTAGCGCTATATAAAAATAAAGATTATTATTATTATTAACCTGAGTAAAATACAGCTGGCTCAAGGGTGCAGTCAATGGCGATTATGGGTATTGGTCTAGACCATTTATGTGGCTTGAGTCCCTGGTCTTGGACGAACCATGCGTCAATTAAATTAAACCCCGTCCCAATGTCCAGAAAGGCTGGAATAACAATATCACTTTTGCAAAGCTGGATCTTGACCAGCACACACAGAAATATGTACACCCGGGTTGTTAACCTCTCCGCAACCCAGGCTCCTTAGTTTTCTGGCGACTATTGGCAACTCTGTATGGAAGGACAAGTACCCTGAAAATGACCCTGCCCATCACAGAAAAAAACACACTTCCCCTTCATGTCAAACGGCAGAAGGACCAATAAATGAGTCTTTCCCCCAACTGCATAGGTTTCTCGGTTGACTTAACCCTCTTTTTGTCTCTGACGAAGACGGCGATCCACACGGATAGCCAAAGACAAGTGGGTGTCATTCCTCTTAGTATCCATAGACCACCTATGGAACTCAGAGCAATATTCCTCCTCTGGCCGGTCTCCCTACTGAAGATGATCTAGTGTAGATTCGGCCAGAGACGTGGTCGGGGTCATTGTGTATATAACCCAGAGCCACAAAAAATTCCACAACCATCTGAAGCAACTGAGAGTCAAACGAGAAAGAAAATGACTATGCTTGGGGATCACCCTGGAGGAAAGAGATTACGATCCCCACCCGTTGCTCCTCGGTACCTGAGGAGTGAAGATGTAATTTAAAATAGAGTTTACAGGCCTCCCTGAAGAAAAAAAACATATCCTGACCCCCAGAAAACCTATGTGGTAGAGCAATCTTGAGCTCCACAAGAGGTTGCCTGAGAATCGTGGGCCCTAAACCTCAGGTGTTTGGGTGCTGCAAAACAAGTGTGCGTAAGTCTGCCACCTCCAGGCTGAGTTGCTGCAGTTGCCCTGACAGAGGATCCATAATGGATTGAAAAGTTATGGGCCAGTGTTAATGTCACGAAGGCGTTGGGACTTTGGATGCTAATAAGTTCCTAAAAAAAAGGGGGTAAAAAAACCCCTCTATATGTAAAGGGTTGGCCGAGGGGTGAACTTACTGGGAGCAGCTGCGTTCTTCACTCCGGTTACCTCTATTCTCCTGGGGTGTTCTTCTCCCGTGACAGAGTATATAGAACAATCACAGTCAGAGTCCAGAATCACGTCAAACAGTTCTGCTTTATTTTCCTCCGGACACAGCATATCCAAAACACCATTAGCACATCTTTACAATACCAGCAGTACATTTTCCACAACTCCGCTTCTTCTCCTTCACAACACCAGAATGGACCACAAAGTATTGACGGGACGAGGAGCCCGGTGAAAATGGCACTTCGATCTCTTCCCCGGAGACTGTTATGAATGTGCTAGAGATGGTTTCTGAGCAGAGGCTCCTTCTGGTGGTTACAGACAGTACTGAACCTTTCAGCAAGGAATGGCAATCTGGGATCATGGACTGGTCTGATATAAGGGAGGTTCCCTCCCATGATGGTTGCCGGTGATCAATTGTTCTTGTCTCAATTGTGGTTCCTGGTTCATTTGGAAGTTTGCTGAGTCTTGCCTGCATCTTCTGCTATCAGATAAGATATTTTCTGCTTTTATTTTTGTGCTTGCTATTTGCATTGTTTTCTGCACATTTGTGGAGGACAGCCGGGTCCCCTCCTGGGGCCTGAGCTCCTCACAGTTTGTCTGTAGCCTCTGTTGTTTTTTCATTTGCTTTTTCCGCGGCTGCAGCTTGTTTTTCTTCACACTGAGATCTGATTTAGTGGGTGGCGAGATCGTGTGATCTCAGTATTTTTGTAATCAGAATTGTTGGATTTTTGTAGGGTTTTCTGGGTTGCAGAAAGTAATCTCTCCTGTCCTTTCCTATTTAGTCAGCTTGTGGCCCCAGCATTTGCGCAATCTTTATTCTGCCTGCGTTTGTGTTTTCATCTTGTCTAACCGCCATTATATGTTTGGGGGCTGCCTATTCCTTTGGGGCTCTACTCCGGGGCAGTTAGCTTTCCTGTTTCTATCTTTAGGTATAGCTAGCTCTCAGGCTGTGACGAGGCGTCTAGGATCAACGTAGGAACGCTCCACGGCTACCTCTAGTTGTGTGGTTAGTTCAGGTTTCTGCAACCCATTAGTTACCAACATCTCAGGTGTTCGGCTGCCCTGCTGTTGTTCCTGTCCTCTTCAGCTACCGTACATAACAGTATCACCGGCGCAAACTGAAAATTATATGGTACTCACAGAAGGGAAAAATAGTGTGGAAAAAAAAAAGTTGGCAGAGTTGTCAGAGATTTTTTTTTTTTCTGTTTGTTGCATTTTTTCCCTCTTTTTCTCTGGGTGCTGAGGAGGATTTTTTTTTCTCTCTCAATGGAGTTTGCACAGTTGTCTGGCCGTGAGGTTCGGAGTATTGCTACCTATCTTGCTGGGTTGCCGGTTGTGGAACCTAGGATTCCCATGCCAGATTTGTTTTTGGGGGATTGGGCTAAATTTCTGAATTTCAAAAATAACTGTAAGTTGTTTTTTGCCTTAAGGCCTAAGTCCTCAGGGAACGCTGCACAGCAGGTTCAAATTGTCATCTCCCTGCTGCGCGGCGACCCTCAGGATTGGGCTTTTTCCCTGACACCTGGGGATCCTGTTTTGAATGATATTGATGTATTTTTTCAGGCTCTGGGGTTATTGTACGATGAACCTAATGTCACTGATCAAGCTGAAAAGATCCTGTTGGCATTAAATCAGGGTCTTGAAGACGCTGAGTTGTACTGTCAGAAATTTCGAAAGTGGGCAGTTCTGATCAAATGGAATGATCATGCTTTGGCAGCCCTTTTTCGAAAGGGTCTGTCAGAAAAAGTAAAGGATGTTATGGTGGGATTCCCTGTTCCCTCTGGTCTCAATGATTCTATGTCTGTGGCCATTCAAATTGACAGACGTTTGCGTGAGCGCAGAGGTATGTGTGAGATAGTGTTGCCTTGTGAGCCAGCTCCTGAGCCCATGCAGTGTGATGGAGTGACTTCTGGGCTCAGCGTCATGAGTTTCGTAGGTGCAATGGGTTATGTTTCTACTGTGGTGACGAGTCCCATGCTATTTCCGTCTGCCCCAAGCGGGGAAGACATTTTGCGCGCTCAGTTGTCTTGGGTAGTGTTCAGACTAAATTTCTGTTGACTGTTACCCTCATTTGCTCCATGTCCACATTTTCGGCTCAGGCTTTTGTTGATTCAGGAGCAGCTATTAACCTGATGGATTTTGACTTTGCCAAACGTTGTGGGTTTCCCATGATACCCCTGCGGAAGTCTATTCCCCTACTGGGCATTGATTCTACCCCTTTGGCGGAGAATAAACCCCAGTTTTCTACTCAGGTGATAATGAGGGTTGAACCAGATCATCAGGAGAGTTGCAAATTTCTGGTGCTGTATAATCTGCATGACATTATTGTACTAGGTTTCCCTTGGTTACAGTCTCATAATCCTGTTTTGGATTGGAAATCTGTGTCTGTGACCAGTTGGGGCTGCCAATGTGTTAATGCCGACACTCCTGTTTTTTCTGCCTCTCCCCAGTCTCAAGATGTTCCTGACTTTTTGACTGATTTTTCGGATGTATTTAGTGAAAGTAAATCTGCATCCTTGCCCCCTCACAGGAGCTATGATTGTGCTATTGAATTAGTGCCTGGTGGTAAATTTCCTAAAGGTCGCCTTTTTAACTTGTCTGTACCTGAACACGATGCTATGTGATCTTAAATCAAGGAGTCATTGGAGAAGGGTCATATCAGACCATCCTCTTCACCCTTGGGTGCCGGTTTTTTCTTTGTGGCCAAAAAGGATGGTTCATTGAGGCCGTGTATTGATTATCGTCTCTTGAATAAGATCACTGTGAAGTATCAATATCCGTTACCCTTGATTTCTGACCTGTTTTCCAGGGTGAAAAGTACTAGTTGGTTTACCAAGCTTGACCTCAGGGGGGCGTATAACCTTATTCGCATTAAGCACGGGGATGAATGGAAGACGGCGTTTAATACCCCAGAGGGGCATTTTGAGTACCTAGTGATGCCCTTTGGGCTCACTAATGCTCCTTCCGTCTTCCAATCGTTCATGAATGATATTTTCAGGGATTTTGTGGATAAATTTCTGATTGTTTATTTGGATGATATCTTGATTTTTTCCAATGACTGGGACTCTCATGTGAAACATGTTCGGACTGTGTTCCAGATTTTGAGAGAGAATGCACTGTATGTGAAGGGATCAAAGTGTCTTTTTGGCGTACAGAAGGTCTCATTTCTGGGATTCATTTTGTCTCCGTCTGTTATTGAAATGGACCCGGTCAAGGTTCAGGCCATCTGTGATTGGGTCCAACCTACTTCATTAAAGGCTCTTCAGAGATTTTTGGGTTTTGCCAATTTTTATCGTAAATTTATTGGTAATTTCTCCGGTATTGTTAAACCATTGACTGATTTGACCAAAAAGGGTTCTGATGTGGTGAATTGGCCTCCTGAGGCAGTCTCTGCGTTTCAGGAACTTAAGCAGAGATTCACTTCTGCTCCTGTTCTACGGCAGCCTGATGTTTCTCTACCGTTTCAGGTGGAGGTTGATGCCTCTGAAATTGGGCAGGTGCCGTTTTGTCCCAAAGAGATCCAGAGACCTCTAAGAGTAACCCTTGTGCCTTTTTCTCTCGAAAATTTTCTCCAACTGAACGTAATTATGACGTGGGTAATCGGGAGTTATTGGCCATGAAGTGGGCCTTTGAAGAGTGGAGACATTGGCTGGAAGGAGCCAAACATCAGGTGGTGGTCCTCACGGACCATAAGAATCTGGTTTATCTCGAATCAGCCGAGCGACTTAATCCTAGACAGGCCAGATGGGCCTTGTTTTTCACACGTTTTAATTTTGTGGTTTCTTTTCTTCCTGGCACTAAGAATGTTAAGGCGGATGCCCTCTCGAGGAGTTTCTTTGCGGACTCTCCTGAGTTATCTGATCCTACTGTTATTTTGAAAGAGGGTGTAGTTCTTTCCGCCATCTCGCCAATTTGAGACTGGCTCTGGAAGGGTGTCAGGAGGATAAACCTGAGCGCTTCCCTATTGGGAAATTGTTTGTCCCAGACCAGTGGAAGAAGAGTGTGATGTCTGAGATTCATTGTTCCGCGTTGGCTGGTCATCCCGGGATTTTTGGTACCAGAGACTTGGTGAGTCGGTCCTTTTGGTGGCCTACTTTGTCTCGTGACGTCAGGGACTTTGTGCAGTCCTGTGGGACTTGCTCTCGCTCCAAGCCTTGCTCTCGCTCTAGTGGTTTGTTAATGCCATTACCTGTGCCCAAGAGGCCATGGACCCATATCTCTATGGATTTTATTTCCGACCTCCCTGTTTCTCAGAGAATGACCGTTATCTGGGTAATCTATAAAGGTTTTCCAAGATGATACATCTTGTGCCATTACCTAAGTTACCTTCCTCCTCCGAATTGGTGCCTTTGTTCCTTCAGCACGTGGTTCGGTTACATGGCATTCCGGAGAACATTGTGTCTGACAGAGGAGTCCAGTTTGTTTCCAGATTTTGGAGGACATTTTGTTCTAAACTTGGTGTTCAATTATCTTTCTCCTCTGCTTTTCATCCTCAGACCAATGGACAAACCGAGAGAACAAACCAGACCTTGGAGACTTAAATTTGAGATGTTTTGTGTCTGCTGATCAAGATGACTGGGTCTCTTTTTTGCCTTTGGCTGAGTTTGCTCTTAATAATAGGGCTAGCTCTGCCACCTTGATGTCTCCATTTTTCTGCAATTTTGGGTTTCACCCTCGATTTTCTTCGGGACAGGCGGAGGCTTCTGTCTGTCCGGGTGTTGACTCTTTTGTGGAGCGAATGCAGCAGATTTGGGACCAGGTAGTGGAGAGGTTGTCTCTCTCTCAGGAGAAGGCCCAACGGTTTGCCAACCGGCATAGGACTGATGGTCCTCGGTTTAAAGTGGGGGACTTGGTTTGGTTGTCCTCAAGAAATATCCCTATGAGGGTTGCATCTCCAAAGTTTAAGCCTAGGTTCATTGGACCTTATAAGATCATGGAGATTCTTAATCCTGTTTCCTTCCATTTGCTTCTTCCAGGGACATTTAAGATCCATAACGTGTTCCACAAGTCCTTATTGAAGAGGTTTGTCGAGCCAGTGGTTCCTATGGCTGCGCCTCCTGACCCTGTTTTGGTTGAGGGCAATCTGGAGTATGTGGTTGAGAAAATATTGGATTCTCGTTTTTCTAGACAGAAACTCCAGTATTTGGTTAAGTGGAGAGGTTATGGTCAGGAGGACAATTCTTGGGTGTTTGCTTCGGACATCCATGCTAGGAGACTGATCCATGCCTATCAGCGAGCTCATCCTGATCGGCCTGGTTGCACAAGTGAGGGTACGGTGACCCCTCCTCAAGGGGGGGGTACTGTTATGAATGTGCTAGAGATGGTTTTGTGAGCAGAGGCTCCCTCTGGTGGTTACAGACAGTACTGAACCTTTCAGCGAGGAATGGCAATCTGGGATCACGGACTGGTCTGATATAAGGGAGGTTCCCTCCCATAATGGTTGCCGATGATCAATTGTTCTTGTCTCAATTGTGGTTCCTGGTTCATTTGGAAGTTTGCTGAGTCTTGCCTGCATCTTCTGCTATCAGATAAGATATTTTCTGCTTTTATTTTTGTGCTTGCTATTTGCATTGTTTTCTGCACATTTGTGGTGGACAGCCGGGTCCCCTCCTGGGGCCTGAGCTCCTCACAGTTTGTTTGTAGCCTCTGTTGTTTTTTCATTTGCTTTTTCCTGCTTTTTCAGCGGCTGCAGCTTGGTTTTGTTCACACTGAGATCTGATTTAGTGGGTGGCGAGATCGTGTGATCTCAGTATTTTTGTAATCAGAATTGTTGGATTTTTGTAGGTTTTCTAGGTTGCAGAAAGTAATCTCTCCTGTCCTTTCCTATTTAGTCAGCTTGTGGCCCCAGCGTTTGCTCAATCTGTTTTCTGCCTGCGTTTGTGTTTTCATCTTGTCTAACCGCCATTATATGTTTGGGGGCTGCCTATTCCTTTGGGGCTCTACTCCAGGGCAGTTAGCTTTCCTGTTTCTATCTTTAGGTATAGCTAGCTCCCAGGCTGTGACGAGGCGTCTAGGATCAACATAGGAACGCTCCACGGCTACCTCTCACAGCTTCCAACCTCTGAGACACACAAGGATGGTAACACCCTTGACCTGGTCTTTGTTCGCCTCTGTTCAATCTCCCACCTAAATAACTCACCGCTTCCACTCTCTGACCACAACATTCTCTCCTTCATCCTCACAAATTCTCGACCACCCCAGCGCACTCCTACCTACCACACATTCAGAAATCTACAAGCCATTAACCCTCAGTCACTTTCAGACTCCCTACACTCATCGCTGTCCCCAATCTCCTCTTTTTCTTGTCCTAATCTGGCTGTTCATCACTACAATGACACTCTTAGAAGCACCCTTGACCAAGTAGCACCGCTCACCCTCAGAACTTCCAAACACACAGTAAAACAGCCCTGGCTCACATTGCAAACTCAACTTCTTCAGCGATGCTCTAGGAGTGCTGAATGCCTTTGGAGAAAAACCCGCACACCAGAAGACTTCATCCACTTTAAATTCATGTTAAGAACTTATAATGCTGCCCTTCACCTCGCCAAACAGACCTACTTCACCACCCTGATCTCACTAGCCAACAACCCCAAGAAACTTTTTGACACTTTTCACTCCCTCTTCAGGCCAAAAGCACAAGCCCCTATCACAGACATTTGTGCTGACGACCTGGCCTCCTACTTTATAGAAAAAATAAATACTATCCGTCAGGAAATCAGCTCTCAACCACCAAGTGCTGTGACTCCCATCCCTCCCTGCATTTCCCTGGCTCAATTTCCACATTTGATCCCATCACAGAAGAAGAAGTCTCCAGACTCCTCTCTTCCTCTCGTCCGACTACATGCACTACCGACCCCATTCCCTCACACCTCCTCCAGTCTCTCTCTCCAGTTGTCACAACTCACCTAACTACAATCTTTAATCTCTCACTCTCCTCTGGCATTTTCCCATCCTCCTTCAAACACTCCATCATTACTCCACTACTAAAGAAACCCGCTCTCGACCCTTCCTGCACAAACAACTACAGACCGGTCTCCAATCTTACCTTCATCTCTAAACTTTTGGAGCGCCTAGTCTACTCCCGCCTTACCCGTTACCTCTCCACTCACTCCCTCCTAGACTCTTCACAGTCCGGCTTCCGACCCCTACATTCGACTGAAACTGCACTCATCAAAGTGACCAATGACCTTCTGACAGCAAAACGTAACGGTGACCACTCTCTGCTCATTCTTTTCGACCTTTCTGCAGCTTTCGACACGGTTGACCACCGTCTCCTACTGTCTAGGCTCCAGTCACTAGGTATTAAAGACACTGTTCTCTCCTGGTTCTCCTCCTATCTTTCTGACCGCTCCTTCAGTGTTTCGTTCTCTGGCTCCACGTCATCTCCTCTTCCTCTCACTGTCGGTGTACCCCAGGGCTCAGTCCTTGGCCCCCTTCTCTTCTCTCTCTACGTGGCCCCAATTGGACAGACCATCAGCAGATTTGGCTTTCAGTACCATCTTTATGCTGATGACACTGTCACGCTGTCTAGCAGATGTATAAATATATAATGTCAGTAATCTATCAAGTGGGAACATTAACATGTAGATATAGCATAGTATTACCTGACATAATATCCTGTGGGTCAATACTGAATCCTTTTAACGCTGTCTCTGGCTAGAGGTGGACCGGGGTCTATGCTGACCCTAAACTGGGGTCCTGACTAGTCCCTCTACCTGGAGGTACTGTTAATGGTACAGAGGTCCAGGCCACCAGCGTAAACCCTGTCTCCTATAAATCCCTGACCACTGTAATCTAGTCCTTAGAAGGACCCTGATTACCACCATAGGGAATGGACAGGTAAAGGTTAACAAACAGTATAGACAAACGAGACAGACAGGGGATAAAGTAAATACTGTCTTGCATACAACATTAAAACACAGAGGGAACACCAAAGGTCTAGGAGATAAACTATAAGCAAGGTGAGGAGAAACAACTAAAGAGCTCTTAGCTTAAGTCTTCTCAGAACCGATCCTATCTGCAGTCTGTATGAATGCTTTCACCGGCATCTAACCAGCAGACTGGCAGCTATATAAAGGAAGCTAATTAGAACATAATCAAAAGCAGCCGGGCGAGGCTGGACCTAGTCTTAGCAAAGAGCTAGGTAAAATTAACTCCCTCATTACCAAACACAAAGAAACAGCAACTCAGCTGCGAGAAGTCAGAATGTGCAATCGCGACAATCTTCATGGCGATGCACCCATGACAGACACACAACTATACATGTCATCCCCCGACCTTACCCCCGATGTACTACAGAACGCCACAGACTGTCTGTCCGCAGTCTCCAACATCATGTCCGCTCTCTATCTGAAACTCAACCTCTCCAAAACTGAACTTCTTCTGCTCCCGCCGTCTACTAACCTCCCTAAATCTGACATTTCCCTCTCCGTGGGCGGCACCATAATAACACCCAGGCAGCAGGCTCGCTGTCTGGGTGTTATGTTTGACACCAATCTCTCCTTCACCTCCCATATACAATCTCTTGCCCGCTCTTGCCGCCTACACCTAAAGAACATCTCTAGAATCCGCCCTTTTCTCACCATGGAAACAACAAAAACCCTCACTGTAGCATTGATCCACTCCCGCCTGGACTACTGCAACGCTCTATTACTTGGCCTCCCCATTACTCGACTATTCCCTCTCCAGTTCATCCTTAATGCAGCAGCCAGGGTCATCCATCTGGCTAATCGGTACTCGGACGCGTCCGCTCTTCGCCAGTCCTTACACTGGCTGCCCATTCATTATAGGATCCAATTCAAAGTACTGGTTCTCACCCACAAAGCTCTCCACAGTGCAGCACCCCCTACATCTCCTCCCTCATTTCTATCTATCGGCCTAACCGACTGCTGTGCTCTGCAAACGACTTTCGACTAACCTCTGCACTAATCCGTACCTCCCACTCCCGACTCCAAGACTTCTCCCGCGCTGCGCCAATCCTCTGGAATGCTCTACCCCAGGAAATTAGGACTATCCACAATTTGCATGGTTTCAGGCGCTCGCTCAAAACACATCTGTTCAGAGCGGCCTATCACATTCACTAATCAAAGTCATTCTATGTGTAAAAAAGTGTGTGTGTGTGTAGCCCATTCACTATCTCCATCCATCCCTCACTCCCTTAAGATGGCTGGACCATCATTGTAAATGCACCATTGTATATACACACCTGTATTTTGTATCTCCCCCACCTCATTGTAGATTGTAAGCTCTCACGAGCAGGGTCGTCTTATTTTGCTTTAATTATTGTATTGTTAACGTTGTTACTTATGACTTGTGTTTTGAAACTGTTAAACTGTAAAGCGCTGCAGAATATGATGGCGCTATATAAATAACGATTATTATTATTATTACCTCTAGTTGTGTGGTTAGTTCAGGTTTCTGCAACCCATTAGTTACCAACATCTCAGGTGTTCGGCTTCCCTGCTGTTGTTCCTGTCCTCCTCAGCTACCGTACATAACAGTAGATAACATTTCAATCCAGTATAGAAAGACACATCTACTAGGTCATCCACCCCTCTCTGGTTATCCTGCCCGGATACATGCTGGTGGCCCTCTCGCTACTATGCTCATGCACGCACTCTTCTGCTGAGCGTTCCCACAGTGGATCTTCCACTGGGTTCTGCTACGTCAACCCACAGACTTTGGGCTCACGTTACCACGGTGACTTCTTTCACTGGCTACGCTTCAGATTGCTGGTACCTTCACTCTCCATGTCACTGTCCTGAGCCTAGGAACGTGGACGTCCTCACACTAGCAAGGTCCACCCCCGACTGACTTCCGCTTGGAGGAAATCTTCCCGACAGACTTCCGCTTGGAAGGAATCTTTCCCTGACAAAAAGTCCCTAACCATTTGTCCCTATTGGACTGGATGTGCTCAGTGCCCCCATCTAGCGTCCTACCCAAAGTACTGCACTGACGTATTTTGTAACTTCCTAACTGGATCTCTAACATGCCCCCATTAGTGATCCCTCGCAACACTATACCCCATACAAATATACTACACTATCAGTGCCCTCCTCTAGTGACCCCAAGGATACACTATCTACCTATATCTATACCCCCACATATTAGACATAACACTGGAAAATGACATCATACAGTACATTACAAACATTCATTAATATACCTAAAAGAATTCAAGCATTTAAAAGGTTAATACTCTTGACCTCCTTACACAAATACAAGAGTTATAGCAATGGAGGTTGCAGAAGAAAAAGAAACAGTCTCACTGGATGTTGCATTTTTTCATATTTTTCTTCCTTCCTCTGTGACCTCCAAAGGGGGTCCCTGTATTATCTCTGTCAGTCCCTGTTGTTAGACTGACCCTGGCTCCGCAAGACTCCCGCCATTACAAGGGCAGTCCACAGCTAGCCCTGTCAGCCCTGGACTGACCCTGTGTGCCTCCCTATGTGTTTCCTCAATCATCAGGGGAATTATTATCTTTTTTATTATTATTATACATTTTTATAGCGCCATTTATTCCATGGTGCTTTACATGTGAAAAGGGGCAAATATAGACAAGTACAATAAACGTGTGCTGGACAAGGCACACACAAGTACAGAAGGAGAGAGGACTCTGCCTGCAAGGGCTCACAGTCTACAGGGATGGGTGAGGACACACTAGGAGAGGGTAGAGCTGGTCGTGCGGTGGTTCAGTAGACTGAGGATCACTGCAGGTTGTAGGCTTGTCGGAAGAGGTGGGTCTTCAGGTTCTTTTTGAAGGTTTCCATGGTAGGCGCGAGTCTGATGTGTTGGGGTAGAGCGTTCCAGAGTATGGGGAGGCACGGGAGAAGTTTTGTATGCGGTTGTGGGAAGAAGAGATAAGAGGGGAGTAGAGGAGGAGATCTTGAGAGGATCGAAGGTTGTGTGTGGGTATGTACCGGGAGACCATGTCACAGATGTATGGCGGAGACAGGTTGTGGATGGCTTTGTATGTCATAGTTAGGGTTTTGAACTGGAGCCTCTGGACAATAGGAAGCCAATGAAGGGCTTGGCAGAGAGGAGAGGCCAGGGAATAGTGGGGAGACAGGTGTATTAGTCGGGCAGCAGAGTGCAGGATGGATTGGAGTGGTGCTAGAGGGAAGGCCAGAGAGTAGGAGGTTGCAGTAGTCGAGGCGGGAGATGATAAGGGCATGCATTAGTGTTTTGTTAGTTTCATGGTCAAGGAATGCACGGATCCGGGAAATATTTTTTGAGTTTGAGACGGCAGGAGGAGGCAAGGGTTTGGACATGTGGCTTGAAAGAGAGGGCAGAGTCGAGGATCAACCCGAGGCACCGAGCATGCCGGACTGGGGAAAGCGAGCAGCCATTGACATTGATGGATAGGTCTGGTGGGGGGGTAGAGTGAGATGGGGGAAAGATGATGAATTCTGTTTTGTCCATGTTCAGTATTAGAAAGCAAGCAGAGAAGAAAGCGGAAATAGCAGACAGACATTGTGGGATTTTGGTCAGTAAGGAGGTGAGGTCAGGTCCAGATAGGTAGATCTGCGTGTCATCGGCGTAGAGATGATACTGCAAACCATGGGATTCTATGAGCTGTCCCTGGCCGAGGAATGGCACATATAGTCCCTATCAGGAGTAACCAGGCGTCATATCCCTCCAACCAGGGATATCAAATAGGCAAACGGCCATTGCCCTTATACTGGATCAGTACAGGAAAAGTAATGTAATGTATGTACACAATGACTCTGCCAGAAGAATAATGAGTACAGCTCTGGAGTATAATCAGGGCTGGTTTTAGACAAAGTGGGTCTCTGGACAAAGTTTTAAAGTGAGGCCCAAAATGCTGCCATATTGCACCATCAGAAACATTTTGGATGTATTTACATGCGCTGAGTTCAGGCCCTTAAACAAGTGTGATCAGCAACATTGAAGTCACGCTTGTTTCCCGGCCCCTTTACACTGGCTGAGGGAAAATGATGGGTACAGAATGATCACTAGTACATCAATCTGTCCACATACAGTATCATGTTATCAGCAGCACATCTGCAGCTTACACCAAGCGATGCGCTGATGAGAACAATGATTTCAGTTCCAGCGTAAACAATCAAATTACTCAATGAATTGGCAGCATTTTGCTCATTTAGTATAATGCATCCCATAGTCCTCCACATAGTATAATGCACCCCATGGTCCTCCATATAGAATAATACACACCCCAAAGTCCTCCATATAGTATAATGTGCCCCATGGTCCTCCATATAGAATAATACACACCCCAAAGTCCTCCATATAGTATAATGTGCCCCATAGCCCTCCAATAGCATAATACACAATATATATGCAACGAACATAGAGTATAACACAGCCCTATATAGTATAATGCAACCTCATAGAGTATAATGCAGCCTCACTGAGTATAATGCTGCCTCATTGAGTATAATGCAGGCTCATAGAGTATAATGCAGCCCTATAGAGTATAATGCAGCTCCATAGAGTATAATGCAGCCCAATATAGTATAATGCAGACCCATAGAGTACATGTAGTGTAAAGCAGCACAATAGAGTATAATGCAGCCACTATATAATATAATGAAGACCCCATATAGGATAATGCAGCCTCATAGAGTACAATGCAGCCGTATAATGCAGCCCCAATAGACTATAACACTTCCCTCATAGAGTATAATGCAACCCCTATAGAGTAAAATACAGCCTCAAATAGTATAATGCAGAGCCATAGAGTATAATGCAGCCTCCATAGTGTATAATACAGCCCCATATAGGATAATGAAGTCCCCATAGAGTATAATACAGCCTCAAATAGAATAATGCAGCCCCCAAAGAGTATAATGCAGCGTCGATAGGTATAATGCAGCCCCATCGAATATAATGCACACCCCATATTACTCCAGTATTGTGACCACCACACTCACTGATTTAAAAACAAATAAATACTATACTCACCTCTCTGGCATTCCCCCGCTGCTCCTGTGTCTGCAGCACCTCCAATGCTTGGTACAGCATAGTGCACAATGCAGTGACATCATTGCATCAGCATGCTTCAGAAGCAGGGGGGAATAATGGGAGAGGGAACGTCGCCTGATGCTCTCTCCACCATCATTGATTTCAACTGTATCGGCATCTATGATGTTGATACAGTTGAATGCACGATGAAGTTGAGGTGCAGAGCTGGCGCTGGCTCTGGACCCCCCTGACTCACGGCCCCATAGCGGCCTCATGGTTTGCTGCAATTAGCGGAAAGCCACTGACTGGAGGCTCCTGGTGGGAGTGTGGGAGTGGGGGCCCTTGGCAAATGCCTAGTTTGCCTGCCCCTAAAGTCGGCCCTGACTATAATAAAGGATGTAACTGAGGATCAGTGCAGGAAAGTAGTGTAATGTATCCACATAGTGACTCAACTAGAAAAGCAATCAGTGCAGCTCAAGAATATAATATTGGATAGTATAGTAAAGGATAAAAAATGTAGCTCAGTTCATAGAATCACAGGTAAACAAGATTCTTTAATGTATTTCTGTGATAAAGTCTAATTTTGCCAAACAAGTTTTGAATTTCTTAATTTCTATTACCTTGATCTGACAGTATATGGGAAGTCTAGTTTGTGGTTGGTCCAGCTTCAACTGTTGGTCTCCAATCAGATAACTTTTTAGCTTTTTTTATGTCTTTCGTTGAAATGTCAAAAACTACTTTAAATATTTAATGCTACCATTAATGTGAAATGTTTGATATTTGGTTTTTCTGCATATTGTCTGAATCCTTCTGGAATACCATTGGTATTTTTCTTTATTTATAGCCATCAGTATGTAGTTTTATTTGGTGAAAGAGACTCTTTAAATGCCCTCATCTCTCCAAAATGTCCTCGTATAGATAATGGGAAAAAAAATGATACCAAATGTCCCTAATCAATATAGTAAAACTGGCAAGTTTCCACCACCTCTGAAGAGACCATCTGTTAGCTACAATCCACTCTTCACTCTTTATTGGTCATCATCATTTATACGATAGGACAATAAAGAATGTCAAAATTAAATTGCAGCTTTTATTACAAATTTAATCAGTAAGTGTCACTACAAAAGCCGGGGTGATGGGTTAGCGTGTGATCATGAAGAGAATGACTTCAAATAACAACCTAAACGACTCAACGCTCAAGCCTTAGTCCAACCAAAGGTCTGATCTCCCCATCAGTCAAAGCTACGATGTTTACGAAAATAACAAAACTCAGTGTCTAAGGATCGTAGACCTTCAATAACGAGGGGATCATGTCATTGGGATATGAAGAACGAGAGGGAAGTAAAGACTAAGTCGATCTACTCGGAAAAAGCGGAAGGAAGGGTCAACGTAGAGGTCAGTTCAATTATTTCAAGCAGATGTGGGTTTTATGAGGTTTGGTATAGAGGAAGGTTTTTTTTTTTTTTAGAATCTCCTGGATTGTTAAACATTATTAAAGGGCTGACTAGGTGCACATCGGAGTGTAATTACAGATGCAGGTTCGGTTATAAAACAGTTATCAAAATATTCAAGTGGAGACCATCTGCGAGGCACAGCTTTTCATTGCAGAGTCTAGTGGCCCAATGATACTCCTGTTACTAAACACTGCAGATATTTAGCTCTGGAGGTCTCTTCTGATGGTCTTATGTTCATCATGATGGATATTCGGAAGTTCTGCCTGGAAAGATTGTCATCAAAGTTGATCTAAGGAAACTTGAAGGACAGCATAGTGCCTCTCCCTAACCCCGTAGCATTATGTCTGGGGCTGAGAATGTACACACTCACTAAAAGTCCACTTTCTACTAACTTGTTAAATACCGTATTTTTCGGACTATAAGACGCACCGGACTATAAGACGCACCCAGGTTTTAGAGGTGGAAAATAGGGAAAAATATATTTGAAGCAAAAAATGTGGTAAAATATTTAATAACATACTATTATATGTGGTGTTATTATATATAATAGTATGTTATTATGTTGGAAGCTACGGGTAGGAGATGGTGCTGCGGGACCAGTGTGGTGTCTGTAAACTACTATGTGAAGACGTTGGAGGGTAATAAGGCCGGGGTCACACATGCGAGAAACTCGCACGATTTCGTGTGAGTCTCTCGCATGAACACCGGCACTGCCGCCGGCACTCAGACGGATCGTGCGGCTGCATAGAAATACATGCCGCATAGAAATAGAGACAGATGATAGAGACAGAGCTGATAGAGATAGATGATAGAGACAGATGATAGAGACAGAGATGATAGAGACAGAGATTATAGAGACAGATGATAGAGCACATGATAGAGACAGAGATGATAGAGACAGAGATGATAGAGACAGAGATGATAGAGACAGATGATAGAGACAGAGTATAGAGACAGAGATGATAGAGACAGAGATGATAGAGACAGAGATATAGAGACAGATGATAGAGACAGAGATGATAGAGACAGATGATAGAGACAGAGATGATAGAGACAGAGATGATAGAGACAGATGATAGAGACAGAGATGATAGAGACAGAGATGATAGAGACAGAGATGAAGAGACAGATGATAGAGACAGAGATGATAGAGACAGAGATGATAGAGACAGAGATGATAGAGACAGATGATAGAGACATAGATGATAGAGACAGATGATAGAGACAGAGATGATAGAGACAGATGATAGAGACAGAGATGATAGAGACAGAGATGATAGAGACAGATGACAGAGATGATAGAGACAGATGATAGCGACAGATGATAGAGACAGATGATAGAGACAGAGATGATAGAGACATATGACAGAGATTATGGAGACAGAGATGATAGAGACAGATTATAGAGACAGAGATGATAGAGACAGAGATGATAGAGACAGATTATAGAGACAGAGATGATAGAGACAGAGATGATAGAGACAGAGATGATAGAGACAGATTATAGAGACAGAGATGATAGAGACAGAGATGATAGAGACAGATGATACAGAGATGATAGAGACAGAGTTGATAGAAATGTGACACGTATGCGTTTCATGTGCGCATGATGCGCTGCACAAAAAAACGCAAGTGTGAAAGTAGCCTAACCTTTTAATTAATTCTCTGTTGTACAGTGTGTCTGAAGGACCTGTGATGACATCATGAAGAGGCAGGGCTTTGGTCATGTGATGCTCCAGCCCACCCTCTTCATGACCTCATCACAGGTCCTTCACAGGAGCATTCAGCCTCCCATCAGCACAGCCCCAGGCTGTCAGGTATTCCAGCTGCTCCTGCTGCCTCCTTCTCCTTGAGACACCGATCTGCCCAGCTGCTGCAGGAATCAGGCGCTGGGGAAACTGTGGCTCTGTGATCTGCTGCTCCCCGCTCACTGCTCAGCTGATAGGTGGGCGGGGAAGCGGCTGATTAATATTCACTGCACTTAAGTAGGGACCGGGGTTTCCCCAGCACTTGTTTCCTGCAGCAGAGGGGATATTTTCTTGCCTCCTGCTGATCCCATTCCACCGCTGCCCCCAGCCCCCCTCCCCACATGTTACATTCCGACCATAAGACGCATCCACACTTTCCTCCCAAATTTGGAGGAAAAAAAGTGCGTCTTATGGTCCAAAAAATACGGTACATTGATATACCCCAGTTCTAAATGTCCCACAAGAAGGAAGTGTGCAGAAATCGTAGGTCCCCAAAACCCAGAACAGTCTACAGCCTCCTCAAATGTACCTTTATTAATAATAAGGAAATGACTGCTTTCTTCTAGAAACAGTGCCACGTCAGTCCTTTGGTAGTGTCTGGCATTACAACTCACTTTTATTGAAATGACTAGGGCTAAGCAGGAATACGATGCAGTAGGGGCAAGCGTGGCGATTAGAAAACAAACTTGATTTTCTAAATTTGGAACCCAACAATCTTAATGTGCCCCTCGCCATTATAAATTTGCAAAAATTTCTACATTTCTGTTTTTTTTTTTCAGTCAAGATGGGGTGCAGGGTGTACATTAATGAGAAAAAAATTAACTGTTTTGAATTTACCAAAGAGTGAAAAATTTAAAGGGGTCTGAATACTTTCCGTACCCACAATACAATATATGTATTCAGGGGATCTCTGCACTTGATTTGATAATTTATATAAATTTGTCTGCATTCAGTTGCCACCAGGGGGAGCACAATACATCTGGATATACAGAGAATGTCTACTGTAGAAAACTGTTTTCAGTATTAGTGCTCCCTCCAGTGGCAGCTGCTCAGTATTACTGCAAATACGGAAGTTATGGCAAAATTGCCACATTGTCAGACTGGACCAAATCCAATATCTGCATTAACACTTAAAGGGGTGTGAAGGAATGGAAGATCTGTCGGTACACCTTCTGATAAACGTGTAAAAAATGTAATACATTGACCTTTTTTATATCTGGTTTTATATATTCCATGTTGCAATAGTTGTAGGTAAAGGGAAAAGGAAAAATAGGGGGATAAGGTCAGCTCACCAGTCTCTGTAGCAGTCCACAATCTTCACACGCATGGAGCCACCTTGATCAGAGGCGTTGGCTGAGGCAAAAACATGAGGAAAGAATCTCCAGCGCGGAAATCGATAAAAAGTCAGTATTTATTAGAAAATATTAAAAACCATCTTGAATAGAAAAAACAGACAGAATTGCAGGTGGGGTCCCTGGTGATCTGAAATCAACGCGTTTCGACCTAGCGAGTTATTGTCACAAACCATGACTAGGACCCGCTAGGTCGAAACGCGTTGGTTTTAGATCACCAGGGACCCCACCTGCAATTCTGTCTGTTTTTTCTATTCAAGATGGTTTTTAATATTTTCTAATAAATACTGACTTTTTATCGATTTCCGCGCTGGAGATTCTTTCCTCATGTTGCAACAGTTAGTCTTCCATGGTGGGAAGAGTTAAGGTGGGCACATAGAAACCTGTTTCCTGTTAGTATTGGAGTTGGAGAGAAGTTACTGAAGGAGAAGAAAACTTTTCTGATACAAAGGCCACAAGTTGGAAAGTGTGTTTAGTGCAGATGAGTTAAAGATGGCAAGTTCGAGAGCAAGTTCTACCAGCAACTGATTTCTACGCAGCTGGACTGCAGAGAATGAAAGAGTAATAAGAACGTTCCTTTCCATCTGCAGTGAGTACAATCATAGCATAACAGAGCTGTGGGAGGCGTAATCCCCAAGGCAGCTCCATTGGTAACTACCCATCCCTGCTTCCGCAGTATGTCCTCTATTTGTATCTACCCATTCCTGTCCCTGCAGTATGTGCTCCACTAGTACCTCCATGTCCTTGTTCCCACAGTATGTCTTACATTAGTACCTACAAATCCCTGCTCCCTCAATATCTGCTCCATTAGTACAACCCCTGGCAAAAATTATGGAATCACCGGCCTTGGAGGATGTTCATTCAGTTGTTTTATTTTGTTGAAAAAAAACAGATCACAGACATGGCACAAAAGTGAAGTCATTTCAAATGGCAACTTTCTGGCTTTAAGAAACACTAAAAGACATCAAGAACAAATAATAGGGTAGTCAGTAATGGTTATTTTTTTAACCAAGTATAGGGAAAAAATTATGGAATCACTTAATTCTGAGGGAAAAAATTATGGAATCATGAATAACAAACAAACAAACAAACAAACAAAAAAACACTCCAACACATCACTAGTATTTTGTTGCACCACCTCTGGCTTTTCCAACAGCTCTGAGGCATGGACTTTATGAGTGTCACACAGAACTCTTCATCAATCTGGCTCCAACTTTCTGTGATTGCTGTTGCCAGATCAGCTTTGCAGGTTGGAGCCTTGTCATGGACCATTTTCTTCAACTTCCACCAAAGATTTTCAGTTGGATTGAGATCCGGACTATTTGCAGGCCATGACATTGACATTATGTGTCTTTTTTCAAGGAATGTTTTCACGGTTTTTGCTCTATGGCAGGATGCATTATCATCTTGAAAAATGATTTCATCATCCCCAAACATCCTTTCAATTGATGGGATAAGAAAGGTGTCCAAAATATCAACATAAACTTGTGCATTTATTGAAGATGTAATGACAGCCATCTCCCCAGTGCCTTTACCTGACATGCAGCCCCATATCATCAATGACTGTGGAAATTTGATGTTCTCTTCAGGCACTCATCTTTATTCATCTCATTGAAACGGCACCAAACAAAATTCCAGCATCATCTGTGGCGCCCCTGAGAGTTCAGTTGCCACAGAGGTGTTACATCTCACCCAGAGGTGTGACACTTGACTCTCACGTTAAAGAGGGAGCACCCCTAGGACTCCTCAACTGCATCCAACACTTACATCCAACACACCATGCCAGCTGAGCATACGGATGTACCCTACGGAAGGATGGTCTGACTCAGACTGGTTAGCAAAGGGTGTATATATGGATGGGTGGAGTTTAGGCAGCAGCAGAGGAGAAGAGAAGCTTAGAGAGCAGAACTCTCTGGGGAGTCTCTCTGAGGAGAGCCAACCTTAGGAGCTCCTGAAGTCAGCGAAAGGGTTCAAAAGTACTGACAGTGATCATTCCATCCGTAGCCTATCCAATATAGGAAGGACCAAGCCATCAGGGAACGGCCCCTAGACTAGTGGGAAAGCTTTATGCCCTGCTAGTAAGCCGATGGCGGTGATCACTTTATGGGTCATTGCCACCACCACCAGCAGCATCCCCTGGAAGGAAGCTATATAGGCCAAGGACGTACAGAATTAATCTGTTTCCCGACAGGACCGCAGCTTCTGATCTGAAGGACTGCATGGTGAGATGCTAGGAAGAAAGGAGTAGAAAAGCACCGAGAGAGAAGGCCAGGAAAGGAACACACTGAAAGGAGTCTTGGGAAATGCGACCAATCTACCTGGGGGTTGCTGGACCACTCGTCGGAGGACACAGTGCCAAGCGGGCATCTGTACTGCATGCAACAGACTGTGAGTAAAAACCCTGAAACTGCACTTGGACTGTCTCCCTGGTTATTCCAGCGTCGCACATCTCCCTGCTACACTCCTCAGCACCATCCCTAAAATATACACCATCTACCTGCCCTGGAAGGACACAGCCTAACCTGTAGGAGGTTTACCATCTAGCTGCACAACACCATATTGTACTAATGCTGCTATCTCATTAAGCTGCACATCAGCACTTTATAGCTGGTGTGGTGTTTGGATACTTGGTTTTTACAACCTGGGGTAGATGTATAAATATATATCCTTTTGTGACATTAGCACTACAAAACCCCTTACACATATACTTGTTTGTGTTTAGTATCCTTACTAATATTATGATTGCACAATAGCACTTAGTATATGAAATGAGATAGTATAATTTCATGGCTATAAATTGGGAGCTTTATGCTCTTGAATATTTATAATTTAGTAAAGCACTTTATATTTTTTTCTGCTAATATTATTCAGGATAAATTGCACTATAGCACTTTCTACTATATGAATTTGAATAATATGTACGTACTTAAAAAATTTATTTTGAAAATTTAAATGATCTTAATGCCATGGTGCATTATTATTACATAGTTGAGAAAATTATTTCCTTCTCTATCTGCTCGTGTGTACCTGTATTTATGTTTTAAAATTTTTGGTGTTAATAAAATTAATATTAATTATAAATAAACTCTGGACCCTGCTGTTATTTACATGTTAGGTGGTTATTGTGTGCTATCGATTAAATTGAGTTTTGTATTGATTGTAGTTCCAAATTGGGATTATTTGTTTTTAATCTTTTGCAACATTGGGTGATGATTTACCCTTTTAAGAGTTTGATAATCTCTCCTTGTTTCAATTGACATCTTCATGTTGGAGCCATGATTCTGTCAGTCACTTGGTGCAACAGCTCTCAGTGTTATCACTCTTTTTAGATGCAGATAAGAGCAGATCTATTTGATGTAGGTGTTAGTTTTGGAAGAAAATTTTACAGGTGATTCATAATTTTTCCTCAAAATTGAGTGATCCATATTTTTCCATGCTTGGTTAAAAAAATAACCTTACTGACTACCACATTATTTGTTCTTGATTTCTTTTAGTGTTTCTTAAAGCAAAAGTTGCATTGAAATGACTTCATTTTGGCCATGTCTGTGATCTGCTTTTTTTCAACAAAATAACAACTGAATGACACTCAAGGCCGGTGATTCCATAATTTTTGCCAGGGGTTGTACCTACATCTCCCTGCTCCTGTAGTATGTCCTCTATTAGTACCTACCCATACCTGTTCCTGCAGTATGTGCTCTGTTGGTACCTAACCGTCCTTGCTCCTACAATATGTGCTCCATTAGTACTTTGCCATCCCTGTTCTCACGGTACATGCTCCATTAGTACCTAACTATCCCTGTTCCCGCAGTATGTCCTCTAGTAGAACCTACCTGCTTGGGATGCAACAGAGCAGAAAATAAGGACACAGGGGCAACTTAACCAAGGATTATTTGTTACTCTAACAACAATTTGAATGATTCAAGTACAAAATGAAACGAGGTTAGCAGAATAGTAGAGTGCAATAAAAAATGTTACAAGTTAAACATAAGCCACTTCTTTAGATGGAAGCAGAGGTAACAGATTTAACAATTAAACCCTATCATACAAGGCACTAAACTTTAACAATGGACACAAGCGTCTTTACTCTCTTATTCTGTTCTGTGGAGCGTCACATCAGTCGTGTACTCATCACTGTTGTTGTCCTTTCACTCTGGTAGCAATCAAGCACACCGTCCAGGTCCTAACAGGAGTGTATACTACTACACCATTAGACGGAAAGTCCCGTCTTGTTGAGTCACTTCTAGCACGCTTCCTTTCCCTGAAGCACCGCCCTGGTCTCCTGTGTTACGTACTTCTGCACCTCATGTCACGGATCTCACAAATGTCCCTCTAACACTGTCCATTCACTTCTCATGGCTCTGGTCACTCGATCTCCCACTCAAGTCTGGTCACTCAGTTCTTCTCTTGGATCTGGTCACTCAGATCTTCTCTATGTTTGTGTCTTGGTCTGGTCACTCAGTTCCCCACTCAGATCTGGTCACTATATTCTTCACTTTGGTCTGGTCACTCTAATGACAGCTATATGCTAGCCTCACTGCATCGTGCGTCTGTCCTGCTACAGGTTCGGGCACGGCTCTTCCAATTTACTGCCCTCATGGGCTTTTTATAATTACCAACTGCACCACAGCTATCACCTGACCTGGTGTCTCCTTCAATCTCTTCACCGAGTGAACATGCACTTCACTCTTCAGTTCCTTCTAATGCTTCTCTCTGCTTTCCCTATGCCTGTCATCTTTGACCAGCAGATGGCAGTGTTCTCTTGCAGACACTCTATTAGGCATTAACTGTGGGAGCCTTCTCACTTGTCCATCCATCCCCTTACACATGCTCCCGCCCCACAGTACATGCTCCATTAGTACCTATCCATCTCTGCTCCCACTCTACATGTCACTACTCTATTCTCTGACATGAAGAATAGATGTGAACAGCCACAAGACACAGACAGGCAATTCTGTCACCATGTTATTGGGGGCTGCAAAATGGGATCATGGGCCACATGTACCTCCTGGGCAACAGGCTGCGCACTGTTAAGGCAGAGAAAAAAAACTTGAAACTGGCAGAAGTGATCTTGAAGCTATGGAAGGATCAAGATACTGCTTGTATTCAGAAACTTTTTGTGTTTATAATAACCTTTCAAGAAGTAGCCTTATGAAGAAAACCCCTTATAAAATGGAAGCTGAAGAGTTTAATATCTTTAACCCCTGGTGACCAGACCTTATATAGGTCATCATGTCTGGTTGAGCATTTGCCTGGCAGCTCTTGGTTCTATTACATAAGGGGTTCTGAATGGACAGCAGTGTACAGTTCTCCATAAGTACTGATGAGACAACCCCTATTAAGCTTTGAGGGGGCAGGGGAGGATGTTAGTTTTGGTTGGTTTATCCTTAGAATACTTATATTTATTCTTTCATTACAGACTTTTCAGGCTTCTCTCTGCGGCTCATGGAGTAGTAACTGCCCCGGAAGGGTTAATTTACCAACTTGATTCTCTTGTTAATCACTTGCAATTCAAATGGTCAAATCAGAAGGTCACTACTGTCCCATTTCCCAGGGAACATGAATTGCAGTCTCCCGGAATGAACATGATGCACAATTAAGTGGTGTTTTGATTAAATGATAAATTACAGATGGAAACGTATAATTTGCGGAGCAGGAAGCAGCATTAGGTGCGCAGAGTCCCCGGGGGTCAGATAAACAAATCACAGCTCATGAAACACCCAGACCTTGTTTGTTTGCTTAAATGGAACAAGAGTGAAAATCATCGTTATCAGCAGGAAAGTGGAAATGACTGGAAATGTTCCGTCCTGTGCTCGGGACTCGATGCTGTGCAGGTTGGGGGAGGAATATTACCCCGCAGTCAGGATGCTTCTTCTGCTGCTCTGTATCGTAATGCAGCCTTGGTGGCCATTTTCATGGTCCATCCAATCTCTATGAAATACAACCAGGGATGGCCCGAGATTCGTTAAAGAGGACCTGTCACCTTCCATGAATATCTCATTTTGTACCTTTTCTAGATGCCAATGTTCTCCGGAACCTGACATCATTTTTCTTTTGTTCCTTCACTTCTCCATTCTTGAGGTATAACCCCTACTTACTGGTATTCAAAAATAGTATTTTTAGCCAAATGGGCAAAGTCCTCAGGTCTTCTATGTGAGAATCTTCATTATAACCACGCCTACTTGGCTAACAAGAAGCAATTTATATACTGGAAAGAGGGCACCATATCTATGGCACTGAGAGATGCAAGAACAAAAGGAAAACAGCCCTAGATTTAGAATACCAGCATCTTACCCAAATAAAAGAAATAGTAACAATACAAGGAAAAAAGAGGTTGCTTAAATGTATATATATAAATGGTCCATCGCAAGAGTTGATGATGAAACAAGTGGCTTGAGCAAAATTAAACCTTACTTTATTGCATCTTCATTTTAAAATATCACATGGTAGGTGAGCGGAAAGGTGACGCATTTTGACTGTGTCTTAGTTGTGTCTACACTTAGTCGTAACTATAATGCTACATGGTCGAAACGTGTCAACTTCCTATCCACCTATCATGAGATATTTTAATATGAACATAGAATAAAGTAAGGTTTATTTTGATCAGGCCACTTATGTAATCTTTTTTTTAATTACATATTTATGGCAAATGAATGAAAGATGTAAGAACAAAAGAAAAAAAAATGAAACAGAAAAACACCAGATTTAGGAGACCTTACAGGAGAGGATGGAATATTGAACTGGTCCACTACAAGATATGGCCTTAGAAATGCCACAAGAAAACAGCCTCACGGTCATAAAAGATATAAACTTTATGATAACAACATATAATCTTAAAAGAACAATGGTACGGGAGAGAAATAATAGCAGAATTGCACACATACACAATATCAGGCTGTGACAATGTTCAAAAAAATGCTTATAATCTAGGACAACTGTCCATACTTTGCAGGCATGGGAATATATCCAAGGTAAGTACCGAGGTAAAGCATCATGTGTATATAATAATATCATATAAGCTATCAGACTGCTGTACAGATTTAGTAACTGCTATCATATGCAGCAAACATAGATGACATGGTTACATACAGCCCTATAGAAAGATAGTTACCCCAGCGACAGGAACACAGATCATCAGGACCGAACCCGACGCGCGTTTCGAGCCACACAAGCTCCTTCCTCAGGGGGCGTGAAGATATGGCCTTGTATGCTACATACCAACTGCAGCGTTCCTCCTCCTCTTCCTGGCCTGTGAAATGGTCGCAAACCCTCCGATCCACTGAGCAGTGATCAGTGGGTATTTCCCATCAGGCTGAACCAGAACAGCTGTAATGGTGGTAATTCTGGAACTTGTTGATCATGGTCATCTTGCTTCCAGGCCAGGCTTAGTACTCCAAACCCTCTCTAGTATTCATCTGCTGTGTACTGGTCTCCATATTGACTCTCACCACTTATATCCAAAGCCACTGTCTAAATCCTCATGGTCACACTGCTGTTCACAAGCTGGCTTACCCCCCACTGCCCAGATTCACCCTGCTGGTTTATTTTCTTCGGCTCCCAGTGGGTAGTACTGCCGTTCTGTTCGTGCCACTCATCACTGCACAGTTCTTACAATGGGCTAGACTGGCAGCAGCATAAGTTGTCTATCCATTATCCAGAGTGGTTTCATCGCCCAAATCAGCACTTCATCACATTTTCCATCGCTCATCCCTCACACTACGGGCTGGATTTCTCTTTCAGCACTCTACATTCTGTGTTTGTCACTAGTAGGGCCGACTGGCCATCTGGCAATTCTGGCAAATGTCAGAAGGGCCTGTCTGGTCGTGGGCTGCTTTGTCTGCTACGTTGTTAACAGAATCCATGTCTAAAGACACCCATACTATTAAGAGTTGTGATGGAGCACAAAGTCGCTGGCTCCGTCACTTACCCCAGCAGCCACGGGTATCATTAGAAATATTGGTCTTGTAGTAAATCTTCCTTTCCTTCATCCAGGGTAATATTAGTAATATATCCCATCTGGGGCTCGGGGGCGGGGACAGCATGGGCCTGTGTAGTTTCAAATGTCAGGGCTGAATTTCTGTACCAGTCTGTGTGTCGACCCGCCACCACAATTGTGGGTTACCAGGGCAATGGGGTACTCAGAGCCGAGCCCGTAGAAGTCTATGGGGATTGTCACAGGTAGCTGTGGCTCGGTCTGTGGCCCTGGCGGTCTGGCGTATGTTGGGGGTTATATTTACAGGGGATATATATACAGTTCGTGACGCCACCTGTAGTCTCTGGTAATTTGTACCAGCGCTGCTGTAGAGCTCTGAGGGGATGGTGATGCAGCTAGATGTCGGGTCCCCTACAGGTGGGACTGGTCCCTCAGATCGGGAGTTAGGTAAGGATTGTGCAGGCATGCAATAATAACTCAGTCTCACACGGTCAGCGTCTTTCCATACCTTTACTTGTAAGATGTTCAAGTAGGTCCCAGGGAGGCTGATGGGGTTGATGGAGGATGAGCTTTGAGGCAACAGCTAAGCAACTTAGGGGCCTCCTTTACTTTCAACACAATGATGATGAGTACGACCAGCCTGAAGCGTAGTCCCCTCTATGATTCCAGCTTATCCAAAGCTGTGCTTCCCAGTCAATTTAGTGTTAGGAGCCTTTCTATGAGGGAGCTGAATTCTTATTTTGTCCTGCAGAGACTCAAAGTCTTCACTTCCCCTGACCCCAGTTACGTACTGACTATAAGGGGCTTGTTTGCCGCGACCTAGGGTCCGGTAAATCTCTGGTTTTCTCTTCACTATGCTTGTAGCTAATAGTGATCCTTCGGTCCCCAGTGACCGGTAGCAATGTGCAGGACTTTTCCAAGCCAAACGCACTTTTCCAATAATCTTCCTTCCACTTTGCCCTTCGATTTGCTCGACTCTTAATAGATAGTTCAGTCTTTCTTCCAGTGGGGCACAGCTCTGACTAGACTAAGGTGAATTAGACCACCTGTACCAGCCTCCACGTTCTGAACTGATGACAGGCTCAAACTGGACACGTCTACTCTGTCCAAGGACAGGAAACAGACTGACTAGAAATCACTCCCTTCCACACCCCTGCTGGGTGTGTCAGAAGTGTACATGATGTCATGAAGAGACCTTAACTGTTACCTCTCCACTCATCCTCCTGGTATTGTGTACCAGGGCTACACATTCCCCCATGGTAAACGACAGCACTCCCGGGCTGTAAAATATAAAGAGACATTTTTGTTTATGCATGAAAACATTAAACAATTAACAGTAATTCGTCCCATCCGGGAGGTGAGGATATCATGAACGTTGCGAACAATAACATTATATATAGAAATACAAATATTAAATAGCATTCAATAAATATACAGTATACTTGTGAAGGACCCGCACCAAACCTTCAACGTAGGTCCTGGGTGGGCTGCAGGACATCCAAATGCAGACCTCACTCAGTGCCACACCACACGGGTTTTTGGTTCAGAGGTAATTCAAGGTCTCATGTGAAACCATTAAGAAGGCACAAAGTGCAACTATTTACAGGATACAGTTTTTGGGCTGGCTCAGTCCTCAGCCTCAAAGTCCATTGTTAAACGAAGACATAATAGGGAAAAACACATATATATATATAGACTTTTTACAATATATTCACATGAATTCGTTATAATCACTGCTGATATCTAACGGGTAACTTCCCTTTGGTGATTCTCTCTGATCTACGTGGTGTAGTCTCAGGTATATCAAGTTGCGATCTGTCTGCACTGCGTAACGGCAAACTATAGAACTGCCTTAATCTTTCTATGGATCTGGCAAGCGTACTGATGGCTGGGCGGTGTGAGTCAGCTTCACCAGGGGATCCCATAGTATGGGGCGCTGCTTCAGATGATCCTTCTTGAGATTCCACAGGTTGAGGTGTTGCTGGGATGGGTAACTCCTGAGCGGGCTCAACTGGCACCACAGGCACAACTGGAGGTAAAACTTCCTCTTGTGGCTGATAAAACTGCAACACTGGAATTATCACAGCATCTCCCAGTCTAGGCCAATCCGCAGGAAAATCTCCCAGATCGGTGTGTATGACCTCTTCCTTTCTTTCTCCTTGATTGAGGACAGGGTTCTTTTTACAACGCTTTAAGTGTTCTGGACACAATTTCAAATGATCTCTGGACACAGTGATTGTTGTTCTTCCTCCGTCCTTACTGACGACACAAACTTTTCTGTTGTCATATTTAGAATCTTGTATGACATAGGGTTCTTGCTCCCACTGATTATCCAATTTGTGCATCTTCCTCTTTCTTTTTAAGACTACCTCTCCAGGCATCAAAGGCTTGGCAGGAGCATTTCGGTTGTAAACATCTTCCTGTTTCTCCCGTGCCTTATTGAGACTTTCCTCTACACAGATTTGTACTCTTCTGTATTGCTCTTGCCGATTGACGTCCCAGTTTTCAATGGCGTCGTCTGCCTCCGGTTCTACCACTCCAAGTTCTAGATCCATTGGTAGTTTTCTGGGCCTTGCTCTCATAAGATAGGCTGGAGTGCAGTTAGTTGAGCTTACAGGTATATGATTATACAAATCAACCAAATCAGGTAGTAAGTCCGGCCATCGATTCCTGTCTTCCAACGGTATGGATCTCAACAAGTCCAGGACAATATGGTTCATTTTTTCGCAAAGACCGTTGGTTTGAGGGTGATATGGTGTTGTTCTTATTTTCTTGCACCCATACATGTGGCAGAATTCCTTGAATAGATCAGCTTCAAAAGCAGGTCCCTGATCGGTTAAGACTTGCTCAGGATACCCATGCGGTCTGCAGAAACTTGCTTGAAAGGTCTTCGCTGCCGTCACCGCGGTCTGGTCCTTAACTGGAACAACCACCAGAAATCTGGAGTAATGGTCCACCATAGTCAAGGCGTATGAGTACCCAGATCTACTTGGCGACAATTTGACGTGGTCCAGGGCCACAATCTCCAGGGGACGAGTCGTCCGGATAGGTTGCAGGGGTGCCTTCTGACTACCGTAGTCCTTTCTTCTGAGACCACAGGGTCCACAGTTCCGACACCACCTCTCGATGGAGCTGCGCATCCCTACCCAATAGAACCGGCATCTCAACAGGGTCTCCAGCTTTCTCCAGCCAAAGTGTCCTGCTTGATCGTGGTATGCTTCCAACACCATTGGGACGTCTGCCTTGGGGACCACGATTTGCCAGACCATTTCATGGGTTCTGGGGTTGACGTATCTCCTGCACAACTTCTCACGGTATAGGAACAACCTGCTTTTCTCGTTCCACAGGAGCTTGGCTGACATAGGTGCATCCTTTTCCAGAGAGGAGCCTTCCTGTCTTAACAACTCCTTGATGCGGCTGACCACTGGATCACTGTCCTGAGTCTCTTTCCAACTATGATGGGGTAAAGGATTTAATGTTGCACCATTCTGCTTTCTGTGGACTCGATGCTCGTGGACTACCCCATTTCGATGGAACGCAGGTAGCTCAATTTCTTCCAGGTCGTCCGATTCTTCTTCCGTATCAGAGTCATGCGGCCTTCGGGACAACGCATCAGCATTAGCATTCTTTCGACCTGCCCGGTACTTGATAGTAAACTGGTAATTGGACAACCGAGCCATCCAACGCTGTTCCATGGCACCCAGCTTGGCGGTTTCCAGGTGCGTTAACGGGTTGTTGTCTGTGTACGCCGTGAACTTATTGGAGGCCAGATAGTGCTTAAATCTTTCAGTAATGGCCCAGACCAGCGCCAGAAACTCCAGCTTGAAGCTGCTATAATTTTCCGGATTCCTTTCAGTTGGCCTGAGTTTTCTGCTAGCATAAGCGATGACTTTTTCTTGGCCATTCTGCTTCTGACTGAGAACTGCTCCCAGCCCTTCATTACTGGCGTCGGTGTACAACAGGAACGGTTGGCTGTAATCAGGATAGGTTAAGATCTCATCACCTGTCAGGATCTCTTTCATCTTTTGGAATGCTTCAGCCTGTTCTTTACCCCAATTAAAGGGAGGGTTTCTGCTCTTTAAGGATTGTCCTACCAGGAGGTCCTGTAAAGGAGCTGCCTTCTTCGTGTAATCTTTCACGAATCTCCTGTAGTAACCCGTTAGTCCCAGGAACTGTCGCACTTCCTTAAGGTTCTTCGGCTCCGGCCACTTCTGGATGGCAGTGACTTTCTCTGGGTCCGGCGCTACTCCTTCCGAACTGACGATGTGCCCCAAGTATTGTACCTTCTGTTTGAGTAGATGGCATTTTGAGGGTTTTAATTTCATCCCGTACCTGGACAGGGACTCGAATACTTCTGCCAGGTGCTTCAGATGGTCCTCATAAGTCTTGGAATACACGATGACGTCGTCTAGGTATAGCAGCACGGTTTCAAAATTGAGATGTCCCAGACAGTTTTCCATCACTCTCTGAAATGTTCCTGGGGCACTGCTGAGCCCAAACGGCATTCTGTCGAACTCACAGAGCCCCATTGGGGTGGTGAAAGCCGTTTTCTCACGATCCTCCTCAGCCACAGCCACTTGCCAGTAACCACTAGTCAGATCGAGGGTAGAAAAGTAGTTAGCCGTTTTCAGAGCAGCTAATGATTCCTCTATACGTGGTAGCGGGTATGCATCCTTGTGTGTTATGCGGTTCACCTGCCTGTAATCCACACACATTCTCATACTACCATCTTTCTTTTTAACCAGAACTAGAGGGGCTGCCCAGGGGCTACAACTATCCCTTATCACCCCAGCTTTCTTCATATCATTCAACATTTCTTTAGCCTTCTGATAATGAGCTGGAGGTATGGGCCTATACCGCTCTTTGATGGGAGGATGACTGCCTGTAGGGATATGATGTTGTACTCCCTTAATTATCCCAAAATCAAGTGGATTCTTGCTAAACACTTGGGCGTACTCTTGCACCACCCGTAATACCCTTGCTTCTGGTGAGCGGGAGTGTGTCCGTCCCAACATGGAGTTGCTGACACCATTCCGCCACCTGGGTTGCTGGGTCATTGTCCTCCTCTATTTGACAGGAGTCTAAGGACTCAGCCGGGAGAATAGAATTATTATCAACAGCATGAAGTTTAGCAATGGTTGCATAACGGGGTAAATTTACCTCATCATCTCCCCAATTGAGAAGCCGTACCGGTACTCTTCCATTCACCACCTCTACTACTCCTCTAGCAGTCATAAGTGTAGGTCTATGTTCTGAATGGTGGGGTTCTACTACAGCTTGGTAATTCTGTCCTCTCAGACCTATGGCTGCCCTGCACCAAATGATCATTTCACTCATTGGGGGTATCACAATAGGATCTGAGTCAGTGACCCGTACATTACCAATTTCGCCGTCGGTAAGCTTCGCTTGCTGCTGACACACCAGGGCCCGGATCTCTCTTTGGATTACTCCTCTCTGCCTTGGTCGGGCAATCTCAGCGAGCTGTTGGAGTAAGAACACAACTTCTCCCAAACAATTACCGATAATGTTAGTACCCAAAATGATATTTAAACCGTTCTCCTCATTTACAGTCTTTACTACCAGAAGCCCTTGGTCTTTCAACTCCTCTCTGCCCACCTTTACATCTACACATTTTGTTCCGAGTACTTCTACAGGAAGACCATTCGAAGCATACACAGTAAAGTCAAGGCTCGGAGGTTTAAGACTGTCCATTGACCAGTACTTGGTATATAGAGCATCAGGTATTAGGGTCACCTGCGACCCAGTGTCTAACAATGCTGGAACAGCAATACCATCTAGAATAATAGACAGGTAGGGTCGCCCGCCCACATACCTGCGGTTCCAGTCTAGGGGCCTGACGGGTATTCTCCTGGGTGTTGGCCCTTGGACCCAGGTTCTGCCCGTTTAAAGGACACTGTGGAGACAGATGACCTTTCCGGTTGCAGCGATAACAGACGATCTCTCGACGAGAAGGGTGTTGATCAGAGGTTGCTCCTGGGGGTGGCGTTGTCCTCCTCCGGGGGGGCGACGTCTTCTTTCTTCTCCGGTGCATCCACGGAACGTCCTCTGGGCAGTCAGCTAACAAGATCTTCCCTTCCTCTTCTTTCCGCAGCTGTAGGGCACTCATCACAGCGGCCAGATTTTTAGTCAGCTGGCGCACCTCTGAGCGCAGACAGTCCAATTCACTAGGAGGTGTCACCTGCGTTTTGGTTTCTGCCACTAGCGGGGAACAGGGGGTTACTGCCGGTTCCAGAGTGACTTCACCCTGATGATGTTGGGTGGCCACCTCAGGTTTGCCCAGGGGCCGCAGCCCTTTTATTGCCATGTCCTTTAGGGCATCAAAGGTAGCATCAGGATGATCTAAGGACCACCAATTCACAGTTCTGCGTTCCTCTGGGGATCTCAATCCCTGTATAAATTGTTCTTTCAACATTTTATTCTCGTCGATAGCATTTAAATTGTTAATTTGCTTGAGTGCTTTCAGGGCTCCCTGTAGTCGGCAAGCATAGTCCCGGATGCTGTCACCTGGCTGTTGTGAACAGTGATAGAAGGCCATCCGGAGATCCGTTTCTGTGCGGTCTTCAAATATGGCATGTAGCTTCAGGAAGATCGCAGGTACCGACTCCTGATCAACGGTATCCCAGGTCTCCACTTCCCTCTCAGCAGCGCCAGTTAGCTGCCCTATTAGCACAGCAGCTTTTTGTCTCTCAGGCATGGAGTACATTTCTAGGATGCTGCATAACTTCCGCTTGAAGCCTGCTAATGTGCCTGGCCCACCGCTGTATTGGGGAAGCCATTTCGCCCCAGGCATATATGGGAGCGTTAGTGGCATGATCGGGACTACCGGACTGGGTGCAGGGCCTGCGCCCCCATCTGGCGCTACAATACCAGACGGTGCGGGATTGGGGCCTCCGGCTGGGGCCGCACTGTCAGCCGGTTGTTGTGACATCTTAGCGCCCCCTTGGTTAAACGGAGCCTACCGGTTTCAGACGCTGCTATTTCACAGGCACCGCAGTGGGAACAGGACCTTCGTCGCAGGCGCTCTGATGTCAGAGCGTTCACTTCCTGTTGCAGGACCTGCCGCTGAGTCAGAGCCGGGGGCGTGTCCAAGACTCTGCGCGCTCTTTCAGGTACGCCCACCTTCTTCTCCAGCGCCTGAGGGCGCGAATATGGCGACAAAAATGGCGATTTTGGCGCCAAAAGTGCAAACAGTCCTTTTTCACAAAAACACTCCACAGGCACACAGGGCTCGCAATGCTGCAAGTTTCGTATCCTGTTCGTGACGCCAAGTTTTTGTGTCGACCCGCCACCACAATTGTGGGTTACCAGGGCAATGGGGTACTCAGAGCCGAGCCCGTAGAAGTCTATGGGGATTGTCACAGGTAGCTGTGGCTCGGTCTGTGGCCCTGGCGGTCTGGCGTATGTTGGGGGTTATATTTACAGGGGATATATATACAGTTCGTGACGCCACCTGTAGTCTCTGGTAATTTGTACCAGCGCTGCTGTAGAGCTCTGAGGGGATGGTGATGCAGCTAGATGTCGGGTCCCCTACAGGTGGGACTGGTCCCTCAGATCGGGAGTTAGGTAAGGATTGTGCAGGCATGCAATAATAACTCAGTCTCACACGGTCAGCATCTTTCCATACCTTTACTTGTAAGATGTTCAAGCAGGTCCCAGGGAGGCTGATGGGGTTGATGGAGGATGAGCTTTGAGGCAACAGCTAAGCAACTTAGGGGCCTCCTTTACTTTCAACACAATGATGATGAGTACGACCAGCCTGAAGCGTAGTCCCCTCTATGATTCCAGCTTATCCAAAGCTGTGCTTCCCAGTCAATTTAGTGTTAGGAGCCTTTCTATGAGGGAGCTGAATTCTTATTTTGTCCTGCAGAGACTCAAAGTCTTCACTTCCCCTGACCCCAGTTACGTACTGACTATAAGGGGCTTGTTTGCCGCGACCTAGGGTCCGGTAAATCTCTGGTTTTCTCTTCACTATGCTTGTAGCTAATAGTGATCCTTCGGTCCCCAGTGACCGGTAGCAATGTGCAGGACTTTTCCAAGCCAAACGCACTTTTCCAATAATCTTCCTTCCACTTTGCCCTTCGATTTGCTCGACTCTTAATAGATAGTTCAGTCTTTCTTCCAGTGGGGCACAGCTCTGACTAGACTAAGGTGAATTAGACCACCTGTACCAGCCTCCACGTTCTGAACTGATGACAGGCTCAAACTGGACACGTCTACTCTGTCCAAGGACAGGAAACAGACTGACTAGAAATCACTCCCTTCCACACCCCTGCTGGGTGTGTCAGAAGTGTACATGATGTCATGAAGAGACCTTAACTGTTACCTCTCCACTCATCCTCCTGGTATTGTGTACCAGGGCTACACATCTGTACCTAATCTTCACACCATTCTGCATGGTCTCCACCCACGATGGGCCAGCCTTTTCTCTCTAGGTATGCCACACTCCGCCATTTTCAAACGCATGTTGACAGACACTATTGCTGCGATCTCGCATATCTCCCCCATACTTTGTAGGGCTTCCCTATCTGACAATTACACCAATTTGCAGTGTAAGGTTCACCCAGGCCAAGATGTTCTGTCGCGATCTTAAACACCAGAGGCATGGTTCCTCTGTGTGTAACGTTATTCTCTGCTGTTGTTTCCCACTAAGGCCTCATGTTCTCAGGAAACCCCAGATGTTAACCAATAGCAAGAAAGGATTCAGTCCACTTTATAAAAATAAAATGAACTTTACTGGTGAAACTTAGATATAAACAATAGGTAGTAGCAGGTACAAAGCTTGTTTAGCACATCTTTTGTTGTTTTACACAGAGGCATACTGTAGCTATACACATTTCATGTGGTTGCACATCACTTGTAAATAACATTTCAGCAATACGACATGCCCCAGCCTGGCAAGTCCAGTATTAGTTCACTAAGACTCCCAGGTTTAGCCTACACGTTGCCTCTTAAGCCCCACTTCACCTGTGCTTTCCCAGGGCCACCACAAATACACAGCTATACCTCCATGGGCTCCCGACCTTATCCACTGCTCCTGACTTATCTTTCCTCGTCTGTTCCACTTCCCAGGATTCAGTTCAAAACTGTCCCCCCAAAAATCATCCTTGTTGCCAATAGCAACCAATCAGAGCACAGCTTTCATTTTCCTAGCTCAGTTTGAGAAATGAAAGCTTTGCAGTGATTGGATGCTGTGATCAACAAGGACAGATTTGATAAATGAGGCCCTGTAGCTCCTTGGTATTAATTTATATCTTCAGTTTAATTCTTGTTAATGCGCCATCATTACACATCAGTTCACTCATAAAAAATAACTTATATTATGACCTTGTATAACAATTATGCATTTCCTTGGACATCTTAATTGTTGTAGGCGGCCAAAAGTAGAACCTCTGGAAACCACTCAGTCCCTAATGGAAGCCCTGGATAAACAGAATCAGCAAGTTAATGGCGGGTGAGGTTATGTTGATAAATATAGGGTTAAAGTGTTATTTTCATCTTCATAAATGTGTAATTTTCAGAGAGTACTTGTGAAAACAAACAATTTTGAGATATTAACATTTTTCTTTTCTTTACAACTTGTTGCTGTGGAGACCGACCACCACTGCTAGATAGCAGAACATGTGCAGTGCTTACAAGCTCTTTTCTACTGGACTTGTAAGCACTTGTTGATCTCTGCTACCTCCTAATCCGGGCAGGTACAGCAAGATAGACATTAGGGTTGGTTGGTCTCCTATGTAAGAAAATGTTAATATCTCAATAATGGCTGCAAATTAAGCAGTAAATTGCAAAAGTACTTGTTTTTACAAGCACTATCCAACAATATCCATCCCTGAAGTTGAGAAAAACCCTTTAAGTCATAAATTACCTCAATGGATCACCGCTGGGAGAACCTGAAATAGGTCAAGGTTTGGGTCTGAACAAAACTAA
>JARQOD010000001.1:960112502-960131294 GCA_033576555.1 Oophaga sylvatica
CCATCAACATTCCGGCATGAATGAAGGCCATGACGCACTACATTGACCAGCTATACCGATTACCAGCGATCCAACCCCGAACTTCGCTACTACAAACAAGAAGACGCCCAGCACAGAGATGTTGACTACAGCTACCGTTCCACTGAGCAGAAGGTACAGCTCCCATCCCACCTTAAAGAGACGCCTTCACTGGAAAGGTACTGCACAGACTATCCAAAGCCAAAGTGTCTTACAGGTATGGTGATACACCACACACTAGGCATGACTATAACACACTGGCTCGTACCAGCACTGACCAAGCCACCATGGGCTTTGCAAAGTTCTTTGCCCGCCGAGAACTGGTTACAAAGGGACTTGTAAAGTTCACTGATAAACCCGAGAACTATAGGTCATGGCGAGCCTCGTTCCGGAATGCCATTCATGGTCTGAACCTTTCTAGTAGTGAGGAGTTAGATCTCCTAGTAAAGTGGCTCGGAAGTGAATCGGTTGAGCATGCCAAAAGACTAATAGACATTAATATAAAGCATCCACACACAGGTCTACGTAAAGTGTGTGAAAGACTTGATGAATGCTATGGGACAGTAGAAGTCATAGAGAATGCTTTATACAAAAGAATTGATGATTTCCCTAAGATAGGACCTAAAGGATATCAAAAGCTTAGAGAATTGAGTGATTTATTGATAGAGTTACAGGTTGCTCATGAGGAGGGAGACTTTCCCGGATTGGCATTCTTAGACACCGCTAGGGGTGTCAATCCGATAATACAAAAAACTTCCTTACAACCTACAAGAAAAGTGGGTTACATATGGTTCACGGTATAAGAAAACTCATAACGTACCGTTCCCTCCTTCCACTGTATTCATAGATTTTGTCACCCAACAAGCAAGATCATAAATGACCCTAGTTTTGACTTCACTCTGTCATGTTCTACTGCCCCCGGTGTCAAACCCAGTAGGACACCCGTGGCAGTCCACAAAACTAACATTGTTTCCACAGGCCCTCCTCACAATGCGAGCAAACTCCTCCAGAAGAGAACAAAGCTTAGGATGTCAGAAAGCAGTGCCCTCTACACAAGAAACCAACAATCCTCTAACTAAAATTGCAGAGCCTTCAGGGAGAAGTCTTTGGAGGATCGCAAAGGTTTCCTCAATGAAAACAATATCTGCTTCAAATGTTGTGCCACAACCTCTCACCTCGCCAGGAACTGTAAAAGCTAGCGTGAAATGTGCAGAACGCAGCAGCATGGATCACAACACAGCCTTGCACCCTGAACCACCTCCACGAGTGTTGTCGCAAGCAGAGGAGCATGATGGGAAGCAGAAGAACACTGGCGAAGATACCCCTGTGGTCAACTCACAATGTACGGAGATCTGTAAGGGACTCACAGGAGGAAGGTCCTGTTCAAAAATCTGCCTTGTCCGAGTCTATCCTGCAGGCTGCAAGGACAAAGCCATCGAGATATATGCAATACTGGATGACCAAAGTAATAGGTCTTTAACCAGGTTCATCTTCTTTGACAACTTCAGCATTGTAGGCCCTGGTTCCCCTATACCCTGAGGACGGCAGGGAGGAAAGCAACCAGATACAAGGTGGAGTCCATAGATGGTCAAACCTGCCAATCGCTACAGACCATCCTGGAATGCGACCAGATTCCCGACAACAGGTCAGAAATACCTTCACCGAGGTGGCGACACATCACCCCCATCTGAAGCGTATAGCCCACCTGATACCTGAGTAGGATCCAGAAGCCCCAATAGCTCTACTCCTGGGAAGAGATATACTACGAGTCCACAAGACAAAGAGATTATATCAACGGCTCCAGGAACTCTCCGTACGCACAGAGGCTCGATCTTGGATGGGTCATTATAGAAGACGACTGTCTAGGAGGCGCACACAAGCCTGCCTCAGTCAGTAGTATGCTTACCAGCACACTAGAAAATGGACGTCCGTCTCTCTTGCAGTCATGTCACAATAGTCTGCTGGTAAAGGAGTTACCAAGCAGCACTCCTCTACATTGCCCTTTCTCAGTGCCTACCAACAAAGACCATGCCTGTGAAGGTGAACAAGACCACATAGGATGTACAGTCTTCCACAGGACAAATGAAGACAACAAGGTAGCAGTGTCTATAGAAGACAGAATGTTCTTGGACATCATGGATAGACAAATAGTCAAAGACAAATCGGACAGCTAGGTCGCACCTCTACCATTTCAACCTCAGAGAAGGAGCCTGCCAAACAACAGGGATCTGGTCTACAGCTGATTCATCTCCCTCAGGCACATGCTTCAGAAGTCACCTGAGACGAAGGAAACAATTCTTTACCTTCATGGAGAAGATATTCCAGAACAGCCACACAGAGATTGCACCTGCACTTCGGCCCTCAGAGAAATGTTGGTACTTGCCCATCTTCGGAGTGTACCATCCTAAGAAGCCAGGTCAAATAAGAGTGGTATTCGACTCAAGCGCCAAATGCGAAGACGTCTCATTGAATGATGTCCTACTGTCGGCCCAGACCTCAACAACAGACTTCTAGAAGTACTACTCTCCTTCCGCAGAGATACGTGGCATTATGGCTGACATACAATAGATGTTCCACTGTTTTCTCGTCAAAGAGAAACACAGAAACTACTTAAGGTTCTTCTGGTACCGCAACAATGACCCGGACAAAGACATGCAGAGTACCAGATAAGGGTACATCTTCGGGAACAGCCCTTCACCAGCAGTCGCTATTTACGGCCTCCGAAATTCCGCCAAAGAGGGCGAAGAAGAGTATGGGTCAGACGTCAGATCCTTCGTACAGAAGGACTTCTACGTAGACGACTGAAGTACACACCAACAAATGAGGCTGCAACCAGTCTACTAAAAAGGGCTCAAGAAATGCTCTCTCAGTCTAAACTAAGGTTACACAAGATTTCCTCCAACAGCCGAGAGTTGATGGAAGCCTTTCACTCTCAAGACTTCCAGAGATCTAAAGGAACTAGACCTAAGTCTCGACTCCCTTCCCATGCAGCAGAGCCTTGGATTGCTTTGGGATCTGAAGATGGATGCCTTCACCTTTCAGAACAGTAAAGACGAGAAACCCTTCATGTGCAGAGGAGTTCTTTCGTTTGTGAATAGTCTATACGACCACCTGGGGTTCGTAGCTTCAATAACCATCCAAGGCAAAATTATGCTAAGAGACTCACCGAAGACACGTCTGAATGGGACGATACACTTCCAGCAGAAAAAGCAGACCAGTGGGCAGAGTGGGGGAAGTCTCTCGAGGCCTTGACCGACCTTCGTGTGAAAAGACTGTATGCTCCTGTGCCATCCACAGAAGTCAAAACACAAAGACTTTGTATCTTCTGTAACACATCAGTCAAAGCGATCTCAGCAGTAGCGTACCTCAAAACTATAGACGTAAAAGAACAGAGCCACATCAGGTTTGTGATGAGCCGGACTAAACTGGCTCTACTCCACGAACACATGATACCCAAACTAGAACTCTGCGCTGCTGTTCTCGCACTTGAGTTGGCCGAGCTTATCTCAGATGCGATGAATCTGGAGACCAAAGATTCAGAGTTCTACACCGATAGCAAGGTGGTACTGGAATACATCTGCAACGAAACGCAACGCTTCTATGTCTACGTCAGCAACCAGGTGCTGAGGATAAGAAGATCCACCTGCCCTAATCAGTGGCACTACGTACCTACTCTCCACAATCCTGCAGACCATGTGACTAGATCCGTTGCTCCAAGTCATCTTAAGGACACTGCATGGTTCACAGCCCTGCCTCCTTGTACAATTCGATGCCCCACTTCAACAGGCCTGATACGTTCGAACTAGTGGATCCAGATGATGACGAAGGGCTCCGTCCTCGAGTGTCTGCTCTGCATACAGTGATTTCAAGTCATCACCTGGAATCTCATCAGTTCAGCCGGTTCTCAACCTCGAAATCTCTTGTTCGAGCCTTCGCTTGTCTGCTTCATTTGGCCCAGTCCTACAAGTCAGCATTACCTGCAAGCCAGAGATCTTGTAAAGGTTGGCATCACTGCAAGCATGCGTTTACCGCTCTCAATCTTGAAAGAGCCAAGGTTACAATACTTTGTGTTGTACAAAAGGAAACCTACCCCAGTGAAATAGACAACCTCAACAACGGACAACCCATTCCTAGCGACAGGAAGAAGCTTGATCCAATTGTCGACCAAGATGGGTTGCTGAGAGTAGGTGGCAGTCTTCAAGAAGCCGAGGTAGAAGTTTCAGAGAACCACTCGGTAATAATCCCTTGATGTCATCATGTCACAACCCAGCTAATTCAGCACCATCATAACTTAGTGAGACACCGTCTGTTTACCGAAGGGAATCTACGGGCGACTAAACTATGGATAGTCGATGCAAAGAAAAGCGTGAGCAAGCTCATCTTTAACTGCGTTATGTGTCGCAAACTCTGTGGCATGTTCCAAAATCCGAAGATGGCCAATCTTCCATCTGACAGACTTAGTACTAAACCCCCCTCTTCACCAACGTTGGACTAGATGTATTCGGTCCTTGGTCTGTGGCTACACGACGCACTAGGAGATCCATACCGAAGCAAAGTGTTGGGCAGTTCTATTCACCTGTCTGTCCATCAGAGCCGTTCATATCGAAGTAATCGAATTTATGGACACTTCAAGTTTTATAAATGTGCTTCGACGCTTCATCGCAATCAGAGGCCCTGTGAAGCATATTCGCTCTGACCAAGGTACAAATTTCGTCGGAGCAGCAAGAGAACTCCAAATCCCTTCCAATTTAGATTTAGACATTGCTAATGTTGAAAGGTACCTAGGCGAGCAAGGATGCACCTGGACTTTTAATCTCCCACACTCTTCGCACATGGGAGGTGTCGGGGAAAGAATGATAGGAATAGCACATAGAATACTAGACTCTATCTTCTTACAAGCGAACACCAGACTCACACACGAGAGTTTAACTACTTCTTGGCCGAGGTCTCAGTTATCATGAACGCCAGGCCGTTCACAGCACTTTCCAGCAATTCCGGAGACCCAACAGTCCTTACTTCTGCAATGCTACTCACCCAGAAAACCTGTGTCCTGAGAGCTCTGGAGAATTCAATGATAAAGACCTCTACAGGCAACAGTGGAGGCAAGTGCTAAGCGTGTCCAATGTCTTTTGGGACAGATGGAGGAAGCAGTAATCTCTCCACTCTGCAAACCAGATGAAGTGGCAGAAAGACTGCCCAAACATCCAACCTGGCGATGTTGTATTCATCAAAGACAGTCAGTCGCATCGAAACGAGTGGCCACTCGGCCTAGTCACCAAGTCTCTTCCCAGCAAGGATGGGAAAGTGCGCAAAGTAGAGGTCAGAGTATGCATACTTGGGGAGAACAAACTGTTGCTCAGGCCAGTTACTGAACCTGTGTTGTTATTTTCCCCAAAAGAACCAAATAGTGACATCTGTTGATACCAAGCGGGGAGTGTTCTGCCCATCATGTGCAACTAGTTAATTTCATAGTGCAGTACCAGTACCATATTCAGAGCATTTTTTAGCCTACCTAATATTAACCTTTTAGTAGGTACGTCATAAGTCGTGTCCCTCCCTTTGATGCGGGCTCCGGGCTGTGCCCGCATCTTTCCCTGCATATAATAGCTGATTTGCCTGATGTACCTCCAACAACCATGGTCAGAATTGCGATCCAGCTGCAGCTGTAAACATGTTAAATGCCGCTGTCAATCTCTGACAGCGACATTTAACTTGCGTCCGGCAGAAGTGCGTCACAAGACACGCACATAGGTGCACTTATCACATGATTGTGAAGCACCGATGGTTGTCATGACAGAAGGCGGTCTGCAGAAGACCCCCGTACTTGTCATTGCAGATCTCCCATGAATGCCACTTGTGACAGGTGTTAATAGGAGATGATGATTTGTGCTACTGTGAAGGAGAGGAAAAAATGAAAATGCAAAGACGAAATGTCACAAGAACATGAAAGGGATGAAAAACAGTAAAAAAATAATACCATGTGAAAAAGACACAATGTGAACATGCCATAACACACAGCAAGACTAAAAACATAAAAAATATAGGCGCGCACAAACAAGACAAAGATGCACATCACAAGACAAGATGAAGATGAAGACAGACATGTCAAGACAAGTCAAAGACAGACATCTCAAGAGAAGACGAAGACAGACATGACAAGACAAAGACAGACATCTCAAACAAGGCAAAGACGGACATCTCAAGACAAGAAAAAAACGGACATCTCAACACAAGATAAAGATGGACATCTCAAGACAAATACGGATATGACAAGACAAAGGCAGACTTCTCAAAACAAGACAAAAACAGACGTCTCAACACAAGACATAGACGGACATCTCAAGACAAAGACAGACATCTTAACACAAGACAAGATGGACATCTCAAGACAAAGACGGACATCTCAAGACAAAGATGGACATCTCAAGACAAAGACGGACATCTCAACACAAAGACAGACATCTCAAGACAAGCCAAGATGGACATGACAAGACAAAGATGGACATCTCAAGACAAGACAAAGACTGACATCTCACCACAAGACAAAGACGGATATCTCAAGACAAAGATGGACATCTCAAGACAAAGACGGACATCTCAAGACAAAGACAGACATCTCAAGACAAGCCAAGATGGACATGACAAGACAAAGAGGGCCATCTCAGGACCAGGCAAAGATGGACATCTCAAGACAAGACAAAGACAGACATCTCAACACAAGACAAAGACGGACATCTCAAGACAAAGACAGATATGACAAGACAAAGACACACATCTCAAGACAAAACAAAGACTGACATGACAAGACAAAGACAGACATCTCAAGACAAGACAAAGACTGACATGACAAGACAAAGACGGACATCGCAATTAGTGGAAGTGTTTATTGGAAGGATTCTCTTTGGTTATGCAGTGCTGTGATGTTCCACTAGAATTTTCTGTGTAAACATTCAGATTTGTTATGTGGTATAACAGCACCATCTAGTGGTCGTTTTATAGAATGTCTTTGGTTGTTGATATTGAGGTTTTTTGACATATCTAGCACACCGTAGTTTATGAGTCATAGCTTTGATGACTCAGCAGCCAGCCCCAGCAGCCATGTTTTTTGCTCAGTATACAGCTAAGACAGTTCATTCCTGAGTACCTCCTGACATCAGAATCCAATAGTGATCTCTTACATCCAGATCTGTAGCCGCACAATCGGTAGGTCCTAAACACATTCACCATGAACTTGACAGCCGTATAAATATTGGGATGTTTACATCATGCTGTTATGAAAATGTGAGAGTTGTAGTCCATGCTTTTCCGACTGGTCAGTAAGCATGGGATATACCGCATGTTATATGTAACTACATGTTATGCATATAGTGTGTTCCTTCACCACTGTATATTGTGTATATATTGTATGCTTGCCACATGTTTGTGAGCACATAGTAAAATACTGTTATTTGTTCCACAGTTTTTTACCATATTCGATTCCTGCAATAAACTTGGTAACAGACATCACGTGTCTATCAATCACTGTTGGGATCAAGGTTTATGCTGTCTGCAAGGATTATGTACACATACACATAAGACGGGCAGAACAGTAAAAAACGATTAACCCTCGCAGGCTGGATAAAAGAACTGTGGATTCTCACATACTGATCGCAGTAAAACTGCCCGCTACAAGCTGGATAGAAGATACCGCAGCTCGCACATAGTGATCGCCGTGAAACCAAGCTTCTGTCAAGCCTGAAAGGGCGCGAATCCTGTCAGAGCGTCACTATGTCAGCCGCAGAAGGTAGATCATTCACCACAAGATCTGCAATCTCAGCCAGCTGCAAGAACTCAAAGAAGTCAGTGAGCAGCTCTACCATCGCCATAGCCCGCGCAAAAGCAGAAGCTGCCAAAGTGCGAGCATCGTTTGCTGAACAACAGGCACACATGGAAGCAGAGGAAGCACGCATGAAAGCAGCTCTGGCCGAACAACAAGCACACATGAAAAAACTAGCATTGGAGAGGGAAGCCGCAGTTGCACTGGCAGAGGCTGAAGTTTTGGAGGAGGCAGCAAGTATCGCAAGTAATAGACGCCGCAGTATTCTTGGATCAGAGCTCAGTCAACAGGACAAAGCACGACACACTTCAAAATACGTACTGCAGTATGCTAAGTCAGATGACGGTCTGTATTACGGTCCAGGAGCTGAGTCAACCCCTGCTTACAAACTCCAGCCTAATCCTGTCACACAACAAGCAGCCTCAGCCTTCCAAATGCCATACATCAAGCAAGACAGTAACTTTATATATCATCGGTCCCCAATGCAACCTGCATTCCAACCGACAGACAACTGCAGAGCAGCTCCAGCCTTCAAGAAGGAACAAGTAGATGGTAGTTATTACAACAAAGACTAGTTTAAAGACTACTCTAACCCACATGGACCTCTGCACCTCAGCTCGTTTCCAGATTCATCAAACAGAAATCAAGGTATGTCAGATGTTCTCAAATTCCTTGCTCGACGTGAGTTGATAACCCAAGGACTCTCCAAGTTTAACGACAAACCTGAAGGCTATAGAGCATGGCGATCCTCATTCAGAAATACAATCAAAGATCTGGATCTGTCTGCAAACGAGGAGGTCGACCTTTTAGTCAAGTGGCTAGGAAATGAATCCACAGAGCATGCAAAACGGATTAGGGACATCAATTTAGACTATCCCGACAGAGGACTAAACCTGATATGGGAGAGACTGGAGGAGTGTTACGGCTCACCAGAAGTGATAGAAAACGCACTCTTCAAAAGAATTGAGGATTTCCCCAAGATGCAAGGCAAAGGTTTCCAAAAACTGAGAGAATTGAGCGATCTGTTGACAGAACTTCAAGTTGCCAAAGCTCAAGGAGACTTACAAGGCCTAGCATTCTTGGACACAGCACGCGGTGTAAATCCCATAGTACGCAAACTTCCGCAAGGCCTGATAGATAAGTGGATCGGTCAAGGCTCCAAATACAAGGAACGATACAACGTCCCATTTCCTCCATTCTCATTCTTTGTGGACTTTGTACACCAACAAGCAAAGATTAGAAATGACCCCAGCTTTGACTTCTCAATGTTTGACACCACGTACCCCAAATCAGGAGAACCTGTCTCAATGCGTAACCTGAGAGATACACCAGTGGCAGTACACAAAACCAGTGTATCTCTTCAAGACACTTCACGCAAAACTTATAGTACTGCAGAGACTGATAAGACCTCATCTAAAGACCCGTGCAAAGAATGCCCTCTGCATAAGAAACCACATTTGTTGTTGAAATGCAGAGGATTCAGAGAAAAACAGCTCAAAGATCGCAAAACTTTCCTCAAAGAAAACCACATTTGCTACAGGTGCTGCGCAGCAACTTCACATCTTGCAAAAGACTGTACAACAAACATTAAATGCTCAGAATGTGACAGTGAAGAGCATAACACAGCTTTACACCCAGACCAGCTCCATGGACTCTCACACCCTCAGACCAAGTGGCAGAGCACGGCGAGGAGCAGAGAGACCCTACACCTCCTGAAGTGACACCTCAGTGCACCCAAGTCTGTGGAGAAGGACTTAGCAACAAATTTTGCTCCAAGATCTGTCTTGCCACAGTTTACCCCATTGGTCACAAAGAGAAAGCTGTAAAGTTGTATGCCATCCTTGATGATCAGAGCAACAGGTCTCTCGCTAATTCAACTTTCTTTGATATCTTCGACATTAAAGGAAACAGCTCGGCATATTCACTTAAGACTTGCACAGGTGTGAGTGAAGAAAAAGGGAGAAGAGCTACTGGTTACCAAATTGAATCCTTAAATGGTGAAACATCCCTGCCTCTGCCTACGCTGATAGAATGCAATCAGATCCCAGACAACAGAGAAGAGATTCCTACACCTGCAGCAGCATCACATCAAGGACATCTAAAAAATATAGCGCACCTAATTCCTGAAGTCGACCCAGACGCTCCAATAGTACTTCTGCTTGGAAGAGACATCATAAGAGTCCACAAGGTGAGGAAACAGATAAACGGCCCTCACAGTTCTGCTTATGCTCAGAAGCTCGACCTAGGGTATGTCATTATAGGCGATGTCTGCCTAGGAAGCGTTCACAAGCCAACCACTGTGAATTCTCTCTTCACAAATACATTGGAAAATGGACGTCCATCCCTCTTTCAGCCTTGTCCTAACAGATTCCTTGTAAGAGAGAAGCCTACAAGTGTGTTATACCCGGACTGTGCAGAAGATGAAGATCATCTGGGGTGTACAGTGTTCCAGAGGACAAAGAAAGACAACAAGACCGCTTGCTCTATTGAAGATGAGACCTTCTTAAGTATAATGGAACAAGGATTCTCTAAAGATGAAACAAATACCTGGGTAGCACCACTGCCTTTCAAAACACAGAGAACCCGCCTTCCTAACAACAGAGTTCAAGCCACAAAACGCTTCAGTTCTCTCAGGCGCAACTTTGAGAAAAGACCAGAAATGAAGGAGCACTTCTTCTCATTCATGAGCAAGATATTTGAAAATGACCATGCAGAAGTAGCCCCGCCTTTAAAAGAAAACTATGGGCAAGACGTTAAGAAGTTTGTTGAAAGAGACTTCTATGTGGATGATGGCCTAAAGTCACTTCCCTCACCAGAGGCTGCAATCAGCCTACTCAAGAGGACTCAACGTATGCTTTCCTGTTCAAATCTCAGACTGCATAAAATAGCTTCAAACAGCGAAGATGTTATGGCAGCCTTCCCAGTTCAAGATCATGCCAGCGATCTGAAAGACCTAGACTTTGCAACGGACCCCATACCCATGCAACGCAGCTTAGGGCTCAGCTGGGATCTCAAGTCTGACACCTTTACCTTCCAGGTTGACCAAGAGCAAAAGCCCTTCACACGACGTGGTGTCTTATCCACCATCAACAGCCTATATGATCCACTTGGATTTGCAGCACCAGTCACCATCCAAGGTAAGACTCTCCTCAGAGATTTAACTGCAGACACATGTGATTGGGACTCTCCACTTCCCCCAGAGAAAGAAGCTCTATGGGTAACCTGGAGAGACTCTCTAAAGACATTGTCTAATCTACACATTCACAGACCATATGCTCACATCTCTGCTGCAGAGGTTCAGACTAAGCAGTTGTGTATATTTTGTGACGCTTCAGTAAAGGCGATAGCTGCAGTCGCTTACCTTAAAACAACAAATATTAAAGGTCAAGTCCAGATTGGCTTCGTGATGGGAAAGGCAAAATTGGCACCATGTCCTGAGCTTACCATACCAAGACTGGAACTTTGTGCTGCTGTTCTAGCAACAGAGCTAGCTGAGCTCATTGTGACAGAGATAGATTTAAAGCTTGAAGATACGGTGTTCCATACAGACAGTAAAGTAGTGCTGGGTTACATTCACAATGAGACTAGAAGATTCTATGTCTACGTACATAACAGAGTTCAAAGAATCAGGAGGTCAACACGACCTACCCAGTGGCGTTATGTATCAACTGATCACAACCCAGCAGACCACGCAACAAGAGCTGTTCCTGCAGCCCATCTTAAAGACACTACATGGCTCACAGGACCAGCATTCCTCTACAAATCAATACAAGACACTTTTGAGAAAGACACATTTGAAATGTTAGAACCAGATTCTGATGCAGAGATTCGTCCTTATGTTTCTACCTTACAGACCCGGAATAAATGGCAAGCCAGTAAACCCAACATGGAGGTTGGTAATGTTGTTCTTGTCAAAGACACTCAGTCAAAAAGAAATGACTGGCCTTTGGGACTGATAACCAAAGTGTTTCCAAGTGAAGATGGAAAAGTTAGGAAAGTGGAGGTCAAGATCTGCAGGCAACACGAACCTGAACTTTTCCTCAGACCAGTCACTGAACTGATTTTGTTGCTCTCTCCAGAGGTACCTTAAAGTGGTATCTTTAAGATACCAGGCGAGGAGTGTGATGTTCCACTAGAATTTTCTGTGTAAACATTCAGATTTGTTATGTGGTATAACAGCACCATCTAGTGGTGTTTTATAGAATGTCTTTGGTTGTTGATATTGAGGTTTTTTGACATATCTACCACACCGTAGTTTATGAGTCATAGGTTTGATGACTCAGCAGCCAGCCCCAGCAGCCATGTTTTTTGCTCAGTATACAGCTAAGACAGTTCATTCCTGAGTACCTCCTGACATCAGAATCCAATAGTGATCTCTTACATCCAGATCTGTAGCCGCACAATCGGTAGGTCCTAAACACATTCACCATGAACTTGACAGCCGTATAAATATTGGGATGTTTACATCATGCTGTTATGAAAATGTGAGAGTTGTAGTCCATGCTTTTCCGACTGGTCAGTAAGCATGGGATATACCGCATGTTATATGTAACTACATGTTATGCATATAGTGTGTTCCCTCACCACTGTATATTGTGTATATATTGTATGCTTGCCACATGTTTGTGAGCACATAGTAAAATACTGTTATTTGTTCCACAGTTTTTTACCATATTCGATTCCTGCAATAAATTTGGTAACAGACATCACGTGTCTATCAAATCACTGTTGGGATCAAGGTTTATGCTGTCTGCAAGGATTATGTACACATACACATAAGACGGGCAGAACAAGTGCATTATAAGCCTTGATTTTTCAGAAATCCTCTGTGTAGATTATAAATTGCATATTACATTGTGAGCCTTAACCTCTTAATGACCAGTCTCATTTTTGCTGTATTCATCATCCATCTACGATTTTTTTGCTGTTTTATTTTCTAAATATTTTTTTATTTTAATTTTTCCGATTTTTATATTGTGTTTTTAATTGTTCCCATTTTGTCATAAAGTCATTAAGAGGTAAGGACAATATTCCTTGATTGTAAGCTCTTCAGAGCAAACTTGTGTGCAGCAGCAATAGGCAGGTAGCATGGGCAGCACGGTGGCTCAGCAGTTAGCATTTTTGCTTTTCAGTGCTGGGGTCCTTGGACAACATCTGCAAGTTGTTTGTATGGTTTGTATGATCTGCCCGTGTTTGCGTGGGTTTTCCCTGGGTACTCCGGTTTCCTCCCACTCTCCAAAGACATACTCAAGGGGTTGTTCATTATTGAAAAACGTGGTTGTCTTATGTTTTTTTTTTTTAATTAAACCATTCAGCTCTATTAGGCAGAGTTACACACCTTGCATATCTGGTGCAGATTTTACTGACATAAAACTCAGTATTTTACAGTCTCAATTTTTGTTGTGGATTTTTATTAAAATCCGCACCAAATACACAACGCGTGAACTGAGCTTAAAAGTGAAAGAATGTTACAGATCTGCAGACAACCATCATTTTCTAATCCTGCAGAATTCTTTTAAAAAATTGTTTTTATTTTGACGAATTGCAAGTAAATTATTCTATATAACAGCGTACAGTGTCATTATTATATGTGAATAGACACGTGATTATCATTATTGCTTCACTGCCTATTACTTATAAATAATTTGCAACAAGATCCGGTTCCGGTGTCGTTCTTCTCCAGAATTATTATGCCTCACAGTTGCCAGAATGAATGTAGATGATAATTCTATATATTCCTGATTCATCCCTGTCCATCATTCACCCTCCAAATCCACGGTGTGCAGCTGATAATATATGTGGCTCATACTATGTATAGCTGGCTACCTGGGGGGTCCTTACTGTATATAGGAGGCTATGAGGACTCATACTGTATATAGAGAGCTATGTGCGGGCTCATACTGTATATAGGAGGCTATATAGGGGCTCATACTGTATACAGGGGGCTATGTGTGAGCTTATACTGTTTATAAGATGCTATATAGGGGCTCATATTGCATTTAGGGGACTATATGGGTCTGATACTCTATATTGGAGGCTAAATGGGGGCTCATACTGTATATAGGGAGCTATGTGTGGGCTATACTATATATCGGAGGCTAAATTGGGGCTCATATTGTATATAGGGGACTATATGGGTTTCATACTGTATATAGGAGGCTATATGGGGGCTCATACTGTATATAGGAGGCTATGTTGGGGCTCATACTGTTTATAGGAGGCTATGTGGGTGCTCATACTGTATATAGGAAACTATGTGGGGGGGCGGCTATGTCCCCATCCATCATCCACCGTGTCTGACTGATAATATAAGGCTGCGGTGACATGTTATAATCTACCACAGCCAGGGCTGCCACTAGGAATTTCGGGGCCCCATACTGGCAACATTTTCGGGGCTCCCTTGAAACTCCGCCCAGGCTCCACCTCAGCTCCGCCTCCACCCCTCGAACTGTCCACAGTCCCTCCGCTCTCTCTTGGAAAAACTCCACTTCTCACTTATCATACTGTACATTAACAGTTCCCATCATCAGATCACACATATAGCCAGCAGCTTTTGTTTTGGCCAAAAGATTTTTTAAGCCGCCATCACAACACAGTAGACACTTTTGGCCGGGCCCTACTCTACTGTAACCTATTAAATATTTGTTAAACTATCCAATACAATTTAGGTATATTTTTATTTATTTTTCAATTTTTAAAATGACCAATAATATCACATACAAGGAACAAATGCTACCGCACGATGGCCAGACCACATATTACCACCACATAGTGACCTATAATACGACATACAAGGAACAAATACCACCACACCATGACCAGACCACATATTACCACCACAGTGACCGAATAATATCACATACAAGGAACAAATACCACTGCACGATGGCCAGACCACATATTACCACCACATAGTGACCTATAATACCACATATAAGGAACAAATACCGCCACACCATGTCCAGACCCCATATTGCCACCACAGTGACTGAATAATATCATATACAAGGAACAAATACTGCAACACCATGTCCAGACCACATATTACCACCACATAGTGACTGAATACTACAATACTGATCACTAACAAAAAAAAACACAATACTATCACCACAAGTGTCGTTATACACAGGAGATCTGTACTTAGTATGCAGTGTCTGTGCACAGCTAATACAATGATCACCAGTGACATTGTGGAGCCCAGCTGCGACTGAATCCATATCTCCCAGAAGGGTGCACTGAAAGAATATCCCACTAAAGGTCATTATACACATGCACACATGTTCACTTATCCCAAAGACCACCAGAGGGAGCTGTTTGAGACATATAAAAGACAGTTACACAGGAAACATCTAGAGTTAGTTCAATGCAGCCATCTTAGAGGGCTCAGTCAGTCAGTCTGCAGGAAGGTGAAGTGCAGAGCTGAGATTGAGAGGCTGCAGAGCTATTCAGTTCACAAGTAAGTGGAGTCTAGTAAAGAGTGAGACAGCAATCACTCCAGCCTAGTTAGAGCTGAATCTAGGAGTGCAGCTCCATGAGAAGCGTGCCGACGCTTAAAGAGCGGTGAAGAGGCAAACCACCAACTGCCAGTGTGTGATCGTGTGAGGATTCGGGTAGGCCGAAGGAAAGTTAAGGAGGTAGAAAAGCCTTTATAGCTTACCTCAGCAAGTATTCACCGGACACCGGAGTCCGAGCCTATAGGGATCTCCACGACCCATTAGGAGAACACCGGAGTTCCTGGAGGACTACAAGTCCCAGGAGTACCACAGAGCTGATACGTAGCAGGATCAGGAGGACGGAGTCTAGCCGTGCACGGCAAATAGAGACTGTGTACTTCAAGAAGAGGTCCAACCACAAAGTCAGCCAGGTACAAGAGACTAAGCTAGGCCCAGCTACACGCTACACGCAGGCCAAGACTTCATTACAAAAAGGCAGAGGACAGGAGGCCACACACCTACTCAGTGGAGGAATCTGGGAAGTGCCTGCAACATCTTCAGTAAAGGAACCAAAGTGACTTATGTGTGTGTCTCCCTTATTGACCCTGACTGCCGGGTCCCCGTCTGTCCTGCATTCCTACACATCTATCTGCCCTGGAGGAATCAGCCTTACTTGTGGAAGGCTAAACATCTAGCTGCACAATATTAACCTTTCAGTGGATCTGCATAGCAGCGCTGGTCATCCTGACCAGATACCACAAGTGGCGTCACGAATCCCCATATCAATGTACAATTCACCTGTAAATATCCCCCATTTTCAGTGAGCGCCCAGGGCAACGGACCGAGCTGTGCTACCCGTGACATTCCCCATAGAAATCAACGGGCTCGGTGCCGAGTACCCCACGGCCCTGGCGGACGACTCATCTCCATACACAGGAGCTCTGTATATACTATATAGTGTCAGTGTACAGGTAGCACACTAACTCACCAGTGACGTCTCTAGGTGAAGTTCTTCATCTTTCCTTTTCATCTTTCATCCAGCACAGACCTCAGTCACGTCTTCCAGCCAGAGCTCGTCTCTGCAGGAAATAACACAGTTATCTAGAGCACGGCTTGCAGAACACATTACTTATTTTTTTCCCAACTTCTGCATTACACCACATGAAGAAAAAAAGGCGACATAGTGTTGCTTTGCACAGTAACAGGACCACCCCCTATTTAAAACAGTATCCTCAAAAAATAAAATAAATACATCACTGCAGTAATAATATCCCTTAATTAGCCCCTATGGTAATAACATCCCCATCCTGGCCCCCGTGTGTCTCATTCCTGGCTCCAGCCATATGTTCTCCCATCCTGCCCTCATGAGTATCCATTCTGCCCCATATGATTTCCCCATCTGTCTCCATCGTATCCATCTTGCCCCACGATCCTGCACAATCTGTTTCCAATCCTGCCCCCTCTGTCTGAAATCATGCCCCGTGTCTGCAATCATGCCCCGTGTCTGCAATCCTGCCCCCATGTCTGCAATCCTGCCCCGTGTCTGCAATCCTGCCCCTTTTTTCTGCAATAATGCCCCATGTGTCTGCAATCATGCCCCATCATCTCCAATCCTGCCCCATCTGTCTCCAATCATGCCCACATAGTATATAGCAGGGCCCACATAGTATATAGAGGGTCCACATAGTATACAGCAGGGCCCACATAGCATATAGCGTGGCCTGCATAGCGTATAGCGCGGCCCACATAGTATATAGCGTGGCCCACATATTATATAGCTGGGCCCACATAGTATATAGTGTGGCCCACATAGTATATAGCTGGGCCCACATAGAATATAGTGTGGCCCACATTGTATACAGCAGGGCCCACATAGTATATAGCTGGGCCCACATAGTATATAGCTGGGCCCACAGTATATAGCTGGGCCCACATAGTATATAGCTGGGCCCACATAGTATATAGCTGGGCCCACATAGTATATAGCGTTGGCCACATAGTATATAGCTGGGCCCACATAGTATATAAATCACACTCAACCAAACAACCCACATCCTAACACCCAGGACTAATTAACCCAATAATGAGGGACTAGGAGTGGTCATGGAAATATGAGGACACATCGATTAGCTTAACTAACAACATCAAAAACGTGAAAAAAGATGTACTCGTCCATAATAAACATACCAAATTTTATTAACTGACAATTCGACAACAAGTTAATGCAGGAAAGGTAATGCAACACCAAAATGGATGTCTACACAACACATATAAAGATTAAAAATACGAAAAGGGGCACAACACCCCCTAAAACCCTCAAATTAATGAAATTACATGCAATTTAAATACAATACCATATATATAATACTATAATAATATAATCATTAGCACCGTAACATCATGAACACAAATCAGCAGTGCATATTATACAGGTGTTCACATAGCAAAAAAATGGAGATTAAAGAAATGTGGCCAGCAATTGCTGTACTCCATCAACTACTACATATGTTATTTGAAACACTAAGAGTAGAATAAATCGCTAATAGAGCGCTATTAATCAATGTAGTAATCTATGCAATGGCCTCAGACCTGCTGCTAAACATAATGTGTGCTGAAAGTAGCCACACATGGAGGGACATGCACCCTGCCTGATATGGAAAGAGGATGCATGGCTACAATAATGTATGGAACATTTACCTGGCAGTGAAAGAGATCGGCGCCACAAAAAATGAGGGTAAGAGGGGGTGTGTGTGCGCACCCCAACGCACGTTTCGGTACGATCCTTCCTCAGGGGGCACATAGTATATAGCGCGGCCCACATAGTATATAGCGCAGCCCACATAGTATATAGCGCAGCCCACATAGTATATAGCGCAGCCCACATAGTATATAGCAGGGCCAACATAGTATACAGCAGGGCCCACATAGTATATAGCAGGGCCTACAGTATATAGCTGGATCCACATAGTATATAGCTGGGCCCACATAGTATATAGCAGGGTCAACATAGTATATAGCAGGGCCCACATAGTATACAGCAGGGCCCAAAATAGCTGGGCCCACATTGCACAGCAGGGCCCACATAGTATACAGCAGGGCCCAAATAGTATATAGCTGGGCCCACATTGCACAGCAGGGCCCACATAGTATACAGCAGGGCCCAAATAGTATATAGCTGGGCCCACATTGCACAGCAGGGCCCAAATAGTATATAGCTGGGCCCACATTGCACAGCCCTCATCTCTCACCCTCCACCCCCCAGGAACGGCCCCACAGTTCAGTACGCAGACATATTTAAAAAAAAACAAAAAACACTCCTCACCTCTTTTGGTGCCCGCGCTGCTCCCGGCTCCTATCTCTTCCTCTGCCCGGCAAATAGTGAGTGTGTGATGACGTCATCGCGCACACCGCTGTGTCAGAGACAGAGCAGGGAATGATGGGAGAGGGAGTGTCAGCTGACACTCTCTCCTTCATCATTGCTTTGAACTGTACCGGCAGACGCCGGTATAGTTCAAAGCAGCG
>JARQOD010000001.1:960131394-960155267 GCA_033576555.1 Oophaga sylvatica
GCGGGGAGAGTCGGCGCTGGGGGCAGGGGGGGGCCCTTGCCTCACAGGGGGGCGCTGGGTTACATAGTTACATAGTTACATAGTTATGAAGGTTGAAGGAAGACTTTAAGTCCATCTAGTTCAACCCATATCCTTTCCTAACCTGCCCTAACATGTTGATCCAGAGGAAGGCAAAAAAAAACCAAGTGGCAAACAGTAAGCTAAACATTGGGGAAAAAAATTCCTTCCCGACTCCACATACGGCAATCAGACTAGCTCCCTGGATCAACGCAATATCTAGAAAACTAGTGAATATAGCCTGTAATATTATACTTTTCAAGAAAGGCATCCAGTCCCCTCTTAAATTTTAGTAGGGAATCACTCATTACAACATTATACGGCAGAGAGTTCCATAGTCTCACTGCTCTTACAGTAAAGAATCTGCGTCTGTGATTATGGCTAAACCTTCTTTCCTCCAGACGTAGAGGATGCCCCCTTGTCCCCGTCACAGGTCTAAGAGTAAAAAGATCATTAGAAAGGTCTTTGTACTGTCCCCTCATATATTTATACATTGTAATAAGATCACCCCTAAGTAGTGTTGAGCGATACGATACTGCAAATATCGGGTATCGGCCGATATTAGCTGTATCGGACTTTCGATTCCGAGTTCCGATATTGTCGTCTTATCGGATAGCGGAATCGGAATTGTCACTGTCACTGTCAGTGTCCGTCGGTCGGGTCTGTCAGGAGTCAGCGGCACTTACCTGGCAGAAGATCTCCGGCGGTCACGGCCTGGACTGCTTGATGGCTGCCATCATCTTTCCCCGGCGGTCACATGCAGTTTCTCGCGATAACTGCAGTGACTGCTGGGTAATCCCAGCCGTAAAGCAGTCAGTCCGATGACGTCACCACCGGGGAAGCAGGTAATCAGCTGTGCTGCGCCGGGATGTCAGCCTCTGCCTGTCATTCCGATGTAGCAGAGCTGGATCGTCGTGGGACAGTCGTTACTATGGACTGCGTCGGACAGGTGGTATACTGTTGTTTTGTTTTTTTCCTTTTTTTACAGGAGATCGATGGCGTCGCAGGAATGAGAGTATAATAAAAGAAATGAAAACTGTGTTGTCTCTTTTATTTCATTAAAAGATTTTTCTTGCTTTGTCTTTTTTTTATACATTTAAAAACTTTGGGATTAATAATGGATCGGTGTCTTATTGACGCCTATCCATTATTGACCGGGCTTATTGTCACCGTGCAATCAACGGTGACATTAACCCCTTATTACCCCACTTGCCACCGCTACAGGGCAGTGGGAAGAGCCGGGTAAAGTGCCACAATTGGCACATCTTTTGATGCGCCAAATGTGGGGCTGCTGTAGCCTGGTATTATCAGGCTGTTGAGGGCCAAAATCCATGGGCCTTGACAGTCTTTTAATACCAGGCCGCAGCAGTCTGCATTTTACTTGGCTGGTTAACAAAAATAGGGGGACCCCTACGCCGTTTTTTTTTCGAGGGGATCCCCTATTTTTGTTAACCAGCCAAGCTAAGCAGACTGCTGTGGCCTGGTATTATCAGGCTGACAAGGTCCATGGATATTGGATCCTTACCAGCCTGAAAAACCAGGCCTCAGCAGTCTGCTTCATCTGGCTGGTTAACAAAAATAGGGGGGACCCCACGCCAATTTTTTTTCGAGGGGATCCCCTATTTTGTTAACCAGCCAAGATATGCAGACTGCTGTGGCCTGGTATTATCAGGCTGGCAAGGTCCATGGATCTTGGCTCCTTACCAGCCTGAAAAACCAGGCCTCAGCAGTCTGCTTCATCTGGCTGGTTAACAAAAATAGGGGGGACCCCACGCCAAATTTTTTCGACGGGATCCCCTATTTTTGTTAACCAGCAAAGATAAGCAGACTGCTGTGGCCTGGTATTATCAGGCTGGCAAGCAGGGTCGGACTGATCCACCGGAAGAAACCTCCGGTGGGCCCCAGCTCCTGCGTGGTGGGCCCTGATTTGAAAGGATAGGTCGCGGAGCAGAGGGGGCGGTGGCCCCGGACCCCGCGCTCTGAGGGGGCCCACCCGGAGCTACGCTACAGTAACTGTATCGGCGTGCACAGCACGCCGATACAGTTACATTCTGCGGCAGAGCAGGAGAATCGATCTTCCTGCTCTGCCGCCCAGAAGCTATGGGGCCTGAACAGGCATTGGGGGGGCCCGGTGCCAGCAGTGGGCCCCCCACCCGTCATCGGAGGGTCAGCTGTATCGGCATCCAGCCGATACAGCTGACCGCATAGAGAGAGAAGGAGCGAGCGCTCCTTCTCTCCCATAATCCCCCTCTCAGCGTCTGACAGCGGGCGCGATGACATCACCTGCCGGCGCCCGCTGTCAGACGCTGAGAGGGAGAACAGTGAGCAGCACAGGAGCCGGGAGGTGAGTATTGTTTTTTTTTTTTTTTAATGGGGGTGCATTATACTACAGAGGCTGTATATAGGGGGTGCATCATACTACAGGCTGTATATGGGGGCAGCATTATACTACAGAGGCTCCATATTGGGGTGCATTATACTACAGAGACTCCCTATGGGGATGCATTATACTACAGAGGCTGCCTATGGGGTGCATTATAATATAGCGGCTGCCTATGGTGGTGCATTATATTATAGACTCTGCCTATGGGGGGTTATTTATAATATAGAGGCTGCCTATGGGGGTGCATTATACTATATTGAGGACTATCTGGTGTATTATGCTGTATGGATGCTATCTAGGGGCCATCATACAGTGTTGGACCCATTAAATAGTTTGGGGACATTAAGGGGTCAGTATATATCCAGTGAGGGGCATTATTCTGTGTATAGGGGAGATGTACAGGGGGAGACTTGGGACATTATTAAATGTAAAGTGGACACTTATTGTTATAGGGGAACTCGGGTTACTGTGACTGTCAAAGGGGCACACAGGGCATTATTACAGTCTAGGGGACAAAATGTGGTCACTGTTTTCTAGGGCACTTGCACCCGGCATTACTATATTCTAGAGGGGTGCTTTAAAATTTAGAGGTCACACAGAACCACACAGTAGGTGCAGTAATAGGGACACATACGGCAGCAGCAGCAGCAGCAGCTCAGTATTGGGGTATCACGTGCAGTAATAGGGACACATACGGCAGCAGCGGCTCAGTATTGGGGTATCAGGTGCAGTAATAGGGACACATACGGCAGCAGCGGCTCAGTATTGGGGTATCAGGTGCAGAAATAGGGACACATATGGCAGCAGCGGCTCAGTATTGGGGTATCAGCAGGATGAGGAGTTTGTGCAGGTTGAGAATAGTCCAATTGGTGACCAAGACAGTGCTAAAAATATGAGAAGTGAAATGTGTCTTTGTTGTAATCTCTGCAGTCGAGTCCTGGCTGGAGAAGTCGTCATGTCGGTCTGGGCCAGATGGAAAAGAAATGAAAAGTGAACAATTCCATTAGAAAGAACATCAGCGGTAAGTCATTATCTGTACCTGTGCTGTAATCTATTATATGTTCTGTAGGACTGGTATTATTTACCACAGACCATATGGCGGTAATATCAATATTGGTCTTTTTATATATAGATTATTTTTGGCAACAGCGCGGTCATTTGCTGAGGTTCTCTGATTAGGGGCCCACTCAGAAGTTTCGCCCCCACTAAACCAAAACCCTAGCTACGCCTCTGGCTCTCTCTCTAGTCTTTCTTTCTCTCTCTAGTCTTTCTCGCTCTCTGTTCTTTCTTTCTCGCTCTCTGTTCTTTTTTCTCTCTGTTCTTTCTTTCTCTCTCTCTTTTCTTTCTTTCCTCTCTTTCTTTCTCTGTTTGTTCTTTCTCTCTCGCTGCTCTTTCTTTCTTTTCCTCAGTACCAGCCACTGTGCCCTCATTACCAGTCAGTGTGATCAGCAGTGCTAAATGGGTACGCTTGGGGCCAGGATATGGGTGTGATTAGCTGTTAAATGGGTTGTGGTTGGGCATGGCCTAAAATTTGCAGCGACGCCCTACGCGCGCCGCAGCCTTTAACCCTCTTTCCTGTCTTCAAAATTTGGGAGGTATGCTGTATGACCTCACTACAACTTCTGGCCATGCTCCTGATGAGCGCGACGGATGGTCTCCTGAGGGATCTCCTCCCACACCTGGACTAAAGCATCCACCAACTCCTGGACAGTCTGTGGTGCAACGTGGCATGGCCTAAAATTTGCTGCAGCAGGCACAGCGTGCCACAGCCTTTGTCCCTCTTTCCCTTCTTCAAAGGTTGGGAAGTATGATGGTGGGCCCCAAGAAAATTTTTTCTCGGGGGGCCCCCAAGGGGTTACTCCACCGGGGACGGGGGCTGGCAAGGTCCATGGATATTGGCCCTTTTAACACCTTTAAAAAATCCAAAAGCCTCAGGGGGCAGGGGCGTACATAGAAATCAGGGGGCCCCAGGGGAAAAATTTTCAAAATGGGCCCCCCCCCAAAAAAAAAAAACCCAGAGCCTTGTAAATGAAAAGTGCCAAAAACGGGGGAAGGGGACATTTTAAAAAAAAAATTTTAAATAGGCCCCCAAAATTGCCCCCCCAAAAAATGCTCCATAGAAGGCCCCCTTATGCCCCCCGAGCATTTTTCAGCCAAAAAAAAAAAAAAAAAAGAATACCACCTTTCGTCGCTGGGGGCCGGGGGCCCGGGGTGTCCGACAGGGGTCCCCCCAGGGCCGGGGGTCACCGCTCTTTTGGGGGCCCCGGGAAAACCTGAAAATTTACCTGTCCCCTCTCCTTTTGGCTGTTTTGCCACTTTCCCCCGGGGGCCCCTCCAGCTTTTAAAAAAAAACAGGCGGGGGGCGCGGCGCCTTTTTAAAAAAAAAAAACCCTCCGCGCCCCAAAACCTGAACATTGCAGCAAAGGATGCAAAAAAGGGGAACGGGACAGGTAAATCCCCCCATAAACTCACCCTTTTTCCGCCGGAGCAGTCTGTGCCCCCCCTGTTTTTTCTCAACGGTCTCCCCCGCCATTTTTCACCGGTCAGGGGGAAAAGCAAAATTAAGTCATGAATATGTGCGAATTTTCCTGTTTTAAAGGGGGCCGGTACCAACCCCTGACCGCAAAACACAGGCGGGGGACCCCCGGGGAAAAGGGGGGGCGGCAGAGACCGGCACCAGGAGGGGTGATAAAAAAGAGCTGCGCCCCCCCCTCCCCCCCGCCCCCCCGGGGGTACGGGGGGTCACCCCCAGCTCCCCCGGCCCCCGGGGGGGCCCCCCTCCCTCCCCCGGGCCCCCATAGCAGCTGTTGGGGTCGCTTTTTTTCACGGTACGCCACTGCTCAGCAGTCTGCAAAAATCAGGCGGTTTTAAAAAAAAAAAAGGGGGAACCCGACCCCCTTTTTTTTTTCGAAGGGAAAACCCCCTTTTTTTTGGAAAACAGTTCCCTCAAAACCGTCACAAAATTATCCCCCCGGGGCTCCCCCTTAAGGGGAAAGTGGAAAGCAAAAATTTTAATTTTCCACTTCCTCTCCCTGTCAGCCAGGGGAAAACTCATTTTTTTTGGGGGTTTACTGGGGGGCCTGCAGCATTACGGGGGTCCCTGCCAGAAAAACCCCAATTAACCCTTTTTGGGGAAGGGGTTTAAAAAAACCGGGGGGGCCCCCTGACTGGCATGGGATAGGTAAAAAAAATTTTTGTTTTTTTATTTTTTTTTAAAATTACAGGAAAAGGTTTTTTTTGCAGCAAATAAAAGGGGGTTAAAAACCCCTTTGTTTTTTTTTTTCATTAAAAGTTTTTAATTAAAGTGGGGGTGTTTTTATTTTTATTTCATAAAGGGGAATTAAAAATTGATTTTTGTAAAAATTAAAAAGCTCAAAATTATTAACCTGGTTAAAGGGGTTCCCCTTTTAAAATTGAAAGGGGGTTTTTTAACCCCAAAAATTAACCCAAAGGGCCACCGCTACAGGGAAAGGGGGGAAATAGACGGGCAAAGCCCCCAAAAGGGGGGGGAAAAACCCCCAAAATTTTAAAATTTTGTTTTTCGGGGTGTTTTGGGGGGGCAGATGTTGGGGGGGGCCAAAAAAAAGGTCCCCTCGGGCCCCTATTTTTTTTCCCCCCCCATTCGGGGCTTTGTCTGTCTGGTTGGAAAAAAGGGGGGGGAGCCCACCTTTTTTTTTAAAAATTTTTAAAAAACCCCAAAAAAATAATTTTTTTTTTTTAAAATAAAACATGCATTAAAATTTTTGACACATAAAATAATAAAATTTTTAGTTCAAACACTTTTACGTAGTATAATAGCCCTAATTCAATTGCCCCCTTTTGTGAAAATGCAAAACCCCCGAAAAGAAATACACTTTTGTACTTTTGGGTTAACCTTTTCTTTTAAAAACCCCTTTTTTCTATTTTGTTTTTTCACAAACAATTCCCCCCCGTTTTATTGGTCAAAATTTCAAAACCAAAAAGGGGGTTTTAAAATTTAAAAGGGTTTAAAATTTGTAGAAAAAAAATCCTTTTTTTTCCCCAAAGAATTTACAATTTAAAATCTTTTTTTTAAAAACCCAAGGCATGACCTTACTTTATCCCCATTAAACCTTTTTTCCTTTTTTTCAGCCCAAGTTTTTAAAATTTCCCCTAAATCCTCCTGAAAAAAAATTCCTCCTCGTATTTATTACCCTGCAATTTATGCATCGCAAATTTTGAAATACTACTCTGTATTCCCCCCTTTAAAAAATCATTAATAAATATTTAAAAGAAAAACCCGGGCCCCAATACTGACCCCTGTTGTCCCCCAAAACTGCCCCCCTTGGGTACCCCCCTGCTAACCGTGACCCATCCATTTTGCTCCATTAATAACCCCTTTTTTTTCAAACCTGACCCCTTTTTAAACCCACTTACCATTTTTTTCCCCCAAACCCCATTGTTCTTTTTTATGAAAACAACCTTTTTTTGGCACTGTAAAAAAAGCTTTTGAAAAGCCATAAAAAACCCCGTCCACATGCTTTCCCTTCGCCCCGTCCTAAAATTACCCCCAAAAAAAGTTTTAACAAATTAGCCCCGACAAAAGGGCCCTTTTGAAAACCCCCTGCTGAAATTTTTGTCATGGGGTTTTCAGCCTCAGATACCCCAATATATACCCCCTTTAAAAAAACCCCCGGGTTTTTAAAACCCCCAGTAGATGTTAAGCTCCGGGGCCAAAAATTTCCCCCGGTTCCCCTTTTTTTTCCCCCTTTTTGAATATTGGCACCAAAATTTTCTATACGCCATTTCCCGTGATACAGACCCCTTTTAGGGGTCTTTAAAGTTAAAAAAATGGCCCCCCTAGGGCTTTTAAATGGCTTACCCTATTAACCTTTTTACTACGGGGTTTTCCCCCGCTACACCCCCTTTTTTCTGCTCCATGACTTTTAAAACCTAAAGTATACCCTCTCAAACCCCCATGTTGATGCCCTGAAAAGCTTTTAATATATAAAATTTTCCTTGGGGGTTTTTAAAACCAAAACTTTTGCAATAATTCTGTAATAAATTTGTGCATTTTTAAAGTAAAATAATCTTTTTTTTTTAATCTTTAATAAAACTTTTTTTGTTTTTCCCCCGGGGGGTTTTGAGAAAGACCCCCCCCAAGGGTCGAAACGAAACCCCCTTTTTTCTTTTTCCGTTCACCCCCACACAAGCTGTGGCTCCCTTTATATAATTTTGATGAAAAAACGGAACAAATTTTTCTTCAAATTTTAACTTTGAGTGCGGCTTTTTTCCCCTCTACTAAAATTGGTTTCTTGGTTCACCAGCACCAACAATTGACTCAACATTGTGCACCCCCATTTTTTTAACAATTGACTTTTTTGTTGATTGGGCACCTGTTCCCTAACCCCACGCATACATTTGCATTTGATGAATCAAAAGAAAAAAACCCAATACCAAAAAATCACTAATCCTATTTTTTTCCTGCATCCTCCACACAAAGATTAGAAGCAAAATTTTTACAAGGGAAAAACGTAGGAGGCGATGTCCTAGGACCCCATTCTTTTTCCCAAAAGCTAATTTTTACAAGGTCAACCGTATCCCACTTTTTTTCTCTGCCAGCCCTTTTAAATTAAAAAACTGTTTGGAGAAAAAAAAAAAAAATTCTCAACAATTGCTCATTGGCATTATTTTTTCTAACAATTGGGACACAAGGGGCCTTTAATTTTTGGAAAAACCGAGGCAAAGGAAAAATAAAATTGAGGAACAACTTTGCTCTACTTTTTCCTCACAGGAGGGGGCAAACCCTTTTAAAAAAGTAAGGTTGCCAAAACAATTGAGGAAAACCGAAAAAATTTTCAAGAGAAAAAGAGAAAAAAATTTCCACAGGGGCAGGAGATTATCGACTTGAGAGGTTTTATAGGGGGGAAGAAAACCCAAAAAACGACAAAATTTTGGGGAGCCCCCACAACTCAAAAAAACCGGGGTCATTCACTCAGACACTTTTGGCCTTTCATACAACCCGAACCAGAGGATTTTTTTTGGAAAGGACAACCCAGGGAAAAGGGTTTTAATCGCCCGTCAGAGGAAAAGACAAGAGGTCAACCCGGAAATACAACCGACCGGGGGGTAACAAATCGCAGGTATTAACCTTAGGGGTGTGAACAATATTTTTCCTCATATACACTTTTTAACCAACAGAAAAAGTCGGTGCTAAAACAAGGACTATCATTCTGTCCTAAAACCCCGCCCGGGGGAGCTTTTTAATTTGGGCCCCAAATCCCAAAAATTTTAACCTTTTTTCCCCCAAAAAAACCCAAAATTTTGGCCTTAGAAGGGGGGGCCCAAACTGGATGAGAAAAACCCCTCAGGGGGGTTTTCCCAGTCGGTTTTTTTGAAAAAATTTTAAACCTCCCTGGGGTTTTAAAACAAAGCTCGTTCCCACCCCTCCCCCACCTTTTTATTTCAGTCAGAAACCCGTATTTTTCCTAATTGACAAGGGGAAATACAAAGAAACAATTTTAAAAAACAACAGAAGGGCCACTTTCCCCAAAAAAAAACAACATTTTACCACGGGGGAAAACAGGCCATTGTTTCCCCTTAAAAGGGGAAAAAAAAACATCACCATCAAACCAAAAAACAAGGGCGGGCGATTTTTGGGGTGAATTTTAAAAAAACTACATGAAAAATCGAAAGTCAAAATTTCGGGGGCATCCCCATATAAAAAAAAAATTCCTCTGACCCAAAATTCCAAAAAATTAAAAAGAAAATTTTGAATCTTTTTAACAAATATCTTTCCAAAAAATTAGCATAATAAGAAAACCCCCCTTCTTTTCCAAACCCCCCCCCATTTTAAACCATTATATCTCCTCCCTAAGATTTCACAAATCACAAACCAACCCCCCGGGGGGCCCCAAAAATGGCATCAACTGACTCGGGGTTTTTTGGACCTTTTTTTTTAAAATTTTTTGGGAAAACCTTTTCAATCCCCCATCCCCAAAGGAAACCAGATCCTTTTACCGACACTGGGGAAAATTTTCAACATAAACAAAGGTTAAAGGGGGACAACTCACCAGGATGCCATTTTCCCCCCTTAGAAAATTAAAAAAACCCCTAAAAATCAAATTTTAAAAAATTTTGGGGTCGAAAACTGTAGAGATTTTTCCTTCCCCCTTTAACACATCTAAGCACAAACCACAGCAGGTTTTTTTTTTGGGGGATGCTAAAACCCTTATCCTGAATGAGAACTACTTTTTATTTGGTGGAATCATTCTATTATTCAGTCCTTTTTAAGGGCCAGGGGGTCAAAAAAGGCACCGGGGCCAAAACCCAAAAATTTTAAAATATGGACATTTTTTAGAATACCCTACTACAAAAAAGCCTTTTTTTCTTTTTCCAAAAAAGTTGGCTTCGTTATATAGACGACATTTTCTTTTTTGGGAAAGGGGGATCCTAACTATCCTCAAAAATTTCAACACAGATCAATGGTATCAGACCTAATTTAAAAATTTTTTCCCAAATTTTGGGCCAAAAGAAAAAAATTCCATTTTTTAAACTAGGTTTAAAAAGGGGCAAGGGGGGCCCTTTACGGACCTGTCCCCAACCCCCCCGATTCTAAAAAACTTTTACAATTCACAACTCCATCCTAGATCCACAGGGAAAAGGGGCCTTCCCCCCCCCCCCAAATTTTCCCACAGGGTGAAAAAAAATTGTCTCAATCCCCTTCTGTTGCGTAACACTTGAGGGGAAGGGGGCCAAAAGATTCAGTAAAGGGGGGACCCTGGGGGAAAACCTTGCCAGGGAAAAAAAATGAGAATCTTTTAAAGGAATCCCCCAACCCATTTTTTCCCCCCCAACCCCCCCCGGGAAAAGGGGAACCCCTTTTTTTTTTTTCATACCATCACCCTCAAAAGAAAAAAAACTAAAAAAACCATTAATAAGCTTTTGGCCTCCCCTAGCCGAGTCATACCCAAAAAACCTCCCCCCAAAACCGCCCAAAAGGTAAAAAAGAAAAAAAGGAATTAAATATAAACCCCAGTCCTTTCTGACAATTTCATGTCACCAAAGTCCCCTAAACAAACTTTCCCCTTGGGGGCCCCAAAGAAAAGAAATTTCCCCTGTTTAGGCTGGCTTGCTGTCCCAAAATTTATCAAATGGGAAAACATTGTCCACCCACACCAGGAAAAAGTAAAAAAAACAATTTTTTTTTCCCCCTTTTTACCCCAAAATTTTTAGTAAAACCCATTAAATCCCCTTTTCGGCTTTCCAAAAAATTTTTGGGAAAACCCCACGCAACACATCAGAGAGGAAAAAAAAAACACAAATAAAAGATTCAGTTAAAATTAAAAGGGCTCCCCATCCATAAAAAATTTCCCCCGGCGAACCATCTGTGACACAGTTACTTTTCCCCGGGAATTGAGAAAAGGTTTTCCCAAACCCGACGAGGGGAAACCCACAAAAAAATCCCAAAAAAAGGGAAAAACCTTTTTGGGGGTCCAAAACTTTTAAAAAATCTGGCCCCAAAAGGCCTGAATAGAAAAAAGATTTTAAACCTTTTGCTTAAGGTCCATTACAAAATTTATATACCTCGTAAAAAATTTTTTCCAGGTTTTAACCCCTTTTTTTTTGGGGGTACCGTAACAAAATTTTCCCCCCCTTTTTCTTTTTTTTAATTTTTCCAAATGGTTTTCCCCCCAATACTTTAAAAAAGGGCCTAAATTTTAACTTTTTCTCTTATCCCAACCCCTTGGGGGGGGAAGTTTTTTTTTGTTCCCTTAAAATTTTTTTTCTATTTTTATTTTTTATTTTTATTTTTTTTTTTAATTTTTTTTTTTTTAGGGGGGGGGGGGGGAAATTTAATTTTTCCCCTTAAAATTTTCCTTTTTTTTTCTTTCATTTTTTTCTTTATTTTTTTTTTTCCTTTTTTTAAAATTTTTCTTTCAATTTTTAACCTTTTTTTTTCATTTTTTTTTCAATTTTTTTTTTTTTTATTTTTATTTTTTTTTTTTAAAATTTTTTTTTTTTTTTTTTTTTTTTTTTAATTTTTTTTTTATTTTTTCTCTTTTTTTGTCCCCTTTTTATTTTCATCTTTTATTTTTTTTCTTATTTTTTATTTTTTTTTATTTTTTTCCCCCCCCCTTAGTTTTTTAAAATTTTTATTTTTTTTCATTCCGGTTTAATAATTTTTTTTCAAATCCTCTGTACTCCCTTAAAACCTTTAAAATTTTTTCCACTGTTTTCCCCCTTTAATTTTTAAAAGGGAAACCCTATTTTTTTAAAAAAATTTTTACAATTTTTTTTTTAATTTCTTTTACTATAAAAAAAAATTCTGTCTCTTTTCCCCTTTTTTTTTTGGGGAAAATTTCTCAAAAATTTTTTTTCACCCTCCCCCTTTCCCCCTTTTTCCCCTTTTTTTTTTTCCCCCCTTTAAAAAGCTCCACCCCGGGGCCTTGCACCCCCCCTTTATCCCCCACCTTCTTTTTTTTTTTTCCCCTTTTCCCCCCCTTTTTTTTTTTTTCCCTTTTTTTCCCTTTTTTTTCCCCTTTCCGTCATGGCTCATGTGTTGCAAATCAAAAAACTTTTTTCCCCCCAGTTACCCCCGGGGATTTTTTTCACCATGAAGCGCAGGCCCCCCCTTCGTTTTGGACACGCCCTTTTCCCCGTAAATTCCCCCCAAAAAAAAAAATTTTTGGGGGGAGCTAGGCGCAGGGGGATACACAAGAAAACGCTTCTGCCCCGGCAGGCCTCCTCGCACTGCCGAAAATTTTTTTGGAAAAGGGGACCGGGGAAAATTTTTGCTTAGGGCCGATTTAAAAAAAAAGGGGCCCAAAAACCCCTCCCAACCGCACACAAAACCCCCCCGCCCCCGAACATCGCTCCTGTATGTTCCAAATGCAGTTTTTTGCCTAGGACTTTCACCTCTTTTTATTTTCCTTAATTTTTTTTCTGGGGGTTCCTTTTTCTGATATGTTAAAAACCCTTCCCCCATTTTACTTGCACCTGAATTAACAATGTTTTCCTTCTTTTAAGTATAATCCTTTTCAGGACAAAAGTTTTCCCCTAAATCATTTCCCCCCTTTTTTTCCGCATATCCATCCCAAAAGGGTTGTTGTTCCCCGAAAACCACTAAACAGTTTTTCCCGGATTTTTAATTAAAAAAAATCCATGCCTTGCAAAATTTTGGTATTCTTGCAACATTTTTTGTTTTTCCAAAATATATAGCATTTTTCCCCCTTGGTTAAAAAGTTTTAAACAATTCCCCCTTGTTGCCCCATCGTTTTTTTTTAGGTTTTTTCTTTATTCCATTATATCGGGGTTGCTACAAAACCATTAACCTTTTTAAAAACTGGGAAAACCCCCCTACACCCCCTTTTCTAGCTCCCTGAACTTTTCAATCCTAAGGTATACCCCCTCTAAACCCCTGTTTGATGCCCCCCACGCTTTGAAAATAAAAATTTTTACCTTGGGATTTTTATACCAATACCTGCAGAAAATTTCCCGTATAAATTTGTGCATATTATGTATTAATCGTTTGTTTTTTTATATTTATTCACGTTTTTTGTATTTCACAGTGAGGTTTTGAGAAAGACCACCCAAAGGTCGAAACTTTAACCCCTACTTTCACCTTACCGTTCATACCACACTAGCTGTGGCTCCTGTATATAAATTTTGATGTAATAAAACGGAACTATTTTTTCTTCACAATCAACTTTGAGTGCGGCTGTTTTTTCTCTATGGACTGTACTTAATTCCTGCAGTACTCGGGGGTGTATCCCATCTGGCCCGGGGATTTGTCAACTTTAGTGATTTTTAGACGCCGCCGTACTTCCTGCTGGGTTAAGCAGGTGTGACAACTTAATGGAGAAATTTTTTTTATCACTGATCATGTTATCTGACATGGGATTTTCTTGTGTAAATACAGTTGAAAAAAAGTCATTAAGCATATTGGCTTTTTCCTCATCCTCATCCCACCAATTTTCACCCCAACTATTTTAAGGGGACCAACACTATCATTTTTTAGTTTTTGCTATTTATGTAGATTAAAGAATATTTTTGGGATTATTTTACTTTCTCTGGCAATGATCTCCTGGCCCCATCTTTGCTCTCTTGATTTGCTTTTTACAGAATTTATTCAGTCTTCTGTATTTATTTAATGCCTCATCACTACCTTACTTGCTTTAATTCCCTAAACGCTTTCTTTTTGTCACTTATTGCGCCCCTTACAGCTCTATTTAGCCATATGGTTTCCTCCTATTTCTAGCATGAGCCTCAAAATGTTTGGGGGCCCCGGGCCCGAGCCGCGGACCGGCCTGCCAACTTGCTCGGGCGGCGGGCCCCCCCTAATCACCGGGCCCCACACACTCGAAGGGTTGTCATGCCCTGATGGTGGCCCTGACCACTGCAGTCACAAAATATCAAGAAGGAAATGTAAGATTCCCCAGTCACACAATTGCATATCCTCCTTCCCGAAACAAACGTAAATATTGGAAGTGCCACCATAAGAAATTAGTAATGGCCTCAGTGAGACTTCTAAAATCATAAAATCACTTCAGTTCCTGCTTAAAAAAAATACAATAAGGCTCCTTAAAAGAATTGTTCAGTAGTGAAAGGAGTTAAAAATCAACCTTTTTTAATGATGAGTGGTTTTGGCGGAGGGAATCGTCTTCTCCTCTAAAAATAAATGTATTTCATTTCAGGATTGGTTTAAAAAAATTACAAGATGGATCAAATAAATAAAAAAGGAAATGGTTCGAGACATGGGCTATAATGCTTCTAGAAACATCATACTATTCCTTTAATTTTATTATTCTAAGAAAAAAACCTAACTGTTTCCTTTCCCCTCCTGGAGGGCGGTTGGGTTGGATTCTGGTGATTTTATTATTAGTGTAATTTTCCTTTTTGTACAGTTCATTCTTCTTTGATAAAGTTTGAAATAACGAGACGCTTAAAAAAATAATACCCCTAAAAAGGTGTCGTTCCACTACTAGACAACACCTTCTTAATAATTGCGGTTTACAAAAAAATATGCATACCTCTGGGACCGGCAACGCCTTCAAATCAACCACTGTCTCATGGCATTATGTGTACATGATGCGCAGCTAATCAGCGACTACGATTGACTGCAGCCTTCTCTCTTCAGCAAGAACAAGCTGCAGCCTATTAGCAGCATTTGACCTGTGGGAGATGGGGGGAATGGCACCAGACAGGGAGGTAGGTACATTATTTTACTTTTGCAGCATTAAGAAGCGGTTGTCTAGAAGTAAACAATCCCTTTAAGTGCACATTTAAAAAGAAAAAATTCTTAGAGCCCCAAAAAGCAATAATGCCATGAATGCCTCCTGATCTTATTGGGCCACTGTTTGTTAAAAATAATAAATAACAGTAATAAATTTTTCACTAATTGGATTATATTCTCTCCTATACAGCAGGCTGCAATGTTCTGCTGCGTCTTTTTAATTTGGATGGCAGCAGAAGAAGCAGGAGAGTAAGGTCCCATCAGGGCAGCGTGGATGCAGCAGGAGAGTAAGCCCGGCAGGGCAGCGTGGCACAGCAGGAGAGTAGGGCCCCGGCGGGGCAAGTTGTGTGGACGCAGCAGGAGAGTAGGTCCCGCAGGGCAGCTTTGGATGCAGCAGGAGAGTAGGGTCCCGACGGGGCAGCATGTGGATCAACAGGAGAGTAGGGTCCCGGGGGCAGCGTGTGGATGCAGCAGGAGAGTAGGGTCCCCGCGGGGCAGCGTGTGGATGCAGCAGGAGAGTAGGTCCCGGCGGGGCAGCGTGAGGATGCAGCAGGAAGTATGGTCCCGGCGGGGCAGCGTGTGGACGCAGCAGGGGAGCAGGGTCCTGGCGGGAAGCGTGTGGATGCAGCAGGAGAGTAAGACCCGGCGGGGCAGCATGTGGACGCAGCAGGAGAGTAAGGTCCCGGCGGGGCAGCGTGTGGACGCAGAAGGAGAGTGGGGTCCTGATGGGACAGCGTGTGGATCAGCAGAAGAGTAGGGTCCCGGCAGGGCAGCGTGTCGATGCAGCAGGAGAGTAAAGTCCCAGCTGGGCAGCGTATGGATGCAGCAGGAGAGTAAGGTCCCGGAGGGGCAGCATGTGGACCCAGCAGGAGAGTAGGGCCCCAGTGGGACAGCTTGTGGATGCAGCAGGAGAGTAGGGTCCTGGCTGGGCAGCGTGTGGATGCAGGAGAGTAATGTCCCGGCGGGGCAGCGTGTGGATGCAGCAGGAGAGTAGGGTCCTGGCGGGTCAGCGTGTGGATGCAGCAGAGAGTAGGGTCCGGCAGGGCAGCGTGGGCACAGCAGGAGAAATAGGGCCCCGGCGGGGCATGTGTTGGACGCAGCAGGAGAGTAGGGTCCCGGCAGGGCAGCTTGTGGATGCAGCAGGAGAAGGGTCCCGACGGGGCAGCATGTGGATGCAACAGAGAGTAGGGGCCCGACGGGAGCATGGATGCAACAGGAGAGTAGGGTCCCGGCGGGGCAGCGTGTGGATGCAGCAGGAGAGTAGGGTCCCGGCGGGGCAAACGTGTGGATGCAGCAGGAGAGTAGGGTCCCAGCGGGGCAGCGTGTGGATGCAGCAGGAGAGTAAAGATCCCAGCGGGCAGCAAAGTGGAACGCAGCAGGAGAGTAAAGGTCCCGCGGGGCAGCGTGTGGACGCAGAAGGAGAGTGGGGTCCTGATGGGACAGCGAGTGGATGCAGCAGGAGAGTAAAGTCCCAGCTGGGCAGCGTATGGATGCAGCAGGAGAGTAAGGTCCCGGAGGGGCAGCATGTGGACGCAGCAGGAGAGAAGGGTCCCAGTGGGACAGCTTGTGGATGCAGCAGCAGAGTAGGGTCCTGGCTGGGCAGCGTGTGGATGCAGGAGAGTAATGTCCCGGCGGGCAGCGTGTGGATGCAGCAGGAGAGTAGGGTCCTGGCGGGTCAGCGTGTGGATGCAGCAGGAGAGTAGGGTCCTGGCAGGGCAGCGTGTGATGCAGCAGGAGAGTAAGGTCCCGGAGGGGCAGCATGTGGACGCAGCAGGAGAGTAGGGGCCCCCGTGGGACAGCTTGTGGATGCAGCAGGGGAGTAGGGTCCTGGCTGGGCAGCGTGTGGAAAGCAGGAGAGAATGTCCCTCGGGGCAGCGTGTGGATGCAGCAGGAGAGTAGGGTCCGGCGGGTCAGCGTGTGGATGCAGCAGGAGAGTAGGGTTCCTGGCAGGGCAGCGTGGGCACAGCAGGAGAGTAGGGCCCCGGCGGGGCAGTGTGTGGACGCAGCAGGAGAGTAGGGTCCCGGCAGGGCAAGCTTGTTGATGCAGCAGGAGAGTAGGGTCCCGACGGGGCAGCATGTGGATGCAACAGGAAGTAGGGTCCCGACGGGGCAGCATGTGGATGCAACAGGAGAGTAGGGTCCCGGCGGGCAGCGTGTGGATGCAGCAGGAGAGTAGGGTCCCGGCGGGGCAGCGTGTGGATGCAGCAGGAAGTAGGGTCCCAGCGGGGCAGCGTGTGGATGCGCAGGAGAGTAAGATACCGGCGGGGCAGCATGTTGGACGCAGCAAGAGAGTAAGGTCCCGGGGGCAGCGTGTGGACGCAGAAGAGATGGGTCCTGATGGGACAGCGTGTGGATGCAGCAGAAGAGGTAGGGTCCCGGCAGGGCAGCGTGTCGATGCAGCAGGAGAGTAAAGTCCCAGCTGGGCAGCGTATGGATGCAGCAGGAGAGTAAGGTCCCGGAGGGGCAGCAAGTGGACGCAGCAGGAGAGTAGGGTCCCATGGGACAGCTTGTGGATGCAGCAGGAGAGTAGGGGTCCTGCTGGGCACGTGTGGATGCAGGAGAGTAATGTCCCGGCGGGGCAGCGTGTGGAGCAGCAGGAGAAGTAGGGTCCTGGCGGGTCAGCGTGTGGATGCAGCAGGAGAGTAGGGTCCCGGCGGGGCAGCGTGTGGATGCAGTAGGAGAGTAGGGTCCCAGCGGGACAGTGTGTGATCGCAGGAGAGTAGGGTCCCAGCGGGACAAACGTGTGGATGCAGCAGGAGAGTAGGGTCCTGTCGGGGCATGCGTGTGGACGCAGCAGGAAGTAGGGTCCCGGCGGGGCAGCGTGTGGATGCAGTAGGAGAGTAGGGTCCTGGCAGGGCAGCAAAGTGGACGCAGCAGGGATTAGGGTCCCGGCAGGAAAAGCGTGTGGATGTAGCACTGTGGCTGGTAATGCCATGATCCCTCTGGCCAGCATTGTGTTGGATAATTTGGTAGAGGCCATCTAGGGATCTTGTGATTGGCAGCATGGTGGCCACTTTGGCTAACATGTCAAGGAGCACAGTGGGTGATTGGGCAACAGTAACAGGGCGTAAAGGATTTGCTGTTAATGTCTTGTTAGCAGATACCACTTACAGAAGGCTTATGGAGTCCATCCCTCGATGGGGCAAAGCTGTTTTAGCAGAACAAAGAGAACTTAAAGAATGTTGGGTAATTATACCTCATTAAAAGAATAACATACCTGTCATAACTGTTCTCCTGTGCTGGCTGATTCTCAAGCGATCATGTGATCGCAACTTCAAGTCCCCTGAGGGGACTATTAAATACAATAAAAGGTCAAAAAAAAATGTTTTTTAAAAGATACAAAAAAAAATAAAAAACAATACACAAAATTCAAATCACCCCCCTTTTTCCCATTAAAATAAAACACCTCCCCCACCATATATTGGAAATCTCTGCGTTTGTAAAAGTCAATCTATCAAAATATAAAGTAAATTAATCTGATCTGTAAAATGGTGTAACAAGAAAAAAATCCAACACCAAAATAATGTTTTTTTTGGCAGCCACAACTTTGCAATAAAATGCAGTAAGACATGGATGCTATCAGTAAACATATTGGCTCAGGGCGCAAAAAATAAGCCCTCAAACAGCCCAATAAACTAAAAAATTGAAAACATTATGGGTCTCAGAAAATGGCGACACAAGCAAAATGAACATTTATTTTTTTTACAAATCTACGATTTTTTTTACCGCTTAAAATTAAAAAAAAATATAAATATATATACATGTTTGGTATCTGTGTAATCATACGACCTGGATAATCATAATGTATGGTCAGTTTTACCATATAATGAACATGGTAAATAACCCCCCTCCTAAAAAAAACAATTTCTGAAATTGCACTTTTTTGCAATTTCAATGCACTTGGAATTTTTTTCCCACTTTCCAGTGCATGCAACCAAATACGGACTTACATTCACAATAGCTGAGAAAGAGAGCCATATAAAATAAAACAATGTATGAAGCTTTATTAAAGTAATAAAAAAAATACAGAACAAGGCACAAAAACAATTTATGGCAAGGTGTCCAGCAGGGATGGCCTGACCCTATCACACTATACTCCTAAAAGTAATTTCTAAGTATACTTAAAGATTATGTGAAAAAGTTAAATATACGGCAAAGGTATCCAGGGAAAATAATATATCACAAACAATTATTGTGAAATCCTGATGACATAAAGTAGCAAGAATCCAATAAATTAATAATTCAATATTCCTGTAACCTCAATGCTGTATGTTATGGCCAACAAATTGGTCGCAATAAAGTGCGCCAGTATAGTTAAAGGAAAATTATGTGCTTGTATACTGATCATAGCCAAAGATAGATTCTATTAGAAACTTAAGATGTACCACAGGATCAGAGATATACAGTAAAATATGTAGATACAATGCATCTCATAGTAATGAGCGTAAACATACAGCAGTACTGAAAATAGGCTGCAAAAACGTATAGAAAATATACTCTGCCCCCAGAAGAAGCTCTGGGCGAAACGCGTGTCGGGATGGAGGGGGAAGACCTGACCAGCCTGACACCAAAATTTCTGTGGTCTGCCGATCCTCTCATTAAGATACAGTGCCATAAATTTTTTCTATAAGAGGAGACCTCCGTTTTGGGTAAATCTCGTTGTAGAAATTATAGAAAATCAATTTGGCGAATGGGGGATTTTTGTAAAATTTGAATACAGTTTAATTCCACTCTAATTTATTTGCTCATCTCGAGTGCTGACCCCTTTCACTGCCAGTGTCTTCAAATGAGCATGTTCTGATATCACTGGATCAATGCTTTCCTGAAGGCAGGGGAAAAAAATGAAAGTTTAGTTATTCTTTAACTTCTAATTTTTCCACTTTCGTTTACTCTAATGGTCCAGAGATGATGGTGAAATTGTACATTACAGACATAGACTAAAATTGTACCCAAAGTTTAAAAATATTGTACAGTAAATTTCTGGTCTCCTTGCTCTGCAAAGAGGTCTCGAATGGTTAATTATTGTGTTTGTCTTTGTCTTTCTGCATCGTTTTTTTTCACATTGCTGTTTTAAAAATCTCTGAATAAGAAACTCAAACGCAATTCACAAAATTGATGAACAGCAACCAGTGAATATCTTCAGTGAGTTGGAAAATCAGAATCGGAGCCTTGACATGTATAACAGAGGATGCAACTAGACCGAAGCCTAAAAACGGTAATGCGTTTTGTGGGAATTTTATCAATTCTTTTGTCACTATTTTGTTCTCGTTATGAAATAGGCAGCTTAGGGTTAGTTCTGACTTCCTAAAAACCTACCCTATATAAGATTTATATTATTCAAGATGGCACATGATTTAACTTTTGTGCATTTTTTAAGAGAGTCATAAAAATTGCATATTGTCCCTTTGTGAATATTAAGCCTGAGATTTAAGCTACCATTCCACTGAGAGTTAAAAGGCATTCACATGCAATTTTACCCACAAAATCTAAATTGCCAATCAAAATTTTAGTTAATGACAAATTCCTAGTGACAGTGGGATTTTAGCAGTTATTGAGTATTACCAGAAGAATACCCTAGGTGATATGCAGATTAGCCCCTTTCTTTTCTACGATATGTTGCCACAGGTCTAGCTTCTGAGCCCCTATTGTACATACTATACAGCTGCAAGGAAGTCTTCATCATACTTTTAATGTTTCTAAACCGCCTATAGACTTGAAATATCCAGGCATTCCACACTTTACTGTTAAAAGTAAATGTAGAGGAAGCAGCTTCCAGGAGGTTGTGCAGCTGCAGGACAAAGATCCAGCATCACACACACCTGACTCCACACAGAGAAGGCAGACATGGTAGCCAGGAGGCTGAATTTCCACTGTAACTGGGGCTAATATACCAACCCCAGTCACAGGAGAGAAATCAGTAATAAAAAAAAATGTATTAATATGTTAAAAAAAAACCTTCCAGAAGTGTTTTAAAAACCAGTGTGTAAAATAAATTAAAAAATAAATTCATTCCGGACAGTCTGGGGTTTCAATATCTGGTAGTCCACACAGACTCGGAGGGAACCATCCTTCTTCTGCACCAAGACCTCTGAGCAGCCCAAGGACTTTGGGTGTCTTGGATCACCCGTTCTTCGACATGCTGGCCACCATATCTTTCACCTTCTGGTATATCTTGGGTGGGATTTGCTGGTATCATTCCCAGATTGGTAAAAGCATCACCGGTAGGATTTTGTGTTCAATTAGCGGTAGCACAACTGAAGTCCTCATCATGTCTTGAGAAAACCTCTTGAGATTTCTTCTAGAAGCTTTTGTTGTCCCGAGTCAAGGTCTGAAGGTCCACCTCCATCAGGGCCACGATCACCTGGGCCATTCCACTCCACTGTTGGTCCTGCCTTTGTCGGACTTCTACGGCGTAGGGGCAGGCCGACCTTCTATCTGACTGTAATGTGAAGTATCTCCTATGAAGTACTTTTCCATCAGGCACATAGACTTCGGCCAGCAGGGACCTCCGGGAACTTACTGTCTAGAATATAATACAATGTACAGCCACATACTCATCTGTTATGATTTGGTAGCTGAGAGAGCAGGCAAAAACGGCAATACATCAGAAGAGGTTGGAAATCTACTGGATTGCAGTACCCTGACTAACCACCACAATAAAGGCAGCCGTGGACGTTCCTACGTTGGTCCTAGACGCCTCGTCACTGCCTGAGAGGTTAACTACACCTAAAGATAGAAAGAGGAAGCTATCTGCCCCGAGCAGATCCCCAAAGAACATAGGAAGCCCCCCAAACAGTAATGGCGGTTAGACAAGAGGAAATACAGACACAGACAGAAAATAGTATGAGCAAACGTTGGGGCCCAATCTGCCTTGACAGAAAAGGATAGGAAGGACACTTACTGCAATCAAAAAACCCTAAAAAATACCAACTCTACTAATTGCAAAACACCTGAGATCACACGACCTCTACCACCTAAATAAGTTTCTCTGGTGTAACAAAACATAAGCCGCAGCCACGAAAAAACGGAAAAGGCAAATGAACAAATAACAGTGGCTCAGATAAACTGAGAGAGCACAAGCCCCCGGAGGGACCTGGCTGACCTTCACAGAAGTGCAGGGAACAATGCAAAAAGCAAGCACAAAAATAAAAGCAGAAAATATCTTATCTATAGCAGAAGATGCAGGCAAAATTCAGAAGGCTTCCATGAACCAGGATCCACAGTTGAACAAGAACAATTGATCACCGGCAACCATGATGGGAGGGAACCTCCCTTATATAAGACCAGTCTGTAACTCCTGATTGCCAATCCTCATTGAATGGTTCATACTGTTTGTAACCACCAAGGAGCTTCTGCTCAGAATTCATTTCTAACACATTCACAACAGTACCCCCCCCTTGAGGAGGGTCACCGAACCCTCACTTGGGCAACCAGGTCGGTCAGGATGAGCTCTGTGATACGCACGGATCAGTCTCCAGCATGGATGTCCGAAGCAAACACCCAAGAATTGTCCTCCTGACCATAACCTCTCCACTTAACCACTTAACCAAATACTGGAGATTTTCCGCTAGAAAAATGAGAATCCAATATTTCTCAACCACATACTCCATGATTGCCGTCTGGACCCAAAACAGGGTCAGAGGCGCAGCCATAGGAACCACTGGCTCGACAAACCTCTTCAATAAGGACTTGTGGAACACGTTATGGATCTTAAAATGTCCCTGGAAGAAGTAAACAAAAGGAAACAGGATTAGAATCTCCATGATCTTATAAGGTCCAATGACCTAGGCTTAAACTTAGGAGATGCAACTCTCATAGGGATATTTCTTGAGGACAACCAGACCAAGTCCCCCACTTCAAACCGAGGACCATCAGTCCTATGCCGGTTGGCAAACCGCTGGGCCCTCTCCTGAGAGAGGACAACCTCTCCACTACCTGGTCCCAAATCTGCTGCATACGCTCCACAACAGATCAACACCTGGACAGACAGAAGCCTCCGTCTGTCCCGAAGAAAATCGAGGGTGAAACCCAAAATTGCAGAAAAATGGAGACATCAAAGTGGCAGAGCTAGCCCTATTATTAAGAGCAAACTCAGCCAAAGGCAAAAAAGAGACCCAGTCATCTGACAGCAGACACAAAGCATCTCAGATAAGTCCTCAAATGTCTGGTTTGTTCTCTCAGTTTGTCCATTGGTCTGAGGATGAAAAGCCGAGGAGAAAGACAATTGAACACCAAGTTTAGAACAAAAGTCCTCCAAAATCTGGAACAAACTGACTCCTCTGTCAGATACAATGTTCTCAGGAATGCCGTGTAACCGATCCACGGCTGAAGGAACAAAGCACCAATCGGAGGAGGGAAAGGGAACTTAGGTAATGCACAAGATGTTCATTTGGAAAACCACACAATCACCCCGATAACGGTCATTCCTGGAAACAGGGAGGAGGGTTTAATCGCTTTGGTGATTCCAATAAAACCCAACTAATGGCCGTGGGCCCCCCCTGTTTTTTTGGTCCCTCCAGCCAATGCTCCACTCTTCAAAAACCCCTTCATGGCCAAAAACCCCCCTTACCCCGTCAAAATTCTTCATTGGAGAAAAATTTTTGAAGAAAAAGGCACAAGGGGTTTCTTTTTGATCTCATCCCCCTTTGGGAAAAAGGGACCGCCCCAATTTTAAGGGATCAACCCCACCGAAAAAGGGGAAAATCAGGGGGCCGTTAAAAAGACAAAAAGAATCTCTGCTAAATTCCTGAAACCAGAGACTGCCTCAGAGGCCAATTTTTCCACACAAACCCTTTTTGGTCAAAACATCAATGGTTTTTAAAATAACAAGAAATTACCAATAAATTTACGTAAAAATTGGAAAAACCCAAGAATCCGAAAGCCTTTAATAAGTGGTTGACCCAATCACAGATGGCCTGAACCTTTTCCGGTCCTTTCAATAACAGATGGGGACAAAAAGAATCCCAAAAAGAAACCCTTACCCAAAAAACACTTTATCCCCCTTAAAACAAGCATTTTCTTCAAAAAATGGAAAAAAGTCCAACAAGTTTACATGAAGTCCCAGTCATTGGAAAAAATCAAATACACCAAAAAAACAACAAAATTATCCAAAAATCCCAAAAAGTCATTTAGAAGGATGAGACGGGAAAGGGGCAAAAGGGCCCAAAGGGGTCACAGGACAAAATGCCCCCCGGGATTAAAGCCGTCTTTCCTTCATCCCCCGGCTTTTAAACGAATAAA